>JALGQZ010000003.1:5625229-6225229 GCA_023105745.1 Austropuccinia psidii
ATTATTATTATTATTATAATTTTTTTTTTATAATTATTTATCTATTATCTATTTATTTCTTATTTATTAATATAATCTTTATTTAAATTTTTTTAAAAATTTTCTCCTCTTATCCACTTTGATTCCTTTAGAAATCAGTTCAGTTTACTTAATGGAAGGCCTTCTTTAATTAAAAAATAAATTGTGTGACACCAATACTCTAAATTATTAAAATCATCATTTTTTTATCTATATTTAAATTATTATTTAATTAATTATTATAATTATGAAATTTAATAAATATTGTTAATTAATTTTATTTTAATAATAATATTAAATAAAAATTCAGAAAGTTTTTTTTTTTTTTTTTTTTTTTTACAATTTGTTTATTTTTTCTTATTAAAAAAAAAATTTGAATAATTAATAAATAAGATAATCAAAAAAAAAAAAAAAATTATAAGATTATGAAATTATTTAATATTTAATATTTTTTTTTTTTTTTTTTTTTTTTAATTTTATTAAGATTTAATTTTGATTATTTTAAATTTATTAAAACAAATATTTTATAATTTTTAATCCTTGGATAATAAAAAAAAACTATTAATGAGAATAAATAAAAGGATATTTTAGAATTAAATATTATCTATTAGAAGATATTTTAGTAAGAAGAATTAAAAATTTTTTGGTTATTAAAAAGTATTTATTATCAATAATAAACTTAATATATTTAATAAATACAAACAGTAACTATCAATTGTTAAGCTTAATAAATTAAAACATGAGGATTATTATGAGGTTTTTATGGTTGGATTCAAATCCATGATTCATAATCAGTCTTGTGTCTTCTAGAAATATCTTTATTTATTTGTAATTTCTGATTTTAAGAAATTTTCTTATTTGAAAAAAAAAAATCCTGACCTCTATAAACTGAGAATAATGACTTTATTTTGATGGATATCAATTATGACTTCATAAGTAATAATTTTTTGTTTTCAATTTTGGTTTTTCATTATTGAATGTCCTTGGTTCTTGAAAAATCATTTCATCATGAGATTAATTTAATTAATTATATTTTAATGATGAGATAAATAGTTATTTAATTATCTGATGATGGGATGAGAGTGGTTCTAGAAAATCCATTTCCTCACAAGAATACTTTAATTAGGAAAGATTTGAGGAAGAATTCTGATGATCATTAGGTAAATGGTTCAGATCTTTTTAATTCAAAATTTGAAGAAAAAGAGGGAAAAATTATATGGATTAAATTAATTACATCTCAATATTATTTTACACCTATAGTAATGAAAAAGAATATAATAATAAATAATTATCATTAAAAAAAGTAAATAAATAAAAATAAGATGAACAAATTAGAAAAAAATCAGAATATTAAATATTTAAGATAAAAATAAAAAAAATTTAATCTATTAATAAAATTCAATTTAATAAATTTAGAATCACTTCCTTTTATAATGAATAAAAAAATAAAACAATGGAATTTACATTTAATCATATTTTTATTGAATATAATTGTCATCCTGTGACTCTAAAAAGACCACCAGAATGACATCCAACATACCATAAGTAATGGTATGAAGAGTATTGGAAAAATATAACTAATACAGGTATGATATAAAGAAGGAAACTTCCAAAATATAAATATTCTAACCTTAAAAAAATAGGATAAGGAAAGACAAAAATATGCCCTTTAAAAGATAAGACCAAATAAGAACCAAACACTTATTTTCACCTCTAATATAACTTATGCATACTTGATAGAAAATAAACCAAAATGGTATTTTCCTGAAAGCTTTGAAGGAAAGATATCTAATGGTAAAATACCTTAATCTGTAGCATTTCTACTTCTGGAGATACTATTATACCTCTTTCATTAACAATGAACCCCTAAAATGTCAAAGAGGGCTTGTAAAAAACTGTACAAAAGTACAATCAAATTAAATATATAAGTGAAAAAATTTAATTTGAGATAATTCTTACCTCTTTATTTCTAAAATTTACTTAGAGATCTTGAATCAAAGGCTTAAAAAACGAAATACAGGTTTTCTGAAAAGAAGAATATAAAGAAACCCATGTATCTTTTGCCATATATTAATACAGATGTAAAGTAAATTATACAAAACTTTAGGGCTCATATATCCTTAAAATTTTGTATCATTCAAATTTTGATACTATTTAAATTTACAGAGATATCTGGCTAGGAGGTTTACCAAGCCATATACTGATGTAAAAAAATACAGTAAGAAACTAGAAACCCTTATAAACCATTCAATTTTTAAGATATCAAATTGAAGAGCTCATCAAGAACTTAAATTCCATTTTCTTGGATTAATGATATCTCTAAGACTGACTGAGATAACCTGGCTGAAGGTTCTTTGACCAATCCTGGTCTGTACCAAACCTTTACTAACCAGTACTGATCTTATACTTAAAATAATAGTTTTTTAAATCTTAAGACCTCCCAGAATGACTAATATTAGTCATTAAAACACTTTTGGGACTTCATAAAAGCTCTAATGTGGCCTGTTAATTTTTTTTATCATTTATTTATCCAGAATGATCATTTGTGGTCCCAAAACCACAATTATCACTATACTGATTTCATAATTGATGGTATAGACACAAAATTCAGCCTCTAGAGTGAAGGTTTTAACTCTTAAAACATGTGAAAAGCTAAAAAGCCCTTCAAATTCCCCAAAATATCTAAAAGAAGGTATTTTCTTACTGGAAAAGACTTATCTTATCATTTTTTTAGTATTTCTACATGGAAGAACTGTTATAAAAAAGTGATGCCTTTATAATAAGAATGATAAAATTATAATTATAATTATAATTATTTTAGTAATCTTCATAGTCAAAGATATTAGATTATTTCTTAAAAGGTCCTAAGTAGATTAATAGCCACTGTTACCACATAACAATAGGACCTTTTCATTTTTAAATTATTGGATTTGAACCTAGTCACAGCTATAATAATATCTTGTATTTACATTTTTATAGCTACTATATAAACTCACTCTTACAATAATGGTAGTGTTGTTGATACATTGATGGAGGCAATGATAGTTTGCCATTGGCAAATGATTTGAGATGTAATAAGCTTCAATGTCAATTGATAGAAGTGCTAGTAGAGCTTAAGGAAGCCAAAAAAGGACCATTTCTGAGAAAATAACCCCACAGATTAAAAAGTGATTAAATTTTTGCGTGAATTTTGAAATCCTATGCCTGTCAGAAAGGATTTTGAGGGTCTGGCTCCCCCCCCCAGAATTAATCTTTCCAATTTATTTTTTCTTTAATTCCTCATCATGTAATACACTTGTAATTTACACATACAATTCAATTGAGTTTTACAGTACACAAATGTAATAATTGATATCTCATATGTAAATTACAGTTCACTTATGTAATACACACACAAATTTTGAAATTTCAATCAAAAATACTTCAGTTCCTCATAACTTCTAAACTAAACACAACACCTCAATTTTAACACAAAAATTGATTGTTAACACCACATGTGGTATGAATTAAATTGAAGTTTTGATGATTTTCAACTGTTGTACAGAAAATACTCAAAACTTAATTTAAGCTTATTTAGAGTTGAGTTACAGAAATTTTACCCAGAGGTGACCCCACCTTATTTTTTATGAGGAATCCAATGGTAAAGTAATTTTCTTAAGTTTATTTATTGGATAAAAAGCTATAATATATTTTATGTAACATTTTACCAAAAATATTTTAATTTCATTATTTTTACTTAATTTTTTCAAGTAAAAATGCATTTTCACAATTTTAAAATTTAATGTAATTTTTATTTTAAATTGTAATTAAATTTTTCTTTTTGAATATAAATTTATATTTATAGTTTAATTTTGATTTTGATAATATAAATAAAGTTATTTCATTTATATTTATATCTTATTTTGTTATTAGTGGTCTTTTGGGTATATGAAAATACCTCTAAGGCTCACATTCCCTCACCCTAAAAAAGAATATTACTTTGTAATATTGTTATTTCTAGTGTTTCCAAGCCTTGTGAGTAGTTTAGTAGCTTCAGGTATGTCCTTTTCTGCTAACTATTCATCTTCACAAGCTTGGTCACTGTACCTAACAAGGTATTCCCTTACTTTATGGGTTCTCAACCTTCTTTCTTTGAGAACTTTGGTAATATTTTTAACACCAGATGATTCAATAGGGGGTATAACTTGGGGAAATTTATTCCTGAAAGGAAATTTTTCAGCATCACTAGATTTATATGGCTTTATCAAGCTCACTGGAAATGTAGGATGCTTATTGCTAAGCTCTTCAGATAGTTCTACTTCAACAGAATTTTCTCCATGGAGGGCCTTGATAATAAAAGTTCCTGCAAAGGAATCTTTTAGCTTTTTACATTGTTTGATGTTATTGAAGTTAGTGGTGGATACAAGTACTATATCTCCCACTTTGAAATCTGGAGTGGTATGTGACTTGTCCCATTTGTCCTTAGCATATGCAAAAGAGTCTTCCATGCACCTTATTGCATGCTTTCTAGTTTTGTCTAGCATTCCTTTGAAGCTAGAAGCTGTAGGATGTATCTCAACTAAATCTTTTCTCAAGGAATCTTGAGGTAATTTGGGATTCCATCCTTTTTCTAGAATAGCAGGAGTTTGATTGGTACTGGAATAAATGGGATGTCTTATATTCCAATTCTAGTGCTGGTAAAAGAGTACACCAATCATGAATAAATCCATCACAGTCTTTGAATTCAAGGCTATATGCACAAGATCTTCTTACCTTATCTTCCAACGTTTGGATCATCCTTTCAGCCAGACCATCAGTTTGTGGGTGGTAGGCTTTAGAGAAGGATAATTTTGTCCCAAATAGTTGGTGAAGATTTTTCCATAATGATGAGGTGAATTTAGGATCTCTGTCACTAATGATGTTTGTGAATATGCCAGTCCATGATATTATTCTATTCCATATCAGAAGAGCTGTATCCATGGCTGTATCATCCTTGTGACATGGTAGAAAGATTGGAGTCTTACTAAATCTGTCAACAATCACTAGGAAAAAATCATAACTTCTGTCACCCCCTGGTTGCAGACCAGTTACCCAATCCATATGAACAATTTCCCAAGGTCTGATGGGTTCTTGGATCTTGATCATATTTCCAAGTCTTTTGCCTGTGGATTTATTTACCTTTTGATATCTGTCACAGGTTTTGCAATACTCTGCAACATCTTTATGCCACATTGGCCACCATATGCAGATTTTACTTTTTTCTCTTGTTCTGTCCTCAGGCAGATTTCCTGAGAAAGGGCTGTCATGGCATTCTTTACATACAAGATTGATTAAGGACCTGTCCGCAACTGTCATGACACATGTATTCTTAGTTCTGTGGTAAATTATACCATCCAGTAAGTGGAATCTTCCTTCATCATATTATTTTCTCCATACCTAATCTAAGGCATGTATAAAAGAATTGTCTTTACAGTCTTTAGTAGGTAATTGGCATAAAATGCTACAACTTTTGTCCTGAGTATAGCTGTTTCTTACCTCCTAAAAGAAGGTGGTGTTCAGGTCTTGAACACTGATTCCTTCTATGGGGATTTGTGGGAAAGCTTCCTCTGGAATATAAGAAGGATTATCAATATTATTTGGTAATGGTCATCTGCTCAGTCCATCTGCATTTTTATGAATATTACAATCTTTATGAAAAATGGTCATATTGCCCCTATACTCTTGTATGGCTATTTGCCATCTGAGAATATGCCTGTTAGGAGTCTTCATGTTTAAAAATGACTTAACAGTGGTAAAATCTGTTATTTCTTCAAAAACACATCCTTCCATAAATTAATTTAGCTTTTCCAAGGCCCAGACAAGGCATAAGCACTCCATTTGACTGGCTCCATATCTGGCTTCAGTTGGTTTGATCTGCCTGGATATGAAGCATATGGGTCATTATAAAGGTTTTTAATTTATAATTTGGACTCAATGAAGTGCAATACCTAGCTTATCTCCTGATGCATCAATATGAAGCTCAAAGGGAAGCTTGAAATATGGCATCAATAAAAGTGGAGAAGTGGTTAAGACTTGTCTCAAGGATTAAAAGGCTTTGACTCTGTCAGCCATCATTTCAAATACTGTGTCTTTGTCACATAATTTATAAAGAGGTCTTGCTATGGATTCAAAATATTTGATATGTTTCCTGTAATATCCTGCAAACACCAAAAATGACTGAATTTCTTTCTTGTTCTGAGGCATGGGTTTCAGCAATACTTCTGCAACCTTGTTCTTGTCAATTCCAAGGGATAAACCAGATACTACATGTCCCAGTGCTTTAAGTTCTTTAAATCCAAAATGGCATTTCTTTAAAGAAATTTTCAAGTTGACAGATTGGATTTTTGTCAAAACTCTGGATAATCTGTACATATGCTCTTCCCAAGTTTTGGAACAGGCAATAATATCATCAATGTAAATGATTAACCATCCTTCTGAAATTTTTTCAGGGAAGATTTCATTCATCATTCTTTGGAAGTGTGAAGGTGCATTCTTGATACCAAAAGGCATCTTCAAATATTCATATACTCCACAATGAACAATAATTCTCAAGTATTTTCCTGCCCTTGGTGTCACTAAATTCTGGTGAAATCCCTTAAGGGCATCCATAGTTGTTATATACACTTCTTGAGATATCTGGGTAAGGGAAATTTGGATTTTTGGTATTGGGTACCTGTCTGGAACAGTGTAAGTGTTCAGAGCTCTAAAATCCCCAACCATCCTAGATTTTCCATCATGCCATGCCACTATGACTGGTGTAGTTATTTCTACTTCCTAATTATGGCCAGCCTTTCTTATTACACCAAGTTCCAGAAGTTATTTAATATGAATTTCCAGAGCTTTTCTTGATTTAGGACTTGCTGGATCTGAAGGTCTTCTTAAGAGTGGTGGATAAGGTCTCTCAATATTAAGTATGATGTCAACTTCATTACCAATAATTTCCCCCAAAGGTTCTTTGTCTGACCCAAATGCTTCTCTGTGGTCATATAAAAGGGCAGAAAGTTCATTTTACTGATTATCAGTCAGATGAAGGATTATTTCAGCTTCATTTAGCTGTTCAGATTTGAATCTTTCCAGATCTAAGCTTACTGGTGCTACTTTAATTACTGTAATTTGTCTTTTAAATGGTAAAAAGGAAAATTTTTGACACTTATTGTCTCCAATAGTAAAGTATCTGTCTTTGTTGTTATGTAAGTCTATTACATACATGATCAAATAGTCATTTCCTAATATAAAATGGTTACCAGAGCAATCTTCCATAACAACAAATTCAACGGCGATTCTTAAATTTCCATTAATATGTGGAAATATGACATTGGTCTCAAATATTCCCAATGCTTTCATTGGATTACTTTCACTATTGAATTTTATGCTGTCAATTGGTAACAATTGATCTTCAAAATTTGGTACACAAGTATTAAGAAAAGATTTGCAAAAACAAGAGCAGAAGGCTCCTGGGTCAAGTAAAGGTTTGGTGGGCTTGTTGTCAATTACCACTTCTGTTATAAAGGAATTGACAGCTGTATAAACATTTCCCCTGTTTGGTTTGGTTTTCATAAGTTGTGCATCTTGAATTTTTGACAAATCAAGTTTACCATTGCTTAATTGTGGCAAGTGCAAATAAGATTCCATGATGTCAAAAGTGGAATTGATATTTTCTATATCTTTTGAAGATTCAGAAAATATTGATGACTTATCATCTGAATTTTCTTCAATTATATTATCCTCTTTTTCAACATCAGGTTCTTTTTCAATGTCAATTTCATTGATTTTACCCCTCTTTGGACATGTATTGACTAAGTGGGTGGTGCTTTGGAAAATATGGAACTTTCTGATTATATCTGCATACTTATACTTAACATGATTAGAATTTTATTTGGAATTTTCGTCCACAGAATCTTTCCAAGGTGTATTAAACTTGTTTTTAGATTCACCCTACTAGAACCAATTCTAGTTCTGGTGATTACTTCTTCTAATATATTAATAATATCTTCTGCTGAAGATTGTTCAGTATTCCTGCTTTTGACAGCATTCTCTAAGTCACCTCCACATTATCTCAGAGTCTTTCTGTGGATCATAAATTCTGACATGTCAGGATACAACGCTGTTAATCTATCTTTTTGCTGGAGAAACCATGGTAAAGCTTTGTCTTTATCAGCATTAAATTTGGCAGATTCAAAGGCTGCTTCCACTTTAAAACTCCAAGAATCATTGGCCCATTTGTTGATAATTTGGGTTTTCCACCAAGTCCAACTTTGGTGTCCATGTGCTTGTCTTAATTTGATATACCATCTGTGAGCTGATCTGGTAAACAAGGTGTTAAATCTTGCTGTTACCAATCTGTCTGGTAATTCAAAATCTTATTTAATCATGTCAATACCTCTGATGAATTCCATATGGTCATATTCTCCTTCACCACTGAAGTGAGGCCATTCTTTAAGTTTTGGTACTTCTTTCAGGAGTGCTTGGCCATTGATGGTTCCCAGTTATGAAAAGAAGTGGAAAATTCATTTTTTAACTGTGAGTTTTCAACCTCCAATAATTTTGAATTTGGAATTCTTGTGCCCTCATTCTGATTCAAAGGTGTAGAAATTCTTGGTAAGGTGTGAAGTAATTTTTCAATATCATTCATTTTACTATTTTTACACATTTGAGAATTTCTGAATTCATGTTGTAAACTTTGTATTGAATTTATTACCTTAGTTTTATGATTATCTTCTGTTTGTGTTAATTCTTGCCATAGTTCTGTTTGTCTAGTATTATCAGAGGTGATCAGATTCAATTTCTTTGTTAATCTTGCTATTTCCTCTTGTGAGGTGTCAAAATACTTTTTCAAGGCAATTGCATATGTCTTTACTTCAGTAAATGATTTTGAAATATTCTCAAGAACAATTTTATTCTCCTCTTTGATAGTACTTATGACTTGTTTTATTCGTGTTTCAATTATGTCATCAATATTAAATTTAGAATATTTGTCTGTTAATTCTTTAATAATGGCAGATTGCTCATTTATCTTATTGCCAAAAGAATTTTCATTATTAGAAGTTTTAATTGTTCTTAAAACTTTCTCAAAACACATAAGTGTTTCATTCATTTGGCTAAGACTTAAGTTGTTTGTTTTAAAATTGTTACAAATGGATGAATTTTTATCAGAAACATGAGTTTTTACGTCATTTATATCTTCATACAACTCTGGGATAGAATCAAAGAAATCAGAAATCATTTCTGATATTTTAATCTGGCTTCCCCCTTTTTATGTAATTCCATTATTGTTCTGGCCATCTGAAATACATTTTCCATGGCATCCTTTAACCCTGGCTGTAAGGGTTTGTGGCTGGTGCCTTGCATTTGCCCTTGTTTTGAGCTTGTGGCTGCTTTTCAACATTGAAATTGCTTCTGCTGGCTACTGGGGCTGTTTTTAGAATTTGCTTGGGTGGGGGAGGGTTGTTTTTCCCTGATTCTGTTGTTAAGAGCATAATGTTCTTCTTTTCCATCAATGGATGCCATCCATTGAGTAACTTGCAAGTGTTGGGATGGCCCCGGAATTTTCTCACAGTAAGGTAAGAATTCATGCAGTTTTTCCACAGATCTGAAAGGATCTGGTACTCTTTGTGCTGCAATGAATTGTTGTAAGCCTCCTGGGTGGCTTTGTATATGTCCACTGAGGATTCTTGTGGTGGTGTCAGCTCTTTTTGAAGGTAAAATAGTATTATCAGCTTCAGAATGACATAATTTATTAATTTGGAGGTCATCAACAGACCCTTGTCCTTCTGTAACTGATTGGCTTCTGCCATAATCACATCTATGACCTTTTTGGGAGCTGCTTGAGGGGTTATAGCTGGCTCCTGATCTGGTTGAAGGCATATTTTATGATTAAAAGGCTTAGAGATAGTATTTCTATGTCAAAAAACTTACTATTGGCCAAATTCTTTGTTTTCTGAAGGGTATTACTTATGTCCAAGTTAATTAATTCAGAAGAAATTGGTTCAGGTTTATTATCCTGAGTTATAATAACTGTACTATTATGGTCAGAATTCACAGTACTTGCCAGAATAATGCTTGTTACTGTTGAGGCTGTTTCAATATTTTCTTGTCTTACCATGTTGTCAGACACTAAAATTAATTAAAAACCAATTGATTAAGTAAAAAAGATTTTCTTCAAGAGATAAATGAAAAAAATAAAGCCTCACTTATAATATGAAAAAGGTTATTTTTTATGGATTTTTATTATTATTAGTGTTTTTTATATGTTTTTGAACTTTTCAATATAAGAAAAAATATTTAAAAAGAGTAAAAAATTATTTCACAGGTAAAATATCATGGCTGGGCCCCCAAATGTAAGATGTGGATATAAAACTTTGATTGAAAATCAAGTACTTTTGCTGTCATCAAAATTTGTATAAGGTAAAATTGGATTAAAAATAGTAAGAAATATTATTTTTAAGAGAGAACACGCCGATTTCATTGTTTTTAACTTTATAAGTATAAAAAAATAATATTATAAAGATTTATTATTTTACCAACAATAAAAATTTATCCAAAAATACTCTACAGGAGATATTTAAGGCTACAAAAGAAATTTCTTCAAGAGAAATTTCAATTGTAATTAATTGACAAAAGAACTGAAGAAAATTAATTAAAGAACAAAGTCTTTAAAAAGATATATTAAAGAGAAAACACGCCCAAAAGTGACCAGAGTGAATTTGGAAACAAAGTGACAACATTAACAGTGATGAAAGATGCTTTAATTCACTTTTGGGTGGTTCAAGGGGTAAAAATGATTATAAGAGCTACAAAAAATGATTATAATTATTTTTTCACGCTGCTAAAAGGTTCAAAATGATATAAAAAGGGTTGTTGGAATCTTTTATTGATTGGTTTAACAGCGTTTAAACTAATTATAAAAGGAAAAGATTCTAACATGAAGAGAAAAGTGAGGCAAAGAAGACATTCTTTTATAGCCATAAATTTTCTTACTAAAAAGGTAAAATTTACTCTTTTCAGTTGTGGAAAACACTCTCACAACAGAAAAGCCAATTATGGCATCATTGAACCCTGGTTTAGACCAAAAAAGGGCTGGTATTAGCCATTTTGGACCCTTAAATCAGCCATTACTGTAGTAATACCTGGTCTAGAGCCTTCAAAACACGTCAGAATGTGTTTAAGAGTTGTAGAAACCAGTTGAAGCTGTTTTTACTCAGATTTTTTTAGCTTAAGGGTAGTTTTACCCTCTTGGCAACAGTTAAAACTACCCTGATTGGTATCAAAACCTCATCATCAATTGAGTCACAGACCCTGTGACTCAATTCCAGGCCAAAAGTGATGAACTTTTGCGTGGATTTTGAAATCCCACACCTGTCAGCAAGGACTTTGGGGGTCTGGCTTCCCCTTGGAGCTAGAGCTCCTTTCCCCCCTGAATTAATCTTTCCAATTTATTTTTTCTTTAATTCCTCATCATGTAATACACTTGTAATTTACACGTACAATTCAATTGAGATTTACAGTACAAAACTGTAATAATTGATAATTCATATGTAAATTACAGTTAACTTGTGTAATACACACACACATTTTGACATTTCAATTGAAAATACTTCAATTCCTCATAACTTCTAAGCTACACACAACACCTCAATTTTAACACAAAAATTAATGGTTAACACCACATGTAGTGTCAAGTAAATTAAGTTTTTGAGGATTTTCAACTTTTGTACCGAAAATACTAAAAGCTTAATTTAATCTTATTTAGAGTTGAGTTACAGAAATTTTACCCAGAGGTGACCCCACCTTATCTTTTATGAGGAATCCAATGGTGAAGGAATTTTCTTGAGTTTATTTATTGGATAAAAATCTATAATATATTTTATGTAATGTTTTACCAAAAATATTTCAATTTCAATAATTTTATTAGAAATTCATTTTTGCTTAATTTTTTCAAGTAAAAATGCAATTTCACAATTTTAAAATTTAACGTAATTTTTATTTTTGAATATGAACTTGTATTTATATTTTAGTTTTCATTTTGATAATATAAATAAAGTTGTTTTATTTTCATTTATATCTTATTTTGTTATTAGTGGTCTTTTGGGTATATAAAAATACCTCTAAGGCTCACAAATAGGAACTATATGAATTTTGATATAATTCTTAAAACACTAATTAAGATTCAAAATTTTCTATTTTATTTGAACAGATAAGTACCAAGAAATTAAATATCTGGGAGGTATCTCTGCCAATATCATGCATGGTATCCTGTCAAAAATATTGTAAAAAACTTTATTTACCTGCAATCCTGTTCAAATACTGTCAAGATTCAGATCAATAATATTATTTTACCTTTGGGAGGCTCAAAAGAGTTTTTTATGTTCTGAAATAGATATATTTTCAAATTATTATTATATATTTATTGAGAAAAGAATATTATCCATTAACTTTTTTCATAATTAACTTTCTGTTTGTAAAAGAAGATAATTTATGGGTTTGAAAATTTATGACAAGACACTTTTTGAAAATTACCATAAAAGAGGATATGAAATGGGTAAATTCCTTGTAAAACCTCTTGTAATAAAAACTGAATTCTATTAAGGTTATTGAGATAATGTTTTGAGTATGATTTTATATGGAACTGAAGCTATATTTGTGTCACTTCAAGCTTCATTCCCAAAAGGGTACATCTAATTTCTGTGGAATCTCTTTTTTGAATATTGCCTTAATCAATAATTTTGCAGGTTTATCAAGAATAAATTACAAAAGACAAATGATAAAACTTTTCATGTTATCTTCCAAAGAAACTTGAAGGAGCTGAATATATATTTTGAGAAAATACAGTTGATGAACAGATTATTATTTTAAATCTATTATTATCTCAGGTTTTATAAGCTTAACAAGTTATCTTTTACTTTAAAAACCTCTCAGAAACTCTATAGATACATTGTAAGGCAGAAACTGAATAAAAGAACCCATTTGTCCCAGTTGTTTTTCCTTAATATTATATAGGGCTCCCATCATTGAAAAATAATTATCTGAATTTTCTTGTTTCATATTTGATATTTCATTATTAATTCTTTGAATATATATCTATTTTTTTATCATACTGAATTGTTTTATTTATTGGAATGTATGAGGTTGTCTCCCATACAATTGAGGAAATTAGAATCTGGAAAAGTTGGAAATTTATTTTTTAAATTAGCTCTAATGATTTAGGTTTTTAAATTTTTTAGTAATGATAGAGTCAAGAACTTATTCTAATATGGCTTTAGTTGTTAACCCATAAAATTTAGCTACAGTTTCCAATTTTTGAGTGAATTGAGAGCCCTACATATATCCTAGTTATAACAAAATTGAATTAAAGATTAAGTATCTTAAAGTGAAAATGGAAAAGTCCTATGGAATACAACAAACATAACCAAAAAATAAATGAAATGGGGATATATCTCAATAAATCTTTTGGAAATATGAAAAAAATGACAAATGAAAATCAAGCTTAAAAATATCAATACATGGGGATTGAATTTACTCATATTTAACACAAATACTTGATTTTAAACTATTAAAAATTCTTTTTTTCTGCTTTTTATACTCCTTGATACAGCTCCCACCTAATTTCCTTAAGTTAAGAGCTCATGTGATCTTGGTATCTCACATAATTAATTAATTCACTAGATAAATATGGCACAGTCAGAATTATGAACTTCTAAATAATAATATAAAAGGTGAAGGTAAATCAGCATCATAATATAAAACATTTGATGTGGCAAAAAATTAAAGAAGCTGATATTTGCATGATTCTGACAGTTGAAAATTCTATCATTAAGCTGTGCTTCTTATGTGAACATCAGAATGATTTTTAATTTGAACAATTGAGTTTTTTAATAAAGAATTCCCCATTGTGAATCCTGAAACCAAATATTTTACTTCAAGTATTTATATATTCTGGTTATAAGTGTGAAACCCTCCTCTATAGAAGTTTATGGGATTAAATAAAGGTGATATTGTAAGGTTTGTCTATGAAACTCTTGATAATAGTAACAAATATCAAGAGTACTATGACTGTCCTCAGTAGAAAATATAATATAATGAAATATTATAACCACAAATTAATATAATTATATAAAAAAAAGAATTAAATTATTCTTAAATAATTTAATAACTATTCTATTATTATTATGGGTATTGGTAAAAACATGTAAGAGCTTACATGTTTTTTCCATGAATTGGTAAAAACATGTGTGTTTTTGGTAAAAACACATAAGGGGTGCCCTGGGCCGATTTCTAATTAAAAATGAAACAAAACCATGCCTGTATTGGGCCAAAACATGCCCCCAAAACCCCTCTAGCTCCTAATTGTTTCAGATTTTTATTCCCAGCTCCCCCCCAAAATAAAAAGACCAAACACCCCAAATAATCCACATTATCACCACCCCCAAAATCCTTTTTTTTTGAAAGACCGCATTACCAAAGAAATTTTTGCAAAGCTTTTCACAATTTTATTTCTTTTTTTCCCCCAAAGACTGCATTTTCCACCACAACAAACTGCTTTCAAGCCTCTAAATTTCCAATTTTTCACCTTCCCTCATCCATTAATCCCACATTTAAACCACTTCTTTTAATTTTTCATACCTTTTTTCACTTCCTTTTCACCTTTTGAAGGGTTCTTACCCCATTCCAAATTCCCAAATCCCTCTTTTTTCAAATTTATACATCTTTTTCACTCAAAAATTCTTCAAACCCCACTGAAGGTGAATTTCAGACCCTTGAGCTTCTTTGGCAGAATGTGCATAATGTTTCCAGGGCTCAGGGGTATGCTGTGTCCACCTTGAGGTCCAATATGACCCACAACCAAATTGAAATAGGTTGTGACAGGTCTGGGACCCCAAATGCCAACAAAAACCACTTCAAAACAGTCACTTCAAGAAATGTTGACTGTCCTTTTAGACTTTATGCCAGAAAATATGCCAAGAGTACCACTTGGACTCTTAAAGTCGAAAATCCTGATCACAGCCATTATGCCACTGAAACCTATCATGGCACATCCTGCTTTCAGGAAATTCAATGAGCAAGAAACATCCCAAATTGCTCAAATGTCTGAATCAATGCTTCTGCCAAGGCAAATTAAGGCCGAATTATGCAGCCAGAGGGAATATGACAGGCCTGTAATCCTTCAAGACATTTAAAACCAAGTCAAGAAAATAAAGAGAGACAAACTGCAAGGAAGAAGGCCCATTGATGCTCTCATTGACACTCTCAAAGAAGAATTTGTTTTTGTCCTCTGCAAGGGATTCTGAGGGACACATTACCTCCTTGTTTTTCACTCACCCCCTTGCCATAAAAATCCTTCATGGCTTTCCTCATGTCATTATTATGGATTGTACTTATTAAGACAATAAGTACCAAATGCTCCTTTTCATATTGTTGGATTCAGCTCAACCAATAAGACCTTTTCTGGGGCTTTTTGTTTGATGAAGAATGAAACTAAACCATCATATACTTGGGCATTCAATTAATACATAGAAAAGTTCCTCAACAACACCAATCTTGTTCCCCCTCCGCTCATTGTTATTGAGAGGGATCTGGCCTTGAAAAACTCTCTTAAGAAGCTCTTCCCAGACTCCAAAGTCATGTTATGCATTTGGAACATCAATAAATATGTATCTGCTCATTGCATGAAGAAAATTGGTCATGGAACTGATCTTGAATATTTTATGGGCCTTTGGAATCAAGTAATATACTTTTATCTTTCACTTTATTTAGCTTTATTTCACTTTTTTCTTATTATTGTTTTTATTAATGACTTTGGGATTCATTTCTCAGGTTATGTATTCATCCACTGAAAAGTCTTTCAAAGACAACTGGAAGAAGCTTCAAAATCAAGTCAAAAATCCTGAAGTCTCTCAATATTTGGAAAATACCTGGCTTCCTCTAAAGGAGTATTACGTGCCAGCCTGGACCAACCACTATTTCCACCTGGGTGTGGGCTCCACCTCCAGATTTGAAGGTGCCCATGCCATGGTCAAACTTTGGCTCCAAAAGTCCACTGGTACTCTCCTGGAGGTAGTCAGGGCTCTCCACATGGAATTAAGATAACAATTTATTGAAATACTCAACAGAATCTCCAAAGAAATTATTGTCCATGTCAAGAATTTTCCTCCACACATCTGTGCTCTCAATGGCAAGGTGTCTCATTATGCTCTTCAGATGGCCTTTGAAAATTTCAAAACAAAATTTCCTCCCAATGAAAAATGCACCAGCAAATACAACAATTATCAAGGCATTCCTTGCAAGCATAAGACCCAAAAGGCATTTTCCAAGTGCCAAAGGCTTGAGATATCATACTTCCATCCTCAGTGGCATTTGAATTTTCCTGTGAGGTTTTTTTAACTTCAAATTTTTCCTTTTTTCATTATTAACTGATTTTCTTTGTCATATTCTTCTCAGACTGGTTATCAAGGTGATGATCAAAGTGTTTAAATAGAAAGAAAGAATGAAGCCAAAAAAATATTTGAAGATATTGAAGAAGACCTTTTTCAAAAACCAATGGAAGAAATAACCCCAATTATTCAACATTTTCAAGATGTTTTGACTGGAAAAGTCCCATTTGATCAAATTCCTAAGAGTCAAGAGGGTGATCAATATTATGAAGACCCACTAGAACGCAAGAATATCTGTGGAAGGCCTCAAGGAGGCAAGAATAAAAAACAAGAGAGATGTCTGAGAAATCTTCTCATGCTCAACCACCAGGTAAGGTGATTGCCTTCAAATAGTGTGAGGGATAGTTGTTAACATCTTATCATTTTAATTTAGGAGGGTTAACCATTGCATTCTCATTAAAGAATATATGCTCTCACATTTTTGGCTCAGGAAAACAAAGCTAACATTCCATTCAATCCCAAAAGAAAACACAAGAGCTCAACATCCTTTCAATCAATATCCCCATGATTTAATGGAATTATTTTTTAAACCAAATAAAGAGAGCTCAGTTACTTAATCTTAGCAAGGAGATTTGGAGCACTATAGACTTCATGGAACCAATTCCCATGCTTTTTGAAAAAGGCTTGGAATTTTTTCCAATCTAAATCACTGACTAAACACTTTGTTCTACCCAATTATCAGGCAATCATGAAAAAATTGAATCATTATGCTTGTGTAAGCTCAATAACCTGGTGTTGGGAATGTAAACTCCAAAAATATTAAAAACCCAAGTTCAATAAGAATGATACAGTGATTGCAAGCCTACTCAACCCAAGATACTGCAAAGTGTTTTTTTCTCATTTGAAAGTCCCAGGCTCTTGCACAAATTCCATTGTAGGGCTCCTAATGAATGAATTTCTGGCCATGACATGTATCATTGAATTGGAAAATGAGGCCCAGGGGGTGCTGAATTTATCTAACAAAATAAGTGAATCAGATGATAATTATTTTCTTTGACACCTTGGACAAACTCTAATCAAGAAAAATGATCAATCACCACAATCACACAAGGATAAATTTGTCACTTACTTCCAAAACCTTCACTCATTTTCAAAAGGCAAAAAGATAATTTTTCACTGGAAGGTAAGCAAACAATAAAGATAGATTAACTCCTTACCAATGCTAATTTTCTCCCACATTTGTAGCAGAAGATAGTAGTAACAGGCAATTTCCCCATCTTGAGAAAAATAGACTTTTTGAAACTTGAGTATACCTTCCTCCTCAGCTTCTGTCAAACAAGTGTTCTCTCAAAGTAAACACCTAAAGCACTTGGATCCTGTACTATTGTGTAATTTACTTGCCTGAAGGAGTGGCTTAATGATGAGAAACCCCCAATTTGATAATTTTGTTATATTATATTAGTTCTAGTTTCCTATTATTATACATTAGTGATAATTATGTCTTGTATGCAAAAGTTTAATTGTTAGGACATTAGGTGGCATAAGACTTAATAACCTGAGACTGCCTTGCAGAGTATGCCAGAACTCCTAGGAAAGAAAGCTCAATTAAGAAGTAATATTACAAGATGCTTTGGAACTGCTATGCTACTCCTGCTGCCCACTGCAAGTCTTGCATTGCTTGGAAGTTAGAACTAAGCCTGCTGCCTGTGGGATCCCCGGGTAGAAGGAATGACCCCTCCCCCTTCCCTGGGTACAAGCCCAGGGAAAATTCTTGAATAATTTCCCAACTGGATTGGCCTCCCCAGAGGGGTTCCTGGGGTCAACCAAAATTCCATGGTTTTCCTCTGACCCACCCCTCCTTTTTTATTCCAATTTCCATCTTCTCTGTCCTTGTTTTTTTACACATTCTGTTTTTTTCCCCAATTTCCATTTGTGGGTTTTTTCTTTTTTTAAACTGCCTTTTTTGTATTATTTGTTACATCTTTCTTAACAATGTCCTCACTAGCCTCACATCCATCAATTCCTGTTGATACAACAATGAAAGCATCCCTTAGTGAAGCAACAACCCACACCAAACAATCATGGGTATGGTTGTATTTTGGCGATGTGGCTGAAGGATTTGTTGAATGCAATGCCATCAATACAACAGGAAAAATCTACAAGAAGTGATTAAAGCGTGACTGGACAGGAAGTACAAAATCAATGAGTGATCATCTCTTTGCTCTGCACTGCCTGTCAAATCCCAATACAAAGAATATTCAAAAATCCAACCTGTTGTTAGATGGTTTTGTGATATTCTCAAAGTCAAATGAAGTAAGTTCCTGGCCACTTTAGTTGTCTTATTTTCATCAAGTCAATACAAAATTTAATTTTAGATCCTCAAATGCAAATCATGGAAGACTGCATTGATATATTTCATATCAGACTGTGATCTCCCTTTATCACTAACTGATTCACACTATTTTTGCGCCTTACTTGAGCTGTGCAGCCCAAGAATATCAAGCTTATTAGTTTTCCAGACTTCTCTCACTACACATTTAAATAAAGTGTATTTTTTTATCACAAACACATTTGGCAATTGCTCACCCAGAAGGCAACTTTTGTTTCATATATGACTGACGCCTGGACAAGCCCAAAAGTGACTGCCTATATGGCAGTCACCGGGCATTTCTTAGATCAAGATTTCAACCTGATAGGACTTTCGGAGATTGAAGGTAATTTTATTCATTCTAATTGACTTTCTTTTTCTTTTTTTAAAAGAATTAATTTTCTAGGACCACACTCTGGAGTGGCCCTTGAAACACATTTTCTCAGCATACTACATCAATATGACCTAGAGGATTGTATCACAAGCATCACAACCAATAATTCCTCTATCAACAGTTCTATGGTCAACTAGATAGCAAGTATGGCTGAAACATTAAATGCCAGTACACATGCCATTGGATGCATGGCCCATGTGCTCCATCTAGCGGCCCAAGATGGACTCAAAGCTCTTTCCAAAGGAGTAGCGCCAACCACCTGCAAGCAAGAAGAACCTCCTGGCCCAATGGCTATTGTCAGAATCATCAACCCACCTGATGGATTGAGCCTCAGGTATGATTCCATTATATCCCGTGTGGCACAATTAGCTTCCTATCTATGGAAAAGCCCACAATACAGAGAGAAGTTTGCAGAAGCTGTCAAGCTTATTTATGATGGACCCAAACCAACCAATGCCATGTATGTGCTTGCTGAAACTCTACTTATGACATGCTGGAGCAAGCACTATGCCTTAGAGAGGCATACAATCAGTACTGCAGTCCAGAAAGCATGGAATCATTTTTCCTCAGTCCAATCAAATGGGAGAAAGTTGAAGTCATGGTAAATTTCTTTCAACCTTTTTATGAGGCTACAAACATTATTTTCAGTTCAAAATACCCAATGATTAATCAGGCCCTCCCATTATATATTCTTTTGATAAAAAGTCTTAAAAAGGTAAGTGAATTTTCCCTTGAATCATTTTTCTTCATGTATTCTAATAACATCTTTTCAATAGGCCTGTCAGCAATATGATGTGGCACCTTTTGAGGCTGCTGCACTGGCAATGACCTCAAATCTCACAAAATACCTCACACTACTCTTACGTAAGACACCAGTTATCTGTGCCTCCATTCTTGATCCCTGCTGCAAGATGAAATTCTTTACAACCCATGACACAACATTGGCTCAGTTTGGGACATCAGCAAATGCACTGGCCAAAATCTTTGAAGACAAAGCCCAAAAACAATGCATCAGCTTCAATAATCCACTACCAGAGCCTGAATGCAATGGAAAAAGTGGTTTGTTTAATGAGATGTATTCTGCAAGATGGCTTGAAGGAGGTACTGTGGAAAGTGAAATCCAGAGGTTTTTGGCAGAACCCCCTGAGCCCAAATCTACTGATATACTTTTATTTTGGAAGTCCCATGGTGGCATTTTCCCACATCTTTCTCTCATGGCTCATAAATATCTTGCTTTTCCAGCTACCAGTGCCCCCTCTGAGCGGGTTTTCTCTTGTGGGAGAAAAATACTAACCTATCAATGAGCCTCTCTACCTTCTACTCATGTTGAACAACTATCATGTCTCAAAGATTGGGTCCATACATGTGGTCGCATGCATCTACACAAATGATTAATTTTTATTTTTTATTGATGTTGATTATTTTTAGCTTAGTAATTGCAATTATGTGTGCATTTGAATTGAAATTACATCTCAATTCATGCCTTCATGAGTCTATTGCCACTGCGGGGGTTTGGACTCTACCCCGGCCACCGTGAGAGTTTGAGCCCCGAATAAAACAAGAAAAATCATCATCTTTGACCCCTTCCCCGAAAGGGGTCTCCGCGGGGATTCCTCGTAAACCCGGGGTTGGGCAGCAGGCTTAGTTGGAACATAAACTCACAGCAAAGTAATTCTACCCGCATCACCTAGAGGCATCAACTTCCATCCGCTGCTAGAGATGCTATCGAGGGTTATCCTATGATTTTTTGTGTTTTGGGTCAATAACATGTCCTTCAACGGCGCCCGACCCTAAGATGACAATGAATGCGCAGCAAAGCCAAATCTTCTTTGTCCTGTTTGGTGGTC
Organism: Austropuccinia psidii; assembly: GCA_023105745.1. Taxonomy (NCBI): domain Eukaryota; kingdom Fungi; phylum Basidiomycota; class Pucciniomycetes; order Pucciniales; family Sphaerophragmiaceae; genus Austropuccinia; species Austropuccinia psidii. Next base: position 5,646,242 of record JALGQZ010000003.1, read on the forward strand.
TCCTCATGATCAGGGGTTTCCGTTCTTAGTACTAAGCCATTCTGATTTTCAAGATGATTATTTTTTTCATTCTTTTGACCAAGTGTTAATAGTTGGTGTCACTGATCATCTCAAATTGACTCTTTCAGAAGCCAAGCCCCCAAGATCTTCACTAATGAAATCTTCTCATCAGCCTTCTTACGTCATTATCTGCTGTGCTCTTGACCTAGGTTGAGAGAAATCATTATCACGTGTCATTTTTCGTTTTTTACGGCAATCCACCAAACTTTCACGTGACAAAAATGAGCTCACCAGGCTTCATGCTCATAACGGATCGTCCAAAAAAGAGCCAAGTCTTTCGTTCAAGCTGAAAGCCGATCACCTTAAGGACTTTTATCAATGCTTGCTCTCCTCAGGGTCAGCGCACGATGATCCTCAAGCGTCGTAGATTCAAATCTAAGCTGAAAATCTATTTAATGCGCTCTAATCAACTTTATTTGGGTTGTGGTCCCCCTGCATCCTTGTCGATCACTTTTGTTTTTATCTAGAATTTTACTAGTTTTTTCCTCCGCCCTCCAAGTATTTTCCCTGCGGTTGATATTATTTGTCTTTGGCTTCTGTCAAGAATATTTCAATTTTCAACATATTACTTCCCATCACTAGGTTTCTAAGAGAGCTCTGGGTTTAGATAAGATTTATTCTGGCAAACGCTGCGAAATTTACTCTTTAGAAGTTGAGATCCACCATGCCAAATTCGCAAGCACAAAAACTGGTTGCACTTATCGCTCAGGCTGTCAATGACGTCGAAGCCGACACAGCCAGCCAACTTTCAGGCAAAGTGACCAGTGACCTTAATCAACCAATTGTAGCTCCAGAGGATGATTTAGAAGCTAATCCTACCCGAGTAAAGGCTTTGAGAACCTTGCAGGCAGCTACACACCAATTATTGGCAACTTTATTACCAGCCGGATTCCAGATCCTGCAGACACATTTTTGTGTACTACAAACGGCAACGCTCGACGTCGTAATCAAAACAAAGATTGCAGACCTTATTCATGCTATTGATCCGAACTCTTCAAATGGGGGGGTTCATGTCAATGTACTTGCAGAGAAAGCCGGAATGGACCCCACCCAGCTTTCTCAAATCTTAAGATTTCTTGCTATTCGAAATATATTTTGTGAACTGACTGAAAACCATTGGGCCAACAATCGCTTGTCATTTCCGCTTCGGTCAGAATCAAAAAACAGCGTGATCAACTTCCTTGGGCATGCTCGTGACGATATTGCGCTTCCGGGCTTAGTCGAGTTGCCGAAAAGAGTGCTTAAAAAAGTAGATAGTGTGGCCCCGGGTGACGATGATTATGAAACTCCTTGGCAAGCTTATCACAAATGGAAGGGCGACGTTTTCGAATTTTGGCGAAGTACAGAAGGCGGTTGGCAAGCTGAGAGATTTGGCAAAGCCATGGTCAGTATCATTTGGAAAGGTTTTTGAGGAAAAAAAGTCTTGACTGGAGCGACAATGACTAACTCTTGATTTGATTGTGATTTAGATCGAAGGATCTAGTGCTCTAGGACTCGGGGACGCTCACTATAAAGGGTTTCCTTGGAAGAACCTTCCACCAAATGGAACTCTGATAGATGTAGGCGGAGGAATCGGAGCAGCTTCATACGGCCTGGCAGGATATCTACCTGATTGGAAGATCGTCATTCAAGATAGGCCTGAAGTAATTAAACATGGCAAGGCAGTCAGTAAAGCTCCTTGGGGATTTTTGCCTATTGCATGCCCCTGATTTACCGGATTCTCATTTATATTCTAACTTGTCCTGATCTATACCAGCACTACCAAAAACTAGGTTCAACAGCTAATATTGAATTCGAGCAACACGACTTCTTTGCACCCCAGCCAGAACATCGCATTCAAGCCGCGGATGTATACTTTCTTCGCCACGTGCTTCATGATTGGCCGTAAGTAACGCCTGATTCATCACTCCTAATTAACGAAACCAATTCATCATTTTTCGCTATCCCTGCCTCTTAAAGAGAACTCGAATGTTTGAAAATACTTATGCTACTGCGCCAAGCAGCCAAGCCATCAACCCGCCTATTAATTTGTGAAACCAAGCTTGAACCACCTGTAACAGAAAAAGGATCAGTCATATTTGCAAACGAAGGCATGGCCACGGCAGTTTCTCACAACGTTGACCTTACGATGATGTTGGTTGTCAAAGCAAAAGAAAGAAGTACCAAAGAATACGCGGAGTTGTTTGAAAAAAGTGGCTGGAAATTGGAGAATGTAGTTCCATTAATGAACATGGTCGATAAGTATATTTTCCAAGGAGCTCCAAACCCTGAGTGGAAGGCTTGACAAAAGCTTGAGGTCTTATTCTGCAAGAGCTTATTATGCTAAATTGAAAATATATTGAATTCTTTGGCTAATCCAACCAGCAGATACAATACCGCGTACCACTCAAGTAGTGAATAAATAGAGTACTCCAGGCAAAAAACTGATCATCTTAGAGTTAATTACCCAGCTTATTTTAATCAAAAAAAAGAAATTAGTACTTCTATGTGCATTCACATGAATATTCTTCAAACATACTCGCATTTCGATGCTAATACGCACAAATCAACTGGCAACAATATGTTGTTTTTCGTACTTTGATATTAATTGACCCTGTCTGCGAGTGCCAGTCATTACGTATTTTGTGCACCAGCACAGCGTGCTGCGCAGAGCGCGCAATAAATACAGTGCAATATTAAGGGCGTAGGAGTCCGCAGCAGGCGGGAGGTCACTTGGCCGAGTTGGTCTAAGGCGGCGGTCTTAAGTTCCATGAGATCCTCTTGCGCGAGCAGCGTGGGTTCGAATCCCACAGTGACCATTACTTCTGTGCTTTCCGCCACCGGCGTCATTGATCTGCAGCGGTCCGTTAGCAGAGTGGGTGCCCCATGCATGCGTGTAGGGTGGTGGGCGGGGACCCCATCGGCGTGCCACCCTGCCAAAATTTGGGTTGGCGGCTGTGCCATGGCTTTTGGGTTAGGTTTACTCAAATATTCTATAAGCCATCATTTTTCCTTGCTCAAATTCCAGCATATTTTTAAATATTTTCTGTATTTCTTTGACAATCTCTTTTCCTCATTTATTTTATAATCTCATACCTTATCCTTTCTAATGTGATCAAAGCGCAAAATGGCAAATCAATGGCATACCCCATCAAGAACCCATGGACCTTGCTGGTGTGGATTTCTTATTTCAGCCCTGGATGTGAAGAGTAACTCTCATCACCAAAAGGCAAAGTGTACATACTGTCAACTTGTTTTTATGAGGCTTGTCCCAATCGCCTTTTTTCTCACATCAAACATTCATGTATTCAAATTCCACCTCAGAAGAAATCCAAATATATCCAGGACATCCTCCAAAGCTCAAATTCAAATACTGTTGACTCTGCCAATATCTCTCAATGAGGTACAATCAGTACCAATTCTACCCCAGCTTCAACCCCTTCACTATGGCCACAGAAAAGGCACCATTCCATATTGGACTCTCCCTCATCAGCTGCCTTCTTCCAATGCTTTAGTAATAGCTTCACAGAAGAGCTGCATGAGATCATCCTCAAGGCCTTAATTGTTTCAAATATCTCATTTCATTTTCTTGATAATAAATATTTCCAAGAGTATCAGAAAGCTCTTGTGCAATCTCCTTACAAATTACCAACTGTCACTCTATTACTAGCAACTTGCTTCCTCTATTGCATAAAAATCTCAAAGCCATGATAGTAGAAGAGGTATCAAACCTTCAATACATGACCCTTTCAATTTATGGTTGGACTGATGTTTCAGGGTTCTCTTTATATGCTCTACTCCTTCAATGTGGCCAATACATCAAAAGGTTTATTGATATTCTCAATATCAATCTCAAATGTCACACCTCAGATAATATATAAAAAGCAGTCAAAGACTGTCTTGATCACAAAAGAATATAATTTAACAATATCAGTGCAGTAGTCACTGATTAACCTTCAGTCATGCTGAAATTCCAGGTAAGTTTTTCAACTTTTAACTCATTAGAAACAGTTGGAACAATCAATCTGACTATGTTATCAAATTAGAAATTTCTTACAAAAGACTATCCTCATATATGTAAGACACACTGTGTCTTAAATTTGTTTAATCTAATTTTAAAGCACTTTATTTCACGTCCAACAATGACCAGTATAGTCAAGGGAAACAAAACATTGGTCAACTACTTCATAACATCTTTGTACTGGGGTGAATACCTCACCCAGTGGGAAGCTGAAAACAACATAAGCCATGGACTTTCAAATTTGTGTGAGTCAAGATAGTACTCACTCTCTAAAGTTTGCCTCAGCATTCAATTGAATGAGGATGGTTTCAGAAATCCAATAATGGATACTCCAAGTATCCCTCCTGTTGTTTTGTCACTAATCCCAAATTAGGATCATTTTACAGCAAATGATATTCTAGTCAGCTTACTCAAGCCAGTGGTGGATAGTATTGCTTGGTTGAAGCATAGTGATACTGAGCTTGCCAGCATATGGAAGTAGTTTGTCACAGAATATAAATCAGTTATTTCTGTTCAAGTCTATGACCAATATACCAGTTGCAAGGAGCACTGTCTCAAAGTCCTCCACCAGTGTGCCAAAGATTTCTCCTCCAATATATATATAATTGAATTTTTTTTACATCCAGATTTTTGTAAAGTTTTGGTCTCATTAAACCACAGCCTCAAGAGCCTTATTGTGATTATATTAGCACTTGCTAGAGATTGGCAGTACTGCAAAGAAGATTCCAAGATTTGAATTCCCCAAATTAGATGGTATTCTAGTCAGCATGACCTTTTTAAAAATACATCCAAAGGTGAGCTTGTTATTTTATTTATTTGATGAATTCTTTTCTTATTTTGTTTATTTTCAGGTATCTTCCCTGGCAAAGAAATTGATTACTGGCTTGAATTCCCTGACACAAGTCATTGCCTCCCCCTCAAAAAGGTAGCCATTGGAGCCTGTGAGATTATACCTCATGCTGCAGGTATGTCACAACCACAAAGAATGACCCTCCTCAATTGGTGTTGTGGCAATCCCAGCCTGAAACCAAGCTGGGGCCAATTGGCCACACCCTATCGTTTATGGCCAATTTGCCCCCTCTGCTCCTCCATGGCCTTTTGTTCATAACACCTTTTCATCTGACCATATCCTGCCATCATTGGCCTCCCTGGCCAGTTTTTATCTCACCAACCTCCAGGCCTTTATCTTTGTTTGGGGGCCTGGGGGGTCCTTTCAGTCTTCCAGGGGTATATGGACCCTCTAGCCACCATCAGGCTTCTTGGCCCAACCCCTTATATTAGGGGGGTTTTGGGCTAAATGGCTTTTTTGGGGCCTTTAGGCCCCCTAAGGCTTCTATGGCCTGTGGGCCCTTTAGGCCCCTTCTGGCTTAATCCAATGAGGCCAAAAGGGGCCAAAGGGGGCAGTCCACTCAACCCCAAACCACAAGTGGGCCCACCTGAGCCAGTTTTTGACCATGGACCCAAATCCACCAATTTCGGCCAACCCAAAGGACCACCTGTGGCCCATTTTCAGACATGGCCTCTGGTAGCCCCCAGAGGCCACCAGCTCAGCTCAAATCCACTCTTCCCCTCAACTCAAGGGGAAGATTTCCCATTACTCAAGGATGCAGGAGTGGGGTATATATGGTATTATATGCCATTATGCACCATTTTTGTTCAGCAATCCAATGGTGACATTTTCAGGACCCAATTACATTATTCCAAATCAAGGTCCCAAAACCCATCACCAATTTTGAAGGAGGACTCTTCAGCTCATCAGTCTGGAAATTCATAGCGGCTATCAGAAGACCATTTCAGGACCCCAACCACCTGGCCCTGAAGGAGTGGGGTTGGCAATCCTTTCATGATTATTCCAAGGGCCATTGTCAGAGGTTATTCATCATTCAATCAATTCTCAAGGCAGAAAGTACTTCAATACTCCTTGGACAACTCAATTGATCCATACAAGCAGCAATCAATCATACCTGTATGTCCTTGGCCCAATTGAGCAAATTCATATTCCACTGTGGGGATTTGATCACACAGTTCAATTCTCAAGATGGCCAAAACTGTATTGACCCAATTCAGACAATACAGCTGGATTATTCACCTTCCAGGATCAGCCTCTCAGTTTTTCATACATACTGGCCACCTTTCATCACCTGGGGACTTTTTCCCCAGTTAATCAATATATTGGATTTATTTTCATCCTTATTTTCTTTTACCTTATTAAAGTAAATAATGATAATATTGAGTAAGTCATTTGCACCTTTTCTTCCTTGCCTGTCAGTGGATATTGGTGGTCATATCCTTTACTAATACCATTTTTCTTTCTGGCAGGTTGAAACAGTGAGCTGAGGATTCATTTGGTTGGCTCTTTGGATTTTGGCTTCTTATTATCCTGGCCATTGGCTTCCTCTTCTTTTATCTTTGGCATACTTGTCTTTACCCTCTTTATTCTTCTTTTAAGAAATATATTCTTTATTTCCTTTATTCTTTTGGAGCCCTCCAAGTGAGTTCTTGATTCCTGAGTGCCAGGCTAATCTTACTTTCATAAGAGCCCCTGTGACAAGGTATTGAGGGATTTTTTTCAGTGATTTCAGCCATCCAGAAAAAGTACCACAATGAAATGCTTCCTTCACCACTTAAGATGATAAGTCAGATAAAAATTCATATTACTCCAGAAGACAAACCTAAAAAACCAAATAGAATTGACAAACAAAAAGAAGATGACCAAATCAGCAAGTATGATAAAATGTGCAGGTAAGATTATTTTACTTCACCATTAGACTTTGAAACATTCAAGGATGGTGTCTTTTGTCAAGCAAACATGGGAGAAATTTGCTGTCAATAAGCCTTTTTAAAACACTTTTTTATTTCAGATCATGTGAGGAAGCTAATAAATCAGGACGTGCATGTGAGCCTTATATAGTAGGAGTTTTACCCAAAACACAGTGAACCACCATATGGGACCCTTATGAATAGGAAGTTTGAATTGCTTCCATATTTTCATGACTCCTCATGTTTGTTTAATTAGTTTTAAATATCTTGTATGATTTTCATGTATTCTATGCAGCCCAAGAGCTTGAAAATCTGATTTAATTGCAATACACAATGATTTTTTTTGCAGTTTTTTGTTCCAAGATTGATTTGTGGCGTGCACCAACCGCCACAATCCAAAGGTGTGTCAAAATCATTTGGAAAACTGTGCCCTGACAACCACCCTACATGCATGCCTTTGGTAGGGAAAAGAAGGATATATACATGAAGCTTTGTTTATGAAGATAAAAAGGTCATTTTTGAGGGTTATGCTCAGTTTTTGTAAAATACTCTTATTTTGAATCCTCAGTTTCTTCTTTTGAAAGAAATTATAATCAAATAATTTTGAAAATGTATTTTGTGTATGATTTTTAAATCTAATTACAGTCAAACCTGTCTAAACCCATGGATGATGGTGGACAGGCTTTTGGGTTTTTAGAAACTTACCTCTCTTAGCCCATAAGATTAACCCATACTGTGTAAAGCCAAATCTTTTACCAAAACCTGTATCAAGCCATTATCTGCATGTTTGAGGAATGAAAAAATCTGGATTTTTTCATGTCAAAATCTTTTATGCAAATTTAACAATAAGGCATAAAATACAGGCTAGAAAAAGGGTTAAAATAAAGCTAATGTATCATTACTTCAAAAAATAATCTACTATCTTTTGTTGTTTACTATTCTTAATTTATCAAGGGTATAAAATTGAATTGTATGATTCTGTAAGGTTTGACTATGAAACATAAGTAAAGATTACTAATATTTTACTTATTGTACTATGAATGTCCTTAGAAAAAAAAATAAATTAGATAAAAAATAATTATAATAATAAAGAATTATTATAATTATGGCGTAAAATAATTATATAATTTATATTATAAAAAATAATATATATATAATAAATATATTAATATAAAATAATTAATATATTTAAGAGCACTTTATTCTTTTTACCAACAAATAATAAAGGTGTAAAAAATTTTTTTTTATTAATAAAAAAAATTAATAACAATAATATTACCAATATTAAAGCTATGAATTAATATAAATACTATTTATATCAATTATAGAATTATTTAAAGTAACAATAGAGAAAAATTATTATAATAAGAGAAATAACCTAATTTTAATGCTTAATATAATAATTTTGAATACATTTACGCCTAGAAGTGTATATACAACTTATTTAAATTGTAGTTACAATGAAATTTAAGAGAAATTACAAATTTTCTTGATTTTACATGGAGTTGAGGTTTTTAAGAGAAATTTAAACAAAACAATTAAATAATTGTAATAATCATGTCAAAGATAAAGATTATTAAAGGATTACCTTTGGTCTTTAATAATATAAAAGTTTTTTATATAAAGAATAAAGAAATTACCTTTTTATTTAATGATTTAATGTTTTGTAAGCGTCTGAGGGGAAAACAGAGTAAAAAGAGCTCTAATCATAGTAAATACCTCCCTCCTAGAGTCCAACAGGCTTCTAGTAGACGTGCAATGATCATATCCACTGGAATTGATAAATATTTTAAGGTTTGGTGATGATTACATCATGATCAAACCATCTTATCTCATTATTACGCCATTATTTAGAGTTATCACTATAACTCTAAGTTTGATGACGTCAAGGCTTGGCAGAACCCCCAAATTTGTGGATTTTATTAGTTTTAATCATAAACTAACAGTATTCACCAATTATATCACTAATATGACTGTTAAACTTAATTTAAGGTTACAGTGAGTGTTCATAAATAATCAAATTTAGCTCAAACTTTGATCCTAATAACTTTTAAGTTTTACACGCTACAGCAATTCAAAGAGTGAATTCTAAAAGCTTAGCATAACCCTATCATGCTGCCAAGAGCATTTCATTACATCATCAAAACTGTATTTTTGATGATTTTTCTTGTAACTCATCTTTTCTGTCAAAACTTAATATTTTAAACTTCAAACCATGATTTCAAGGGGTTATACCTTGAATATTGTAATAAAAATTCATCCTTCTTTACAAATGAGCTAGTGAAATCTAACTGTCTACTTTTCTTAAGTCTGGACCACTTTCACAACAAAGTGGTCAACAGCTCAATTGATTTTAATCAATAGTTCATTACACGCTTTAACCTTGTTTATAGCTTGTAAAATAAAGTTCATTTATGTATTCCTAAAGTAATTACGTGGTGACTTTATTTTTGGTTCATCACTCTATTATGTATATTTCAAAAGATATTAGCTAAAATCCTTGAATATATGCGTTGACCAAAAAAGTGCATATATTCAGCTTAACTCCGTAAGTATTGACTTTGGAGATTAGCTTCTTAATTGTTTTATATGTGGAGCTTTATGGAGAATCCAATGGTACCATTTATCGTACATGTTGTTTCATTGGTATTTGAAATAATTAAGGATTTGTGTTTTTTATAAGGTATTATTACTTATAACTCATTAAATATTGACTTTACAGATATGCCATAAAAATGGTATATGTTTATTTTACCATGGGAGATCCAATGGTATAGTTTATTTCACATGTTTATTCATTGGTTTTTAAGGTAAACCAAGTTTTATGCCAATTTATGGCATTTTTGTAGCTTTAAGGTAATTATTTTAAATATTTCTTGTGACCTTCTTGGGTATGGGCTCATATCTCAAAGTTTCACAGATTCAAACGTCTTACTTACCAAGTCTGCCTCCTTTTTAGCACTATGGAAAATGTAATTTAATATTATTGAGATTTCCTTTTGGGATTCAGCAGTAGAGGGAATTGGAATACTTTCTTTGTTTTCAGTAATCTCTTCAAATTCTTGTGAGTTTGAGCTATTCTTATCAAAAATTTCAATTGCTGTTTTTATTTGACATTTGCTTTATTTTGAAGGGGTAAATAATTCAGAAATTGACATTTTATTTCATGGGGAAATAAGAACCAACTCTTGAAGGCCATCAATTTCTTGGCCAAGGGAGGCTTCTGCATTTATTAAGCCAAAGTAATTTTGGATGGTAGGTAGTTTGGGTATTATTTGAGTGTGATCCCAGAAATTATTTATTGTTGTGGGAGTAATGACATTCCATTCTGGTTGACAAAGCCTCATGGAAATAGGTAGATCAATATTGTTAATCTTATTTATACCAATAATGCTATTGAAATAACAGATAGCTGATGAGATAAATTGAGCCTTGATTTCCAAAATGATTCCCATGTATAAAGGCTGAACATAGGCAGTCAATTTTGGTGCAAAACATATGAGCTCGATGTTTTAAAGTCCTTTGGGAGGTAGTTTATAACATTTATAGTTGTCAACCAAAATGGAAATCTTACGATTCTTTCATCAAAGCTTGTTGTTCCAGTGAGTGATCCAGTTATGTAAGATTTTTGCGGTCATCCATGCCTTGACATTGAAATAATATTTATAATCTAACTGAAAGGCATACTTCTTCTCAAATAGTGTGGCCTTTCATACTTCCCAATGAAAATAAATGGAAGCTATTTGGTTCCAGTTTCATTGAATCTTAATGAAATGGCTATTTCGCTCTTGTCAGAATTGATTCCATTGCTTTTAGTAAAGGCCAACCCTTTATCTGGTGGGATGCTATCATGACATTTCAGCATTATTGGCACAGGGGCTCTTGGACAGAAAAAAAGAGTGGCCTGGAGCTCAGCAATCAGGGAACTAACTTGGAAGACTCCAAAATAATAAATAAAATAAAATAAAGAATTGAATTCCTCTAAGAAATATGCAGGTACAAAGATGAGATGCAATAAGAGGAAAGAGAAGCCAAATGGCAAAAGAGCCAACCAAGTAAGTCCTTAATCACTGTTTCAACCTACCAAAATGAACAATGGAATTAGTAAGGATATGACCACCAAATATCCATTGACAGGTGAAGAAAGAAAAATAGAAAAGGTGCTAAATGAGTGACTTGATAATATCAGTATTCACTTAAAAGCATGGTAAGATAAATAAAGATAAAATAAAATCAGAATATATTAATTAACTGGGGAAAACCCCCCAGGGTGGAAAGGGTAGAGGTATATGTGAAAAGTTGGGAGCTTGATTTCTTCAGGCTGAAAACTGATCTGTATTGATCCTTGAGGCTGTATTGATTGTTTTGGGAATTGATACAGCTGGCTGATATTGAAATTGAAATGGGTTGGATGAATTTCCCATACTTGAAAATGAAATACAGTTCTTGATGGATCCAGACTGTATTAAAATGAAGGTGGTTGCAAAGATGGATTGAGTGGAGCTTTGACACTTGACAAATTAATGAATGAATTAACTGCCTCTTGAATCCTTTGAGAATGGTTGAAAATTATTGCCTTGGAGGAATACTGTGAATGAAATTATCCAATGACATCTTGATGGCGTGATTGGTCTTTAATGCTGAAACACTTGCTCTTGAGCCTTGATGAGTCCTCTGAATGATTGGATGCCTTGATGACGTGATGATATGTTGGAATATTGAAATGACCATTTGATATTGCCACCATTGAATTGCTGTTGAAAAATGATGCATAATGATATATAACATCATTTATGGCATATTGGTTCATTGGAAAGAGGATTATGTCCAAAGATCTTGAGATGGAAAGACAGAGGGGAAAAAGATGGCTGTGATGGCTTCAGATCTTGGAAAGGTGTTTCTGAGTCCTTTGGGTCTTTTGGCCACTTTTGGGTTCTGAGCCAAAAACTGGCCCAAAGGGTGGGAAAGTGTCTTTTGGACACTTTGTGTCAAAGTGCGCAAATGCGCATTATGAGCCCAAATGGCCTAAAAAGCGATTTGGACCATTTCCCCTGGTTTTGAGGGAAATGACCAGAAATACACAATTGGGCATAAATTGCCGCTATTGCTTCTGGATTGAGGCGAAGGGCCATAAAGGCCCCAAAGGACAAATGGCCATAAATGGTCCATAAGATGATGATGTGGGCATATTGGCCATAAAAGGACTGTGGCTTGATATGCCATATGGAGATCCAAGGAGGTGAATTGCCATGGTTGTGACAGTACCCCCCACCTTGAAATGGTGAGCTCCTGAGCACCAATACAAGGTGAAGCCTGTTGAGGCTATTGGAAAGTATTGAGAGTGGGATAGAGGAAAGTTATTTCAAGAGTATTATAAAATAATGACTTATATTAAAAATTTGTCATATGACGCAGGACTTGCTTGATCTTCTTTTGAGATTGGCTTGATGATTGATGATGTTGTGATGAATGAATATTCTTTGAGATAAATTTTCGATATGATAAAATGAAAATGAAAATAAAATTTAATATAAAAAATGAAAATGAAAATAAAAGAAAAAGAAAAGAGAAAAGAAAAATGAATTGAATCTTGAGGAGGTTCCAATCTTCATCACAGAGGTTGATAACTGATTTTGAAATTGGCCAAGGACCTGGAAAGAGAAATTTGATGCCAGGTGCTCACAAAGTGGCAAAGGGGATGTTTTGACAAGATTGTAGACCCCTCAGGGAAGTGCACACCAGGAGAGGAACTTACTTTTGGTAGTTACCACTCCCACCAGTGCCATAAAAGTAAAAACAAAAAGTGTTGAAGGAATGAATTTGAATTTTGAAGTCTTGGAAATGAATTGAAAAGTGAATGGCCCATTGTCCCAAGTGAAAATGGCCATAAGATTGGAAATAAAGTTGAAAGCCATGCCAAAGATCTGTGTCCAATATTACAAAGTGCTCACAGAGTGGCCAAGGTGATGCTTACAACAAAAAAAGAGTAGAATACCTCTAAAGGTGCATACCAGGAGTGGGACTTACGTTTGGTAATTCCTCTCCCCACCAAGCACCATAATGAATCAAGCTTTTGAAGAATTGGTCCCAGGCTTTCCAGGATACAATGAATGAAAATGCTCAACCAGTTCAGGACAATTCTTGAGGTTTTCAGTTGGTTCCCAAGTGGATCTTTCTGAGTCTTGACTGAAACCTTTCCATTCCACCAAATACCATAATTTTCCTCTCTTAAGCTTTGAGTTCAGTATTTGAGAGACTTCCCATTCCTCTTATTCTTCAATGATGATTGGAGGAGGAGGCTCTTGATGCCTATTTGGGATTGTTGATGTCTTGACTGGTTCTAAGAGTGAAATATGGAAGACTGGGTGGATGGACTTCCATTGAGATGGGAGCTTGAGGTGGTAGGCATGAGTGCTGACTTCCTTCAAGATTGGAAAAGGACCCAACCATCTTTCAGAAAGTTTTTTGGTGGGTCTAGTTGATTTTATGTTCTTGGAAGAAAGCCATACCATGTCACCAGGATTGAAAACATGTGGACTTTCTCTACTTTTATCTGCATACCTCTTAAACCTGTTTATGGCAACTTCAAGTTCTCTCTTGACATCTTGCTGTACTGATTGGATTTTTGTTGATAACTTTCCAGCAGGAGTATCTTGAGTAATGTGAACTGAGTCTAAATGTGGATCTGTTCCATAAAAAGTGAAAAATGGTGATTGTTTTGTTGAAGAGTGGTCAGAGTTATTGTAGGCAAATTCAGCCAGAGCGAGCCAGGTGTTCCAATCATCTTGATAATAACTGACATACAATCAAAGGTACTGTTCTAGTATCTGATTTACCCTCTCTGTCTGTCCATCAGTTTCTGGATGATAAGAAGTTGACAGATCTCTTTAAATCTTGAGCTGCTGACAAAGATTGGTCCAAAAGGAAGAAACAAAAAGAGAACCTCTATCACTAACAATGCTTGAAGGAAGGCCATGCTTTAAGAAAATATTCTTGATGAATAAATGAGCCAAATGTAATGAAGTTATTGAAGAAATTGTTGGAATAGAAACTGCCATTTTTGAGAATCTATCCACTATGACAAGGATTGAGTCAAATGAATTGGACAGTGGCAATTGAGTGATGAAATCCATTGAAAGACAAATCCAAGGACCATTTGGAATTGGAAGAGGTTTGGAGAGTCCAAACTTCTTGTGATGAATATTTTTGTTTCTTGAACACTGTTGACAGGATGAGACATAATCCTTGATGAATTGAGTCATGCCAGACCAGTGAAAATACTGCTTGACAAGTTTGAGAGTCTTCTCTTGGCCAGGGTGTCCAGCTAGAGGAGAGTCATGCCTTTTTTGAAGTATGCTGAGCTGAATTGTGGGATCATTTGGGACCACCACCAAATATTTGTACAAAAGAAGTTGGGAAGAGGAATCAAGAGAATAATCTTAGACAGATTTACCTTTACCCAAATCTTGAAGAATACTTCTATATTGAGAATCTTGCCATAATGACTTCTGAATTAATTCAATCAAATTTGAAAATTCTTCCACCTTGACTGCAAAGAATTTTGAGGCTTGAATTTCATCTTGCTTGATTATTTTTTGATAATTCATTGGATTCTTGCTGATGAAATCTTTGCCCCTCTCTGGGTAAACCTTGTTGCAATGTGACAAAGCATCTGGAAGGGTAGCCAAGCGGCCAGGGCAGTAGGTGATTGAAAAATGGAATTCAGAGAAAAATTCAGCCCAGCGGGCTTGATGGCGAGTGAGAATCTTTGATGACATCAAATATTGAAGTGAGGAATGATTGGTGAGAGCTTCAAAAGAGGAAGAAAGTGAAAGGAGAAAAGCTCTCCAGCGCTTGAGAGCCCAGACTATGCCAAGGAGTTCCTTGTAATGAATCTCATAATTGAGCTCAGCTGGGAGAAGCTTGCGGCTATCAAATGCAATGGAATGTTTTCCCGAGTCAGAAATCTGACTCAGTACAGCACCCAAGGCATAATCTGATGCATCAGTCTCTACAATGGTGGGTAGAGAAGGATCAAAGTGAGAGAGGATTGGAGCAATGGTGAATGCCTCTTTGAGTTAATGAAATTGTCTAAGAGCTTCCTCATTGAGGGGAAAATGGGAATCTTTCTTGAGGAAACTTGTGGGTGAACTAATCTTCTTTGAATAATTCTTGATGAAACGGCGGTAAAAATTGGCAAAGCCAAGGAATGATTGAAGAGCCTTGAGGTTTCTTGAAGGTGGCCAACTGAGAATTTTCTGGAATTTTGCTTGGTCCATCTTGAGGCCTTTAGAAGAAACAACATAACCCAAATACTCTACACTAGTAACATGAAACAGGCACTTGGAGGCCTTAGCAAAGAGGTTATTGGCTCTGAGTCTGGAAAGAACAGTGGACACATGAGTGAAATGTGCTTCTTCAGATTTGGAAAAAGACCATAATGTCATCCAAATAAACCACAACATAAATATAAAGAAGATCATAAAAAATATCATTGAAAAGGTTTTGAAAAGAGGCAGGAGCATTGATTAGCCCACATGGTATAACCAAATACTTATAGCTGCCATATTTAGATCTAAAACAGGTCAAGTGTTCATCACCTTCCTTGATTTTGAGCAGGTTATATGCACCATGCAAATCAATCTTGGAGAAGATAGAAGAACCATTGAAAACAGTAAGAAGCTGATTCATAGGAGGAACAGGATACTTGTTCTTCCTAGTAACAGCATTGAGTTTGCGGTAATCAACACACACATGGAGGCCACCATCTTTCCTTTTGACAAAGAGGACAGGTGCTCCTGTTGAAGAGGAGCTTGGCTGGATGAAACCTTTCTCTACATTCTCTGAAATGTAGGCCCTGAGTAAATCAGACTCTTGGTTTGATAAAGAGTAGATCACCCCAGCTGGAGGTAGAGACCCCTTCAGATCAATATGATGATCACAGGCGCAGTGAGGAGGAAGTTTCTCTGCTTTCACCTTGGAGAATACATCCAAGTACTGGTGATAGACAGGAGGAACAACCTTCATCATGGTTTCTATTTCTTCTGGCTCTTTCTCTTCATCCCACAACTCCTCCAGGGAGTCATGATAAGATGAAGGAGGAAGGTCCATATTCCCAAAGAAGAGATGAAGTGAAGATACAGGGTTATCTTCCCCAACATCTTGAATCTCTTTGGGGATTTCATCTCTAGATGATAGTAATGACTGATGGGAATTAAGGGAAGGAATATGGACAGAAGATGGAAATGATGGTGTTCTAGAATCACCAACCAGAGCTGCACATGATTTGGCAGAAGAAAAGTCATTACTGAAAGATTTTGAAGGATCATAATAGTCCTTATAATCAGAATTGGAGGTGATCAGCCCATGCCTCCAATCAATAGATGGATTCAAATGATTGAGAAAGTAAAAGCCCAATATGAGGTATTCTCCCTTGGGAGTATCAATGACTAAAAAGTCCCATTCAAAGATTAGGAAGGAAGGGAGCTCAACCATATATCTAGTATGGTGAGTCACAAATAGAGAAGGAGACTCTGAGGAGTCAAGAATAATAAGGGGAATCTTCTCTGGGAGTTCTGACATGGTCAAAGAATAATTGTGAACAAATTGCTTCGCAATGAATGAGTTGGTAGCACCAGAATCAATGAGAATACTGTAAAACATATCAGAGAGAGAATAAAAAACAAAAAATTGAAGAAAATGTTTGACACCAGTATTCAGAATGCACAATTGTGCTCTGGATAGAAACAGTGAAGACCATTGAACACAACATGATCTTCACTCAGGCTTTTCCCTGGCTGGGAAATTTTCCTGATTGTTGGGTAAGGTTGATTTGAGGCCTTTTGAAACAGTACTCAAGACTATGCTTCCCATCACAATAGGTACATATACCCTCCTTGATTCTTCTTTCTTTTTCAGAATTCATCAACTTGTAATCCTTATTCAATAAAGAAGAATGGGGTTTGTCCCTCTTCTGAAAATTCTTCTTCTTCTTTTGACTTGAGCTTGAAGAACTTTACTTTGAGGCTTCTGGCTTCTTTTCTTGATGATGACTCTTTTCATTTTTTCTCTCATGGTACCTGGTATCAAGCTCCAGGTTAATATCCATTAAGTCTTGAAGAGAGTCAATTCTTGAGGGATGGGAGGACAATTGATCCAAAATACTGCATGGCAATCCCTTCCTGAAATGATGGATAAGAGCCCTCTCACCCCAATCTCCAATTCTTGACACACAACTTCTGACATCAGCAATGTATAAAGATACATGCCCACCCTTTCCATTCTTAAAGAATCCAATTCTGCTTCAGCTTTTCTGACTTCATTTGGGTCCCCAAATAAGGTGAAGAGTTTAGATTCAAATAATTTCCATGAATTGAGAAGGTAATTTGGATCTTGATTGGTGAGATTGGAAAGCTAAGGCTCAATCCATTTTGCAGCCCTGCCAATGAGAAATGAAGTGGCATAAAGGACCTTCTTTCTGTCTTGAGCCAAGTTTGCCGTCTCATTATAAAAGATTAATTGACAAGACTGAATAAAGCTTCTAACTTTGAAGGGTTGAGTCCCATAAAAGCATTCTGGTGCCTTCATAGATGAAGTCTTGAAGGCTGATGGTCTTGATGCTTCAGAGGATGAAGCTTCTTGAAGATTGGCCATAATCTAAGTCATTTGCTGCATAGTGGCCAATAAAGATGGTTCAGACTGATGAGAGACAGGCTGATTAGACTGGGCTAGAGTTGGCCCTCCAGTATCTTGGGATGCCTCCACAGGAGCAGGGACACCTTCAGCACCATCAGACTCTTCCTCTTGCATAGAATTCCCCTCCTCCTCTTCAGAATCTTCACCTGGACCCTTGAAAATGGTCCTTGAAGTTCCTGGAAATCCGCCAACTACTCCTGAGAATGAGCTTGATATTCTTGGCACTCTTCCTTCCTTCCTGGATGGTGCTGCTCATTCCAAAGTGGGTCCTCTGTCCAATTTGGCCCTCAGTTGAGAAACTGCTGGGGTGCCATCAAGAGGAGCCCTGGGAGTTGGAGTGGAACAGCTTGAGTTCTGGCCTGAGATCTGTCTGCCTTGCAGGAGGTGAGTGTTGGATGGGCATGATTTCAGGATAAAAAGAATGAAATAAAAGAGCAAGAATCAATATTTGAAGATGAAAACTTGAGGCAATTTGAATTAATGCTTGAAGTCAAAGTCAAAATCAATATCTTGAGGAAAATCAATAAAATCAATAAATAAAATGAAATCTTCAGGTAAATCAATCAATTAAATATCAAATGAAAACTTGAAGTAAATAAATCAAATGTCAAATCAATCAAAATCAAAATCTTGCAGAAAATCAATCAATCAAAATGAATTCTTGAGGTAAAATCAATTTATGTCAAATTTCTTGATGTGAAAAATCAGCAAAATCAATGAAATCTTCAGGTCAATCAATTTTCTTGAGGTCAATATCAATTTA
The DNA here is from genome assembly GCA_023105745.1 of Austropuccinia psidii. Taxonomy (NCBI): domain Eukaryota; kingdom Fungi; phylum Basidiomycota; class Pucciniomycetes; order Pucciniales; family Sphaerophragmiaceae; genus Austropuccinia; species Austropuccinia psidii. The sequence goes on from JALGQZ010000003.1 coordinate 5,664,520, forward strand.
TGTCAAATCAATCAATCAAGTAAAAATCAAGTGAGTTCTTCTTTAAAAAACAAAATTCTTGAAGAATGAATCAAATATGAATCTTGATGTGAAGAATGTGTCTGAATAACTTGATGAAAAATTTGAAAATCAAAAGAAAATTAAGATGATGCCTGAATTATGAATGAATTAAAAATTTGATGATTTGAATAAGATTTCAAAAGAGAAACAAAAAATAAAATTGGGGTCAGCTTTCAATTTCCAGAATGAAGAATGAATGAGAGAAAATTGAGAGGTGACAATGAATAATAAGGCTTATAAGCATTAAAGAGTCATAATTTCAATGAAATGTGTGAATGAAATTATAAGGAAAGAATGAAAAGAATGAAAAGAAATTATGAGCTAGTTAATATAATGTCACAGGGGCTCTTGGACAGGAAACAAGAGTGGCCTAGCACTCAGAAATCAGGGAACTCACTTGGAAGACTCCAAAAGAATAAAGATAATAAAATAAATAATTGAAGTCCTCTAAGAAATATTCAGGTACAAAGATGAGATGCAATAAGAGGAAAGAGAAGCCAAATGGCCAAAGAGCCAACCAAGTAAGTCCTTAATCACTGTTTCAACCTGCCAAAATGAACAATGGAATTAGTAAGGATATGACCACCAAATATCCATTGACAGGCAAAGAAAGAAAAATAGAAAAGGTGCTAAATTACTGACTTGATAATATCAGTATTCACTTACCAAAATGGTAAGATAAATAAAGATAAAATAAGATCAAAATATATGAATTAACTGGGGAAAACCCCTCAGGGTGGAAAGGGTAGCCGGTATATGTGAAAAGCTGGGAGCTTGAGTTCTTCAGGCTGAAAACTGATCTGTATTGATTGTTTTGGGAATTGATACAGCTGGCTAATATTGAAATTGAAATGGGTTGGATGAATTTCCCATACTTGAAAATGAAATACAGTTCTTGATGGATCCAGACTGTATTGAAATGAAGGTGGTTGCAAAGATGGATTGAGTGGAGCTTTGACACTTGACAAATGAATGAATGAATTAACTGCCTCTTGAATCCCTTGAGAATGGTTGAACAGTATTGCCTTGGAGGAATACTGTGAATGAAATTATCCAATGAAGTCTTGATGACGTGATTGGTCTTCAACGCTGAAACACTTGCTCTTGAGCCTTGATGAGTCCTCTGAATGATTGGGTGGCTTGATGACGTGATGATATGTTGGAATATTGAAATGACCATTTGATATTGCCACCATTGAATTGCTGTTGAAAAATGATGCATAATGATATATAACATCATTTATGGCATATTGGTTCATTGGAAAGAAGATTATGTCCAAAGGTCTTGAGATGGAAAGACAGAGGGGAAAAAGACGGCTGTGATGGCTTCAGAGCTTGGAAAGGTGTTTCTGGCCACTTTTGGGTTCTGAGCCAAAAACTGACCCAAAGGGCGGAAAAGTTACTTTTGGACACTTTGCGTCAAAGTGCGCAAATGCGCAAAAATGCGCATTATGAGCCCAAATGGCCTAAACAGCAATTTGGTCCATTTCCCCTGGCTTTTAGGGAAATGACCAGAAATACCCAATTGGGCGTAAATTGCCACTATGGCTTCTGGATTGAGGTGAAGGGCCATGAAGGCCCCAAAAGGTCCATAAGATGATGATGTGGCCATATTGGCCACTGGTGATGGATATGGCCAATTGGCCATAAACGAACTGTGGCTTGATATGCCATATGGAGATCCAAGGAGGTGAATTGCCATTGTTGTGACAATTATACAGTAAAAAAATTACAAAAACTTCAGGATAAAGGGCTGATGTATGTATAAAACAACCCAGTCTCATCCATGTTGAAAATATCAGCTGGTTTGAATTAACTCAAAAGTGGCTTGTGGTGTGTCATTTAATCTTGAATGTCCTCTGGATCTGTTTCCAATGCTTTTACATGACACTTATAGTTTCTTAAGTTGTTTTAGCTTTGCAACAAGTAAAGCCAGCCATTGGAGAGATTGATCCACTGATTTCTTAGTATTACACATAGGCATGTAAAGTCCTTCCAGTTTTCCCAAATAATTTCACCATTTATGATTGTAAGGTTTGACTATGAAACAATAAATAAAAATTACTAATATTTTATTATTGTACTATGAATATCCTTATAAGTAAAATAAAAAAAGATAAAAATAATTATAATAATAAAGAATTCTTATAATTAAGGCATAAAAATGATTATATTATTAAAAATAAAATAAGATAAGAGATAAATATATTAATATAAGATAATATAAGATAGTTAATATATTTAAAAGCACTTTATTCTTGTTACAAACAAATAATAAAGGTGTAAAGAATTGTTTTTTATTAATAAAAAACAATTAATAACAATAATATTACTAATATTAAAGTTATAAATTCCATAAATACTATCTATATAAATTAAACCATTATTAAAGTAATAATAAAGAGAAAATTATTATAATAAGAAGAAATAACTTACATTTAACACTTAATATGATAATTTTGAATGATTTTATGCCAAATAATATAAATAAAACTTATTTAAATTGTACTTACAAGAAAAATTAAGAAAAATTACAAATTATCTTAATTTTATGTGTATTTGAGATGTTTAAGAGAAATTCAACAAAAACAATTAAATAATTGAAGTAATTACGTCAAGATTGATGATTATAATGAAGATGAAATTTGGTGTTTAATAATATAAAAGTTTTATATATAAAGAATAAAGAATTTAGCTTTTTGATTTAATTATTTAGTGTTCTTGTTGAATCTGAGGGGAAAATAGAGCAAAAAGAGCTCTATTTATAGTTAATACCTCCCTTCTAGAGTACAGAAGGCTTCTAGTAGATGTGTAATGATGTTTTCTACTAGAATTGATTGATATTTTAAGTTTTAGTGATGATTAAATCATGATCAAACCATCTTACCTCATTATTACACCATTATTTAGAGTTATCACTGTAACTCTAAGTTTGATGACATCATAGGATTAGCAGAAGCCTAAAATTTGTGGATTTTATTAGTATTAATAATGATATAATAGTATTCATCAGCTGTATCACTTATATGACTGTTAAGCTTAAAATAAGATTACAGTGAGTGATCATAAATGATCAAATTTAAGCTTAAACTTTGATCATTAATAAATTTTAAGTTCTACATGCTACAGCTACTCTGAGAGTGGATCCTGATAGCTTGGCATGTCCTCATCAAAATTCCAAGAGAATTCTATTACATCATCAAAAATCTATTTCTTATGTTTTTTCTTGTAACTCATCTTTTCTGTCGAAATTCAATATTTTAAACTTCAAGCCATGATTTCAAGGGGTTATACTGTAAATATTGTAATAGAAATTACATCATTATTAACACATAAACTAGTAGAATCTAACTGTCTACTTATCTTTAAGTTTGGACCACTGTTACAACAAAGTGGTCAACAGCTCTATTGATTTTATTCAATAATCCATTACAAGTTCAAGCCTTGTTTATAGCTTGTGAAATAAAGTTCATATCTGTATTCTTACAGTAATTACATGGTGACTTTATTTTTTGGTTTATCTCTCTATCTTGTATATTTCAGGAGATATTATCTCAAAACCATGAATATATGCATTGACCAAAAAAGTGCATATATTCAGCTTAATTCCTTAGGTATTGACCTTAGAGATTAGCTTTATAATTGTTTTATGTGTAGAGGTTTATGGACAACCAAATTGTACAATTTATTTTACATGTTGTCTCATTGGTTTCTGGGATAAATGAGGTTTTTCTACCTTTTTAAGGTATTATTACTTATACTTCAGTAATTATTGACTTTTCAGATATGCCATAAAAATGACATATGTGTATTTTACCATGAGGGATCTAATGGTGTAATCTAATTCACATGTTTATTCATTAGATTATGAGTTAAGTTAGATTTTGTACTTATTTATGGTATTTTACTAATTTTTGAGATAATTATCATAAGTATAATTATTACAGAAATTTTGCTGTGACCTTTTTGGATATGTGGTCATATCTCAAAGGCTCACATTCCCTACCACCAAAAAAGATTGTACCACAATCTGATATAGTTAATTAGGGTATCATCCACTGTCCTACCTCTTTAATAGACTTTGTTAGTCTTGAAGCTCAATAATGCTTGATTTCTCCATTCTTTAGGTTTTCTTTCATGTTGGAACCTTCTTAGTAGTTTATCAGCATTTGTAATATCTTTCTCAAGTAGCCATTCATCTTCTTGAGCTGGATTTCTATACCTTACAAGGTATTCTCTCTCTTTTTTATTTCTTGTCCTTCTTTCTTTAAGGACTTTCACAATTTTCTTTTCCTCTCCTTCTTCCAAAGGGGGTATTTCAAGTGGGGGGTTCTTTCTTAGTGGAAATAATTCTTTGTCACTTGAGCTGTAAGGGTTTATGAGACTTACAGGGAAAGTTGTGTGTTTATTCATTAGCTCACCTGTGAGCCCCAATTGCACAGCATTAGGTGCATGTAGTGCTTTTATCATGAATGGTCCTGCAAAGGAATCTTTCAATTTCTTTCGTCCTCTTATATAATTAAAATTAGAAGTTAACACTATGACCAAGTTTCCTATTTTGAAGTCAGGTGGTTTATGACTTTTACCCCATCTTTCGTTTGCATATTTGAAAGAATCTTGCATACATCTGTTTGCATGGTGTCTTGCTTTGTCAAGCATTATTTTAAAACTGCTTGCTGATGGATGTATATACACTAGGTCCTTTTTGAGGGTACCATAAGGAAGTCTTGGATTCCAACCTTTTTCTAGCATTGCTGGTGTTTTGCCAGTAGAGGAATGGATTGATGTTTTATATGCCAGTTCAAGAGCTGGTATTAATGTACACCAATCATGGGTAAAACAATCAGAATCCTTAAATTCCAGTCCATAAGCACAGAATCTTCTGATCATGTCCTCCAAGGTTTGTATCATTCTTTCTGCTAAGCCATCAGTTTGAGGATGGTAAGCTGTTGAGAATGACAATTTTGTCCCAAAAAGGTTATGGAGGTTTCTCCATAAAGCTGAAGTGAACTTTGGGTCTCTGTCACCTATGATATTTTGGAATAGGCCTGTGTGGCTAATGACTTTATTACATATCATTATAGCTGTGCCCACAGCTGTGTATCTTTGTGACATTGTAGGAGCATAGGAGCTTTGCTATACCTGTCAACTAACACTAGGCATGCATTATAACTTCTGTCTCCTCCTGGAGGTAGTGCTGTTACCCAATCCATATGGACTATTTCCCAAGGGGATTTTGTTTCTTGGATTTGGATCATCATTTCAAATTTCTTTCCTGTAGCTCTGTTGGCTTTTTGACATCTTTCACAGGTTTGGCAGTATTCTGCAACATCTTTCTTCCAATTTGGCCACCAAGAGCAGGTTTTCACCCTCTCTAGTGTTCTATCTTCTGAGAGATGTCCAGCTTCAACAATATCATGACACTCATGTAAATTAGTGTTTATTAGAGTTCTATCTGTTAAGGCCATAACACATGTGTGTTCTGTTCTATGAAAGAGGATTCCATCAAGGAGGTGGAATCTTCCTTCATCATATGCCTTTTTCTATATCTCATCCAATTTTGATGAAAGTGATGGGTCTTTACAGTGTTTCATTAGAAGTTGGCTTAAGGTATGGCAATTCTTATCTATCCTATAGCTTTCTTTAGCTTGGTTAAAGAATTCTGTGCCAATGCCAGTGGCACATATCCCTGATATATGGTACTCCTCCTGTGGTACCCATGCTGAATTTTCAGGAGTATTTGCTAGAGCCCATCTGCATTTTTATGAATATTACCAGATTTATGAACAATAGTCATATTTCCTCTATATTCTTGGATAGCAATTTGACATCTCAGCATATGCCTATTTGGAGTTTTCATATTTAATAGAGATTTTACAGCATTAAAGACTGTAATCACATCAAAAACTGTTCCTTCCAAGTAATAGTGTAATTTTTCTAAAGCCCAAACTAAGGGGAGGCATTCCATTTGGCTTGCTCCATATCTTGCCTCTGTTGGCTTTATCTGTCTTGAAATAAAACAAATTGGTCCTTCCACTGGTTTATCATTGATGATTTGTGTCTGGTGTAGTGCAGCACCTAGTCCTTCTCCACAAGCATCAATGTAAAGCTTAAAGGGTAGTTTCCAATCTGGAATTAGAAGAAATGGGGAATTTGTTAAGGAATTTTTCAATTCTTCATTAATGGGAGGAAGCAGTATCTGATATCTTGTATGCTTCAACACAAAGTGATCCCTCACCCACTTGGGAATAGTGGGACATTGCAAAAGAAAAATGAGGCCAAAAACACCCAAAAGAATAAGGGTTTTTTGTCCACTCAACTGACAGCACAAATAGACTGTTTGTTGGTCACATAGTTTATACAAGGATTTGGCAATTTTTGCAAAGTCCTTTATATGCTGTCTATAGTAACCAGAAAATCCTAGAAATGATTGCATTTCTTTTTTGGTTTGAGGCATTGGCTTAAGTAGTACTGCTGATACTTTATTTTTGTCTATGCCTAGACTAAGTCCAGATACAACATGTCCTAGTGCTTTTAGTTCACTATATGCAAAATGACACTTTTTCAAGGAAATTTTCATATTCACTTGCACTATTTTTTGTAGTACCCTTTCTAGTCTTGTGAGGTGATTTTCCCAAGTTTCTGAGCAAACTATGATATCATCAATATAGATAATTAACCATCCTTCTGATAATTCTTCAGGAAATATGGTATTCATCATTCTTTGATAATGGGAAGGTGCATTCTTTATACCAAATGGCATTATTAGGTATTCAAAAATTCCACAGTGGACTATTATTCTTAGTAGTCTGTTGGTATTTTCCGTTAAGAAATTTTGATGAAAACCCTTTAGAGCATCCATGGCTGTGATGAACTTAGCTTGTGAAAATTGTGTCAATGTCTCATGGATTCTGGGTATTCTATATCTGTTAGGGATGGTATAGGTGTTCAGGGCTCTGAAGTCCACTACAATTCTGCATTTTCCATTATGCAAAGTTATTATACAAGTGTAGTGACTTCTACCTGTTCATTATGTCCCACTTTCCTTAATACTCCAAGGTCCATTAATTCTTTAATGTGTACCTCCAAGGCTTCTATAGCCCTTGGACTAGCTGGGTAAGCAGGTCTCCTTAGTAAGGGTGGATAAGGTTTTTCCACATTGAGAATTATATTTACCTCATTCCCAATTATGGCACCTAGTGGCTCTTTGTCAGTTGCAAAGGCATTTTAATACTTAAATAAGAGGTCAATCAATTTTTCTTTCATTTTTTCTGTTAAATCTTGATTGAATTCTGCCTCTTGGAATTGTTCAGATATAAAAAGTTTCTTTTCTTGACTTTTTTCTTCATTGTTAATAACTGTAATTTGTTTTTTGTTATTTAAGAAGCCAAACTTTTGTCTTTTGTTGTCTCCTATAGTAGAATATCTGTCTTTTTGGTTAGAGATGTCTATACCATAGATTGACAAGTAATCACTTCCAAGTATGAAGTGATTACTAGTACAGTTTTCCATTACCACAAACTCTACTTTAATTCTGACACATTGTGAATGATGAGGAAAAATGAGTGTTAAGTCAATTACTCCAAGGGGCTTCATGCTCTCACTTGTGCTACTAAATTTGACACCTTGTATCGGTATAAGTTTTCCTTGCCAATCTGGAACAATTGTTTTTAAATAACTTTTACAAACACAGGTGCAATATGCTCCTGTATCCAAGTTTACTTTTGCCTCTTGGTTATCAACCATGGCAATACTTATACATGATTTTCCAGCTGTACATCCCATTCCTTTTTCAGGTTTGGCTCTATACAGTTTGGCGTCTTGTACATTTGTCAGGTTTGTGTCAGATGTTCCAACTTGTGGTAAGTTTGAGTTAACATCTAGTACTTCATAAATTATATCAATATTATTAATTTGTGCAGTAATTATATTAATTTCATCACTTTCAGAAGTTTCTGATTCTTCAGTGTATTTTTCAGAATCAGATTCTTCTTCTTTATCATTGTGGTCTTCTGTTTCCACAATTTCATTGATTTTTTGCTTTTTTAAGGCAATTATTGGCTAAGTGTCCAATACCTCCACATTTATGGCATTTTCTTTGCTCATTATTGCTGGATGTATTGGTCTTGAAAGCTTTTTTTAATTTATCGTTTTTGATAAATGGCTTATTTGTACTTTTGATGTCCAATTTTTCCAAGTTCTGCCAATTTTTGTTTTTGTCACTATGTCTTCTAGTGCATTGATATACTCTTCTGTGGAGCATGGGTTTATACACCTACTTCTTAGGGCATGTTCTAGCTCTCCTCCACATTTCTTAAGTACTTTCATATGCACCATCTTTTGTGACATTTCTGGGTACAGTGCATTTAGTCTTTAAACTTGTTTTAAGAACCAAGTTAAAGGTTTGTCTTTGTCTGGGTCAAAGAAAGAATTCTCAAATGCATTTTCTATCTTGTACCTCCAGGCATCTTTAGCCCACTTGGTGATTATTTCTTGTTTCCACCAAGACCAGGTATTTTTTCCATTTGTTTGTCTTATTCCATAATACCATCTTTTTGCAGATTTCTCAAACAGTGAGTGTAATCTTGCAGTGAGCAATTCATCTGGTATGGCATAATATTCTTGTAACATGTCAATTGTTTTAATAAATGACATATGGTCATATTCACCTTCTCCTGTGAATTTTGGCCATTCTTTTAATTGAGGTGCTTCCTTCATTAAGACTTGTTTATTGTCTTGGTGACTTAAGTCTGTTATGAATGGATTTGTTAACTCCTCTTTTGGTTTAACAGGGCTTCTTATGTGGGAAAATGGAGTTGATAGCTTTGGCATATTTGAGTTAGCCTCATTAATTTTATCCATTTTTTGAGTGATAAGCCTTATTTCACTTTGAATATCATCTTTCAGATGCATTATTGCTTCATCACTTTTTTCCACATGGTCTAATAGTAATTTCTGGTGTTATGAAGTCTTTCCTTCATATTTTTCTACAGAAATACTTAATTTGCTTAGTTTTTTTGTACGATTATCAATACTCATGTCATAATCAATTGTCAAAGTTTTATCTTTGATATCGTTTATGTATTTATACAGTTCTTGTTGTCCTTGTATCAATTTTTGAGTATTATAAATCAAAACTTTTGGTTTGTTGTTTTCAACCATAAATTTAATGTTATCAATTTCTTTTTCATTTTGTACAACAATTTTTGTCAAAGATGATAAGCTATTATTTATTTCTTGTAAAGATAATAAACTAATTTTAATGTCTTTAAGAGCTAAAATACTGTCTTTAAGCTCTGTTAAAGTATTTAAAACATCAGGAGATAAGGTTATTTCTTTGGGAAATGGGGTTGTCTCATTCTTTGCTCCTCCTTGTCTTTGAATTCCATCAAAGTTCTGGCTATGTTGAAGACATTGTCCATGGCATCTTTTTGGATTTTTGGAATCCTGTAGCTTGGGGAATATGGTTTCCTCCAATTCTTTTTCTTGTTCTTCTCCCACTCTTGGGGAGGTTGGTTGGCTTGAGGCTTTCTGGTAGAAGCTACTGGGGCTTCTTCCTTGCTTGCATCCTTCCTTTTGGAGTGGTACTCCTTGATCCTTTTGATTTGAGGCTTGGATGACAGTGGATTCCATCCATGGGAGTATACCACTATCTCCTCCTCTGTGAGGAACATTTTGTGGATGTGCCAGGATTTCATCACTCCTTGGTGTATTTGAGGCAACATTTCCCACTCCTTGTCTTTGTACACTGTGTAGTACTGCTTGTATTGGCTCATTTAAATGTCTCTCTGAGCCCTCTGAATGTGATTTGTACTTGTTTGAGTTACTCATACTTAGTTCTAACTCTGGTTCAGATATCATGGGCATTTCTGGGACTTGCCTTTGGGATAAGGCACTTCCTTGTGTGGATTCTGTTCCACTGGGGATATTGCCCTTTCTTTTCCCTTTTGAGGAATCAATTCTACCTCTGATTCCAGCTCCATCTGATTGGATGGAGTATTGGGAGCCTCTTCTGGTAGTCATTATTTAAAAAATAAGGAAGAAGAGGATTGCAGGACAATAACTCTTCTAATGGCAATTTATAAATGAGGTACTCACCTTCAGAGTCCTGAATGGTGGGTCCTAGAAATTCCAATTTCTTAGCTTTATTTTTCTCAATTACAATTGGTTTTGGAGAACTTGAAAAAGTTTCTTCCACAAATCTTTCAACAGTATCTTGGTTGCTTTCTGTTGGATTGTCTTCAAACACTAAAAAAGACAAATGAATATAAGTCTTTTATATAAGAAGTGATATTTCTGGTAAGGTATGGCAATTTTACATGTAAAAATTGCTTTTATATCTTTGAAAAAATGAAATTAATAAAGAAATTAATAAAAATTAATAAAAATAACTTTTTTATTGGCTTTTATAATTTTTTATTATCTTTTATGTTTTTATTTTAAAGAATAAAATAAAAAATGAATATGATTTTTTTATGAAATTAATTTATAATATAAAATTATTTTTAATCTATATAATATCTCTTTTAATCACTAGAGGCACTCAAAGATAGTTTTTGCAAGTATAAGGATGTGAAAAACCATGTGTAAGACAATAAAATTACTTTCCAAATGCCTCAATAGCTTTTAAAATCAATAAATATAGGATTATTATATAATTTATTATTGGATAAACCCAATTAGAATCTTTTCAAAAGTCTTTTAGAGTAAATATCACGCCCACGCCCCAAATGTAAGGTTTGACTATGAAACAATAAGTAAAAATGACTAATATTTTACTTATTGTACTATGAATGTCCTTATAAGTAAAATAAAATAAGATAAGAATAATTATAATTAAGGCATAAAAATGATTATATTATTAAAAAATATAATGATATAATAAATAAATATATTTAAAAGCAATTCATTATTGTTACCAACAAATAATAAAGGCGTAAAAAATTGTTTTTTATTAATAAAAGCCAATTAATAACAATAACATTACTAATATTAATGTTATAAATTAATATAAATACTATTTATATTAATTAAAGAATTATTAAAGTAATAATAGAGAGAAGATTATTATAATAAGAAGAAATAACTCAATTTTAACACTTAATATGATAATTTTGAATGATTTTATGCCAAATAATATAAATAAAACTTATTTAAGTTGTACTTACAAGAAAAATTAAGAAACTTACAGATTATCTTAATTTTACGTGGATTTGAGATGTTTAAGAGAAATTTAACAAAAACAATTAAATAATTGAAGTAAGCATGTCAAGATTGATTATTATAAGGAAGATGAACTTTGGTCTTGAATAATATAAAGGTTTTATATATAAAGAATAAAGAATTTAGCTTTTTGATTTAATTATTTAGTGTTTTTGTTGCATCTGAGGGGAAAATAGAGCAAAAAGAGCTCTATTTATAGTAAATACCTCCCTTCTAGAGTCCAGAAGGCTTCTAGTAGACGTGTGATGATGTTTTCTACTAGAATTAATTGATATTTTAAGGTTTAGTGATGATTACATCATGATCAAACCATCTTACCTCATTATTATGCCATTATTTAGAGTTATCACTGTAACTCTAAGTTTGATGACATCATAGGATTGGAAGAAGCCTAAACTTTGTGGATTTTATTAGTATTAATCATAATCTAATAGTATTCATCAGTTTTATCAATTATATGACTGTTAAGCTTAAAATAAGATTACAGTGAGTGATCGATCATAAATGATCAAATTTAAGCTTAAACTTTGATCATTGATAACTTTTAATTTATACACGCTACAGCTATTTTGAGAGTGGATCCTGGTAGCTTGGCATGTCCTTATCAAAATTCCAAGAGCATTTTTTCTACATCATCAAAACTCTATTTTTGATGGTTTTTCTTGTAACTCATCTTTTCTGTTGAAATTTAATGTTTTAAACTTCAAACCATGATTTCAAGGGGTTATACCTTGAATATTTTAATACAAATTAAATCATTCTTCACAAATTAACTATTAGAATTGAAATGTCTACGAATTTTTAAGTTTGGACCATTTTTACAACAACGTGGTCAACAGCTCTATTGATTTTATTCAATAATCCATTACAAGTTTTCACCTTGTTTATAGCTTGTGAAATAATGTTCATATCTGTATTTTTACAGTAATTAAATGGTGACTTTATATTTGGTTTATCTCTCTATCTTGTATATTTCAAGAGATATTAGCTAAAAACCATGAATATATGAGTTGACCAAAAAAGTGCATATATTCAGCTTAATTCCTTAAGTATTTACTTTGGAGATTAGCTTTATAATTGCTTTATGTGTAGAGGTTTATGGAGAATCAAATGGTACAATTTCTTTTACATGTTGTTCCATTGGCTTCTGGCATAAATGAGGTTTTGTACCTTTTTTGAGGTATTATTACTTATTGACTTTTCAGATATTCCATACAAGGGACATATGTGTATTTTACCATGAGGAATCTAATGGTGTAATATATTTCACATGCTTATTCACTAGATTCTGAGTTAATTTAGATTTTGTACTTATTTATGGTATCTTACTAATTTTTGAGATAATTATCATAAGTATAATTATTACAGAAATTTCTTCGTGACCTTTTTGGATATGTGGTCATATCTCAAAGGCTCACAATGATTCAATTACTATTTATTAATTGCTGAATCCATTCCTCAATAAGGAAATCAACTTCTTTATGCTTCACAGATGATAAATGCTTGGTTCCGAAGGAGCCACTTTCTTGATTCTGCTGTCAAAATAGAGTTTTGTCTTTCAACCATGCAGATATATGAGGCTGTTCAAGCCCTAATTTGGTATAAATTAAATTCAAATGGTTGGCAGTTATACATTTATTGTGCCCATTTTCATGGTTTCAATCAAGGATTTTTCTCTTTTGTGATAATTTGGCCACATGAATTTTGTCATTTGTGAAGGTATTCTCTTTTTTTGAATATTTTCTTCTTCAGTAGGCTTCATTATTGACTGTTTTAGAATTGCAGGGTTTTCACCATACTTTATCAGACCACTCAATGCTTCAAATTGAGGTTGATAAGCATTATTAATCCATAAACGTCTTGATTTCAATCAATGAGCTCCTTGACCATAACATGCCCCTCCACAAGGATCCCTTGTTTCTCTAAAAATTCACCCTCTTCATCTGTAATTCTGGTGGTCTTCTGTTTCTCTAAAAGGCTTTTTTCTGTTTGGTTGTTTTATCAAGCTTTTTGAGTCCTTCTTAAAAAAGATCAAGGTTGTAATCTTCAATCATGGTGTGTTTTGATTGAGATAAGAAAGATTAATACTCAAAAAAAGGAAATTTTGTTGCCACACCATGTGGAAAAAACTTGTTTATGAGGTGGACCTTTGAGTAAAATGAATTTCTTGTCAATGGGGTAGTTGATCAACATACTGTACAGTACAGTAGAGTAATATAGAAAGAATGAAAAGAATACGGTAGTTTAATATGGAAAATAAAAGAAAACAAAAGATGTGTTTTGAAGTTTTAGCTGTGATTTATTTAGGAATGGGGTTATGGGATATGGTGGATGACAGGTTTATGGGTTTAGACCCTTCTTTTTGCAGGCACCATCTCTGTGGATCCATTTTGGAATCGGTCTGAAAAATTTCAACTGTATAAAAGTATTTACCTGAGAAATTGTAAACTAAATTAGTCTAATGTATCAGTTAAGGTAAATTTATTAAAAAAAATTGATTAGTTTTTAAAATTACTTTACTTGATATTGTTAAAATTTGAAATTAATGAAAATATGATTTTTTTGATTCTTTTTCTTTATTTTTATAAAAAAAAGAAGTCAAAAACATATGGATAAATTTCATAATTATGAATATTTTCAATTATAAATGGTAAAAAAAATATGAAGTTTTTATAGCTAGTTTTCAGTTATTATTATTTATTTAAATTGAATGAATTTTGATTTTTCAAAAATTATTTTGGAATTGGAATAATTCATTTTTTAAAAAAACAACAGAAATATTTTTAATAAGAAGATAAATTCACCCCTATATGAATTTTTTACCCTTTTTAGTATACAATTCAATTTTAATTATGTTCACCTTTGTCAGATAGAGTCTATGTTGAAGAAGTAATTAGGCTATTTACAACTAGAACTGTGACTGTGACACGTAGAAAATGATTTAAAATAAGGGTGCTTGAGTAAAATAATGATTTATAATATAATTAAAGGGTTCTACTATTGAGGAATAGTGGTGGTGAGCCCTATTGAGAACCCTGGGTGCAGTCTTACCAGTTGGATTACTATAATAAGAGCTACAATAATTAAAATTATAATTATACCTGACTTATTACCCAAGAGGAAAACTGTTTTGGACAGTTTACTACGTAGGGTATTCAAGAGCAGGATGAGGAAACAATTATGGCTGTGAAAAGCCTTGTTTTTATCCTGAAATGGGGTGGAAAGGGTGCTAGACCTTTCCCGTTAGAGGAAGTGAAGATTTTTTACTCTCTAGGACTGGCTTGTGGTTTGCAAACAGCCTGTATAGCCTGTATTGGGCTCAGATGTGGTTTGGAACCACATCTGGGCAGTTTTCACCAATAAAGGGTGAAATTTTTCATCTGGGGACCTCACAGCCTGATTCTGACGTGTATGACATGTATAATGCTGTACAGAAACTGTATGGGACCCCAGTATTGACTGACATATGAGGTATTGAATTTAAAAAAAAGCTTCTTTGTCTATTTGACACCTCATATTCATGGTTATGGGATATTATCCCATGGTAAGGCTGTATATGACAGCAGGTGGGAATCTGACCTTAAAACAGCCATACAATTTTCAATTCTTGGTATATCAACCTCAAAATTAGTTCAGTGTGTAGCCCTGTATGTGCTCTACACAATGGTACCTCATTTTATATGGGTATCATTAAATATGGCAAAGTTATCCCATGTACAAGAAATTTGTACATTTGCGTGGTGTAGGCAAAAAGCTGTATTGAGCTTATTTACCCCATACCTTTTGTTCTAGTTGAGCTATGAGGAAATGGATGATACCATAAGATAGCCCTGATTGTTCTCTTACCAAAAAAACACACTTTAGGTATCTCACGCTAAAACTGCAAAAGTTAGATTAGAGGTGAATGTTTTTTTCACCCTTATTTGGCCTGAAATTGACCATAACTCCAGTAATATTAGTGCTAGCTCAGTTTGGCTGGTACCATTGGATAGCACTGGCTTAGAGCTTAATTTTGAATACCCATTTGATGGGGTTAAGCCTCTCATTCTGGATTTTAGATGAGAGGTGAAAATTAAGGTTTATGCTCAGCAATAACTTTGTTATTCTTTGTCCTATGGTGATGGGACTTGCATTTGCAGAAAGAGGTGAGTTTCCTCTTTCGTTTGATACCTTTTGAGCTGATTTGGCTCAGCTCCATGTTTTGGTGGTATCTTGGCTATACCATTGGTTTATGGTATTTTGGCTGTCATGCTTGTGCTCTGGTTTTGAGTCACAGGCTGACAACCTTGAGGAAATATCAGGATCCTTGACTTTCAAGGTTTTGAGTATGATAATGAGAAGGTGAGATGTTTCACTTATTTTTGGTTCACTACAAAAGTAATCTTCCTTTTAGATTTTGAATTATCAAAAGAAGCATAAATAGACAAAATTATCTGAACAATAATAGAGAAATTTCTTGTTTTTTTTATAAAGAGAAAACATGAAAGAAGAATGTGATAATTATTGTTTGATATTCATAATTTTTCTTTTGAAAATACTTGATTAATTAGGTTCAAGCTAATCAATTCATCCCCTAAGAGAAAATCAAAAACAAATCATAAGAGTTATTAACTTCTTGAAGAAATTGGCTCATTACCATTTTTTAAAGAATGAAAAGAAATATACGATCTAAAAACATTTCAAGCTGATTGATAGAGCTCTTAGGGTTAAAATACTTTAATTTTGTTCTTATTTTTTTTCATTGAAATTTATTTTTATTATTTAATTTGAGTTGATTTTAATAATAATATTTTCATTTAAAGGAATAATCATATATTTTTACTTAATATATATATTTAATTTTAAGTTTTTATAAAATTATATTAATTTGGGATCATTAAAAAAGATAATTGAAACCATTTCTTTGATTTCCAAATTTGTTCAAAAAAAATTAATTTGATTTTATGTTTATTTTTTATATTAATTAAGTAAAATTTTAATAATTCATATGTTTAAAATAAATAATTATTCAATAAAATTTATTTTCAAAACTTAATTATTATGAATGAAAATTCTAATTCTATTTTTTTTAGTTTTTTTTTTTTTGAAATATAATATTTTTTCCTTGTAAAGAATAAATTCGGTTTGATTATATATTTCAATCTTCATTAATTATAATTAAAAAATATTTTTCAAATTTTCAAAAACAATTGAAAATTCTCTTTTTAATAAAGTAGAGGAGATCAATAACTAAAATTTTCATGATTTTAATGTATTCTTAAAAAGTGAAAAAATTAGAAATATTATATAATTAATATCCTTGTTTTCATTTTTTAAAAAAACCATTTCAAGCTTTAGGTCCAATATATTAATGAATATTTTAAATTATGTTCCATATCAAAAGAGTGAAATATAGAGTCTATTTCCTGATATATTGGTGAATAAATATAAATAAACGGAATTTTCAAGCTTAAGTTTAGCTTGAATTAATGAGAGTTTATATCATTAGTTTCAATTATAAAACTATCAGTAACCTCAAAAGATTTAGTAGCTGTAATAGACCAGAAAATTCTTGTATTATCAAAAATAGGGTATTTACAATTCTCAAAAGGTGAAAATTCAGAAATAAAAATAATTCACAGGTAATTAATGAGTATTCTGAATTTTTTACTCAGTAAAATATTATAGCTAGATGACCAAAGATTCTTTTTAGTGTATTTTTGAAAGTATTTTAAACTTCAATTGCATATTTTTGGAGGTTAATAGGGACCATTACAAATTGAATTTTAGAAATTTGATCTTGATTAGTATATGAGGGCCACTAGATTTTCATTTAATGTTTTAATTGTGCAAAATAAAGATTTCTGAGTTGGAATGTGTATTATATTCAGTATTATACTTAAAATTTATTCCGCTTAGAAGAAGGGAAAGCTTAAGATTTAAGATATAGTTAATTACAAACCAAACGAGTAATTCTTTAAAGGAGCCTTGTAGTTAATTGTTTTTTGAAAATAGATTAATGATTATAAAGCAACGGTAATATATAGCATTTTAAAGTTAATTTTTATTGAAGGTATCTTCATAGAAAGCTAGCTAAAGCTAAAATATGAAAAATAACTTTTCATATAACTCGCAATTTCTTAACATCATGAGATATAATAGAGATATTTTCATTATTATAAATAAATAAGCTATATTGTTTCACCCAGAATATTAGCACAGGTAAGGTTTTAATTTTGAAATAAGATAAGAATTTATAGAGAATGCAGAGAAATGAGAATATGCTTATAGAATAAATAAATTAAATCTGATAGAAGAGTAATATTGATAATTACAAAATGAAGAAAAGAAATTCTTGACAAATATAATACAGGATTTGAAAGTGTAAAAAAGGAAACTCAAATTTTCTAGCATGTGGGAATATCATAATGAAAGTTATAATGAGTGTTTTATACTACTTAAACATTAAGATAATCATTTTTTTAATTGAACTTTCATTTTTAGATGATTTCAATCTGATAGCTCTGAAATTAATCTTTCCAAAAACTCCAAAAAAATTGATGCATACTTGGTATGAGATGAGATAGGCTCTTTAACAAAACATTTTAATCTTAAAAGAGAATCTTCAATTTTTCTTGAAAGTCTTAGTTCCTTTTAGAGTACCAAATAAAAAAATTCAATCATTAAAAAAAGTATCTACCAAAAATAGTGTGAAAATGAAATTTTTAGGCTGTTATATTTTTTAGTTATTTTTTTTCATAAAAAAGCTTTATAAAAAATTCTAAAAAGAGTGATATCATTTTCAAGTTGTATTGAATATAAGTGTGACTATTCAAAATAATATAATAAAGTGCTTTAATATCAATTGATTTTGTTTTATTCCTGATTTGGAGGGAAAATAGCATCATTAATCTCTTTTTAATTTCTTTTACTTTATATAGTAAGGACTCATGAAATGCATGAATATGTAAATTTAAGATTTTAATATTTGAAATGATAGTGAATTTTGGATTTTCCTCACATTATATATATATTATTAAAAAATTACTAACCAACAATATCTGAAAATTCAAGAATAGGTTTCCTTATAAGAATTTAATTTTTCAAAAAATTGTTTTATTAATTGATGAAATATTTAGCAGTTAATATCTGAAAGAGGCAAATTTTAGGGATAGCTGAAGGATAATTGAAAGAGAGATATTATTATGGCAAAAAATGAAGTATAAAAATCTTCAAAAACTTATTACTGAATACTTTACAGCTTTTCTTATATAAATGAGTTAAATAAATTCTTAATCTGGACCAAAATATACAAATAATTAAAAAGAAATTCTGACTTTTTATATATATTAATGAAGTTATTAATGATGAACATTTAATAATTAAATATTGTTTCTCACTTTTGATATTTTTGATTTGAATATATAATATTAAACATCCTTTTTCTGAAATTCATATAGTCACCAATTTCAGCTTGTGACCCAAACTGACCACAAGCATAACATTAAAAACGCTGAGAAATAACTTATAAAAAACATACTTGAAATAAATAATACTTTTTGATCCCATTAATCTCATACATATACTATTATAAAGAAATAGGAAAACTACCTCACTTATTAAATATAACTTAAATAAAGATTGGGAAAAAGGTGGAAAGCTATAGTCATCCTTGAATTGAAAACTAACAACAGAGGTGTTAATAAAGGTTCAATTCCCAACAAAACTAAACAAAAGTCTTTTAGAGAGTATCATATTATGAGCCTATGGTTCTATGAGTCATGAAAATTCTTTTATATACCCAATAAACCCCAAATACAAAATGAAAATTTGGCACTATTTGTTCTTACTTAAAGAAGAAATTTCAAATAATGATTGAATAAAAATCAAGATTCTTATACTAAAACAATAAATATAAGAGAAATTTAAATATATAATTTTTCATACAGAATTATTAAAATGTTTTCAATATTTGTATTTTTTAAAAAAGGTGTATAAGAAGTATTATAAAATTTTTCTTTCTAAAAAAGGTTTATAGTATTTTTCACCATTGAATTCTCCTGGAAGAAATGCCTTGGTTTACCTCTGGGTAAAAATTCTATAGCTCAGCTTCCAATTATCTTAAATCAAGCTATGAGGATTTAGGGTATAAAATTTGAAAGTCATAAAAATTTAGTACAGTTCACACCAAACCACATGGGGTTTTCAGCATCATTTCTTCTAAGTTAGAAATGTGGTGTATGCTTAGTTCACAATATATGGAGAGCTGAAGTATTTCTCTTGAATTTTGGCAACATGCGTGCGTGTTTAACTTTAATATACATATAGGGAATTGAGGTTTCAGGTTTTTTACTTTCAGGTTGTGATTGTATTACCTATTTGAATGATTTTTAGGATAAATTTTGTGGGAAATGAAGAAAATTAATTTGAGAGATTAAAATCTATTGGCGAAAGGAATCTTGGCTCAAATTATTCCATACTCTTACAAACTGCTTGAATCTGTATATGTAGTATCAAAATACATTAAAAGGTTCACTATATTTTTCCTAGGTACAATTTGCATAGTCTGTGACTCAATTAATGATTAGTTTTTGATACAAACCCTTTCAGCTTTTTAAAATAACCTAAAATAAGAAAAAAATAACAAAAATAGGTTTGACTGTCTCAAGGGGTCTTTTCACACATTGTAATATGTTCTGAAGACTAAAGACCAACTTCTAATATCCTAATGGCTGTTATGTAGGGCTAGAATGGCTAAAGCCAGCTCAATGAATCCATAACTGACTGTTCCATTGGTGATATATTTCTCAATTATGGTGAGAAAATGTTTTACCTTTGGAGGAAGAGAATTTCAGACCATAAAAGAAGGTCTTCTTTGTCCCATATTTTCTTTTCATTATAGAAGATTTTTACTTCCATTATTAGTCTAATTTGACTCAAATACATTAATAAAATATTTTAAACACAATTTTAAAATTATTTTGAATATTTTAAATAAATAAAAATATTTTCATAACACTTTTTACCCTTGAATCACCCCAAAAGTTAATTAAACCATCTTTCATCACTATAAAGTATTTCAATATATTTATGTATTGACTCTGGTAATTTTTGGTTGTTTTTTCTCTTGGAAACCCTTTTTAGGATCTCTTTTTTCATATAAATATCCTTAAGCTCTTTTATCAGTTAATAAATAAGAATATATCTTGTAGAAGTTCTATTTTAAGCTTTGAACAACTCTCAAAAACTATTTTTGGATAAATTTTGATTTTTGGTAAAATAATAATTCTTTAGAATATTTTTGTTTTAAGCTAATAGATTTAAGCGAAAGTTTTGGGATTTGTTTCTTTTTGGATTCTTAAAAGTACCATGTTTGAATAATTTTACTTTATAAAGATTTGGAGAAAAGTAAAAATATTTTAGTTTAAATAGAATTTTAATATACACACCTCACGGATTTAGCACCATTTTTTATTGCAAAACCTGGCTCTGAACCTATTGATCCCAAATACATTATACTTTAGGGGTGAATAAGAGCTATAGTACCCAGTGGCTAGCTAAAGTAGAGCCTTAATCTCGTTTTAGTATTGAAAAAAATGTTTGAGAAGGTGCTTCACACTTTTTTGGAAATAACTCTTGAGAGAAATACCTCTTGGAGGATCTTTTGATTATTTTTATGCAACCAAGCACAAGTATTTCATAGCTAAGATTAGGATGAGTTTTTTTTCTTGTGGTTTGTACACCATATGATAATACTGAGTGGCCAATTTCTTCATTCTCAATATGTAGAAGCTATAAAATTAGTATGAATTATTGAACATTATTATTATGGATTTCCTTTGTTAGGAAAATATTGGAAACTCTGATGATAATCTAAAAGATAGTACATGGTAGTTGAATATTGAAAACAGGGCTTTCAGAATACTCGTAATTACTTTTTCCGTGTATTAGAGCACTTATGAAATATTTTTATTACTTTAACACTCATAATTATTCTTCCTGGGCCCTTAACAGTTATTTTTAGTCATAATATAATACTCATTCTGAAAACGTAAATTTTTGAAAGTATTTATGATAAATTTTAACTATTATTCAGCCGAAAGGGGATTTTTATCCAATTTGATCTGCTTTAAATGATGGTATCTAATAATTGAATTTCTGGATAAAAATCTTTATGATTGGATTAATTTAAATAAAAGGGTGATCAAATCATGACTGTACTTAATTTTGATCTCATCTTATGAATCACAACAAAAATATAAACTAAATGAAGTGAATATTTCTAGATATTTATGGCCGTATTATACACATATAACACATAAAAAACAATATATTTTTTGGTTTTTTTACTTTGTCTCATTGTATTTTAGAGCATACACACGGATGAATACATCCTGAAAGAATCCTTCCCTTTTGTTTGGTAAGTTGGATATTCATTATTTTATGAATTATCTAAGAATATATATATTTACTATGAGATAAGGAATTTCATCAATTTTTCTTCAATTTTATTGAGAGTTATTAAGTTTGCTCAAATAGAATTATTATCAAAGAGAAATATTTTTTTCAATTTTCGACCTTATTTTAATAATTCAAATTATAAAAATTCAGAAATGTTGCAAATAAATAGAGTTTGAAATATACAAATATTTTATTAACCATTTCATCTTATGGAGAAATAAATCATGTATTTGAAGCACATTATAGGAGCTCTTATATTTTTTTGGAAGAATTATAGAAAATATCCTTGATTTATATGATACAAATTTGAAAACACAGGCTTTCCTTTTTTGAATGAAAGAGCTTAAAAGGTGAAATGAATTAAAGCTATAAAATCATATCTACCTATATAATTTGAATATCTGGAAATGAGGATTAAGGAAGAGAGATTATGGTCCAAATTTCGTTTGATTAGCTATGAGAATTAAATGTTCCATTTTTATGTTGAATTTTCATTCAAAACAATTCAGACTTTTAACATTTATTAGGAGAAAGTTTTTATAAGATACATAAATTCTTGAAAGTAATCTCTGTTGATAATCTATAATTAATGAATACAAATTAAAAAAAGAAGATCATTTTGAAAGCTTTAAAAACCTTTAAAATTAAAAACTTTCATTGAAATATTCAATATTCACTTCTTTCCTTGTACTAACATATACTAAGGTTTTAATTTACAAAATTGTCAATATTCCCAACTTGGTTTGAATGATATTATGGATGGTAGATTAATATTCTTGAAAGATAATTTTTCTTATTTTTTCTTGATGATTATGTGTCTTATCCTGGAGTAAACTCTTTATTGAAAATAATATATATGCGTTTTCTGCAAGAAACCACTTTGTATCTCACAAGCCCATCAGAAATATGAAAAAATAAATAGTTTTATTATTTTTATGCCTCTTTATTCTTTGTTTAGAAAAATAATAAATAATAAGTAAAAAATTCACCATTAATAATAATAAATAAAGAAGAAGATTTCAAGATAGACATATTGAGACATTTCTTATTACAAAATAAAGAATTTCCTAAAACTAAATCACATCCTTCATAGCTTTAGCAGGAGGTATTTTAAAACCATAGTTTTGGGAATAAATGTCAATTCAAAATTATTTCATTTTCAATCTTGATTTTTAGGGCCTTGAAATTATAATTCTGATAGGATTGATTCAAAAATTGAAGTGAAAACATGAGCGATAGAAATAAACCCTAAAATGATTTTTTTCTAAATTCCTATTTCATAAAATCCTTCAGTTTCATATATATAATCTATGTATGAGTTGGTACTAAGAATTATTCAGACAGAAAATATACAATTATTGTGTACATATAAATGATAAATTCGTAAATTAATCAGTAGTTTATAGAGTTAATCTTGAATATCATCTCTCATGAAAATCACCTTCAGAAGAAAAAGGAATCTCAGATTGAATGATTGATTGCATATCTCAATACTTATTTTTTTTATTATAATTTTTTGATGAATTTTTGAAATAAAACAAATGAGATATATATGCAGATATATAGAGGACTCCTGGAATACGAGATTACTGCATTTGTGCTGAGGACCAAGACACTATGGGTGGGATATGTGGTATAAAAGGCAAATTCTGTATTCAGGGTCCAAATCTGAATTATAATCCATTTAATTTATGCTATATAAGTATTTAGCTCAAGGAGGAAAGGTATTATAACTGATGGTATTAGATTTTATTCTATACTTGGTTATGGAGATGAGATTAAGGTATTTTAACATTTTATTGAAGATTAATTTCAAATAACAGCCTATTTAGCTATCATGTTATGAGTAGTATAGATTTAGTACGCAATTGAAAACCATTTTATTAAGAAAGAAACCCTGTTAGTGAGGTGTGTAAAAAAGTACCTGGTGCTTTCAAAAAACAAGACATGAATTTCAAGTGTGATGGCTGAGGATTTGGTCCATGAAATGTGGGTTTATATCAATTCTTAATACCCCAGGTCTGGAGCTATTCATTCTGAGAAAAAATAAAAGAGGTGAAGTGAAGTATTTAATGAAAAACATCAATACTGATAGCTTAGTATCTTGTATTGCTTTCACCCACTAATTTTATCTTATTGATGAGATTTTAAATACTCTTCATTTTCCAAAAACCAATTATTAACCTTCCTGAAGTTCTATACTTAACTCAAATTCAGCCCTTTTTCACCACATTATCACTTTTCCCATTCAAATAACCCATTTTTCCCATTATTCTAAAACTCATACATTTTACTTTCTCATCTTTTTCCACTTTAAGTAGCCCCTCAAAATCCCATATTCATTCTGAAAACACCTTTTTCTATTTGAAATTAAATAAAATCTGTTCCCAATAGAAGCTTAATTATTTCTTCCTTTTTGTAGGTGATTTCAATAAAGAAGCTTCAAAAGGTGATTTCAAACCCCTTTATTTCATTTGGAATAATTCAAATACCTCCCAAAGGCAGAATACTATTCTGTGGAAGCTGAGAGATCAAATATCATGCAAAACAAGGTGCAAATTTCTTGTAAATTATCTTTTATTCCAACCTCAAAGAGATTACTAGAGTTAAATTGGAACTTCTATAAGGCTGATTAAATTAATTATTTTCATTAAAAACCTTGTAGTAATTAGCTCAATACTCATTACAATATCCATGAGGTTATTGAAAATATTCTTGCCAAATAACAAACACCAGGGAAATTCTTGGGTGACTTTATGGCCAGTGATAGCTTTTTACTAATGGAGTTCCTTAATTTTTTGAATGTATGAAGATTTCATTACTTAATTACTATAAGGGTATGACATGAATATGACCATAATCCTCATGGGATGTTCTTTTTAAGAAATCATATATGCTTGTTAGATAATAATAGCATACTTCCTATAATGAAACAATTTAATTGAGAAATACTTAGTCATGATTATGATTTTGAAATTCTAGCAATATTATTTCAGATGTAACACAAGATTATTACAGGAAATTGAAAATTATAATAATTCTATTTTTCATACCTCATTCAATCACTATAATCTTGTAAACTCTCTACTCTATATTCTTTTTTCTTTTCAATACTTAAAAAATGAGTGATTTAATGAAATGAGACCCAGAAACATGGTTTTTGAGGAATTTGATTCTTTTCCATTTCACTATTATCCACTCTAGATTATTATACAAAAATACTGAATCATAAATAAAAATCTCAATATTCATCTTTCTAGGAGTTGGAAAAAAGAAATTATTAAGTGAAATTCCTGATTTAATCCAGCTTTTTGGAAGAAATATCACTACCAAACTCATGAAGGCTTAAGTTTTGAATTTAATAAGTTTATTCAAGAAAATATAGTCTGATTTTATCTTTGGTTTTTTTATTTTTATAATAGAGCTATTTTTATTCTTTAATCTGTGCTTTCAGATAGATTCATTAATTATATCAGTTTAATCTCAAAATAGTAGCCTCTTTTCACATAGCCCCAGTTTTCTTGTGTTGGTATTTTTCTCCACAATTTTTTGAAACCAATATGGATAAGAGAGCTTAATTTATCAGATTGGCATTCTCTTCACTTTGAATTTATCACTAATCACTAGAAAAATCCTTTTTTACTGATTATAATTCATCCTGATTATTCATCTTTTTCAGAATTCTGTTGTTTTACCCACTATTTTTTCTGCAAAAACATTTCCCTCAAAAAATTTCAATCATATATATATATTCCTTTTTTATTTTACCCTTAACTGAATTATAATTTCTATAGAGAAAAAAGAACCACAAAAAAGCAGAAGTTTGAGATAATCCCTCAGGAGTAAGAACAAATCAGCTTTCTGAGCTCAGATAATAGGAGGAACTAATTCAAGTTATACTTTCTTTCTTAAAAAACAAGAAAATTCTCCTTCCTAATGATCAATAATTAGGAAAAACACTTTAAAACTATAAGATGATCTCAAAAATTATATCCTCCAGAAACTAATGATTCCCAAGGCCTCACTTGGGTAATTCTTCAAGAGTATCTGCATAAATCCATACCTGATACTCAATTAGAAAGATATATCTTTTGAGATAAAATTAATAATTTTTAGAAGAAAATTTTCCCTCAAAAATAATTAATTCTGTAGTTTTGGAAGTTAAATTTAAAATCTTATCAATTGAAGGATGCAGAAATATTTCTGCAAAACTGTCAGGTTGACTCTATGATATAGCTGTACAATAATAATAAATAGCTATAAATGTGAGTGTGACACAAAAATAATGATTATAATTAAATGAGTAGATAGCTAAAAGGGATATACTAAAAGAACTCAGTGATGGTGAGTGCTATTGATAGCCCTGGGTGCAGTGTTTATCTGTTGGTTTACAATGATAAACCCTACAATAATTAAAATTATAGTCATACCTGTTCAATTCCAAGGGCACAACTTTTAAGAAGTTATACCATGTAAGAATATTGAGAACAGGATGATGGATTGGCCTTCTGGTGAGCAAA
This sequence comes from Austropuccinia psidii, assembly GCA_023105745.1. Taxonomy (NCBI): domain Eukaryota; kingdom Fungi; phylum Basidiomycota; class Pucciniomycetes; order Pucciniales; family Sphaerophragmiaceae; genus Austropuccinia; species Austropuccinia psidii. The sequence continues at coordinate 5,690,763 of JALGQZ010000003.1, forward strand.
GGCCTCCTTTTGTCTTGTTCTGGGGTAGTGGAAGGTTGTTTACCTCTTCACACAGCCACAGAGTGAAACATTTCACTACTGTGGGCGAGTTTGTGGTTCTACACACTTAATAAAGACTTTTATTGGGTGCAAATGTGGTTTTAGATCCACAAGCTGTCATTTTTACACTATGCAGGGTGAAAATTTTCACCAATGGAGTTTACAGGTGTTTTCTGGTGCTTCTGACGCGTCAGAAGCTGTACAGAACCTGTATGGAAACCTTTATTTGACTTAACTATGATTTATTGAAGTATAAACAAGTTTATTCATCTATTTGGAACCTCATGATCATACTTATGGGATAGTATCCCACAGTAGCTCTGTTTTGGTCTGAATGTAGGATTTTGACCTTAAAGCTGCTATACATTTGCCAGTTTTTAAGATATTGAGCTCAAATTTGGTACATTATGTAGCCCTGGATGGGATCTACACAATGACACCTCATTTTGTATTGTTAAAATTAAATATGGAAGAGTTATGCCATGTTCAATTTTAGTTATCCAGATATATGATTATTTCAAAATCTGTATGGAACTTGTTTTCCCCATAAATTTTGTTCTAGATGAGATATAGGGAAATGAATTTCACCATCAGATATCCCTGATTGTTCTCTTTCCAAAAAGACCCCACTTTGGGTATCTCACACTGACACTGTAGATGGGCTATCCAGAAGACCAAAAAAACTCAGAAGAAGAAGATGAAGATGCACCAGAATTTGATGAAGAAGAAGATTGGATCAAGCCAAACCCTGGATTTGGGGCTAAGAATGTAAATTCAATCCATTTTTCAGGAGTACAAGTACCAACCAAACAAGAAGGATTTTGGAAAAGAATGCAAGAATACTTAAGTACAATGAAAAAACCACAATCAAGCAAAGATGAAGAGTTTAGAAGGATTAAAAGAAGGTCACCCAACTTTTTCTTGGAAGATGGCCAACTGAAAAGAAGAAATAACCCAAACCCTCAATTGGTTATATCAAGTCATGAAGTTCAAAGCTACATTTTAAAGTCACTTCATGAAGACATGGGCCACAGAGGGGAAAATGAAACTTACAGAAGAATTAAAGCAAGATTTTGGTGGGAAGGAATGAAGAAATCAGTCAAGCAATGGGTTCAATCTTGCCTGGCCTGCCAAAAGAGAAGTCAAAGCTTGCAAAGGGAACAAGGAAGGCCTACAGCAACATCAACAATCTTTGAAAGGGTAAGCATGGATGCAGTCCATATAAAATCTGGAAGATGGAAATATATGGTTGTGGCCAGAGATGATTTTTCAGGATGGCCAGAAACAGTTGGACTAGTCAAATTAACAGCAAAAGCAGTGGCAGAATGGTTCACCTCAGAATGGATATGCAGGTATGGCTCACCAAAAGAAGTAACTGTGGATGGGGGGCCAGAGTTTGGAAAAGAATTGCAAGATGCAGTAAAGAAAGCAGGATCAAGGATCAGAGTCACCACACCTTATTACCCAGAGTCTCAAGGAATGGTTGAAAGGGGCCATAAGAAACTCAAAGATGCATTAGTCAAGATGTGTGGAGAAAATGGAGGAAAATGGAAAAAATATCTACCTTTGGTTACATTGGCTGACAGAATCTCAACTAAAAGGACAACTGGTTTCTCACCATATGAACTCCAATTTGGACAACTACCAGTATTACCAATTGACATTGAAACAAAAACATTTTTAGCAGTAGAATGGCACAAAATATCCACAACTGAGGAATTACTGGAAGCCAGAACCAAACAGTTGGAAGGAAAAGAAGATATGAGAAGAAAAGCAGCAGAAAAACTCAAAAAATCAAGGGAAGACTCAATGAAATATTGGGATAGAAGAATGGCACACCAACTAAGATCACCACTCAATCCAGGAGATTTGGTCCTGGTTTACAACAAAGCAATAGAAACTAATTGGGGACTACTTTTCAAAAACAAATGGAATGGACCCTACAGAGTAATCAGACAAATAAACAATGGACCATATGAACTTGAGGAGCTGGATGGAACAGAATTAGCAAGAAGATTTGCAGCCTCTCAAGTCAAGAGGAAAGTTGATAAACACAAAAGAAGACACAGAAGAACAACAATGTGAAGAAGATGAATCAATAAATGAGGAAGAGGTATTGGAGGAAACCACAGAATCAGATGAAGAATAGAGAGCTCTCACCTGGAATGCTGGGGACAGCATTAAATTGAGAGGGGGATGTGGTATTCCATACCATTTTTTTTCACCAGGCTCAAGCTCATAGTACCCCATAACAGCAGTAAATCCAGCCTACAGGCAGACTTACACTCAAATTTTACACCAAAGGGTCAATTTTACAGCAAGAAGCTGGATTTAACTCATAAAACCATGGCACAGGCACCAAAGGGCAGTGTATGTGTTTAAATAAATTATTCAATTTTATTATGCATATGTAAAAAATCAAGTTACATATAGTACACTAGTTACAAAAAATAAGGTACCACCCTTTAAATTACACACCCCACCCAGCTTTACACCCCCTTACAGACATAGGACTCATGCAGCAAGAAAATGACACATGCATTAGTTATACAGCCAACTTGCATTCAAATTCACATGATGCAAAGCCCAGCCCCATGGAATTCCTGCAGCTCATTGACAACACAACCACAGGAGTACCTTATCTTATATCCAAAGTAACCCCACTTTAAACCTTGAAGCAGAATCAGATTTATTTACACCACTAATCACCTCATGCAAACCAAAGCTAGTTACAACAGGCTGCATGCAGTACACAATTTTAATTAAATCTCAACCACATGACTATGCACAGCATGTTTCAAACTCAAAAGTCACATCATCTCATACATAACAGTAATTTCACCAGTGCAAGAAATTATCACCTGACTTCATTTTAAAGTTCAAAAAGAAGAAAAACAACATGACACCTACATAAATTACACAGCCACTTCTACCAAACCTAAAATAGGATATGTGAAAAGGAATTACAAGGTCATCATGTGATACTGTATCCACCAACAGAATATCATGTGACAGAAAAGAGGCTGTGCACAAGAAAAATCCTCAGCCAAAATGAAATCACCTCATGCATGCAAGGAAAATACAAGAATATCACATCATAATTAGTTCACCAAAAGACAATCATGTGATAAATGGAGGCTGTGCAGAGAGAAAATTATCACCAAACCTTAAATCGCCTGACCCATGCAAGAAAGGTCCTCACCAAAAACAGAGTCACATGATGAAATCAAGAGGAATTAAGGTGGAAAAAGACAGCTCCCATGGAGGGCCCCCTGGGCTCCCAAAAGGTATAAATAGAGGGGCTCTCTCCCCCAAATTTCAAAATCCCCCCCCATGCACAATATATCCTCTGCACATTACAAGCACAGGAATAAGTCATCCCTCACCTGGGAGGTAGTCCAGTATATTATAGTAAATTTACTTGCCCAGTGGCTAAGCTCATTGGAAGTATAGTGTTGAAGATTACCCAGTAGCTAAGCTCAGTGGAATCTTATTATTATCAAAATAAAAATAAAAATTACCCAGTACCCAAGATTAGGGTTACTACCCTATTAAAGTATTTTAACTATTAAAATTAACTTCATTTAACAAGATTTAAAACTAACTTACCCATTTAAAATCAAATATCAAAGAATCTTACCACTTAAATTTAACAAATACTATTTTATCTCATTATCAACAAACCTAAAAAAAAATAACAAACCTTTAAAAACTATTTTACTATATTAAAGCTTTAACTTAACAAAATTACCTTTATCAAACTCATCAAATTTTCCAGAAAACCTTAAATAACCCATCTTACCAAGGATTTATCACCAAGAAGAAACCAACTCACCTCAATTTAACCAAAAATATTAAAATTAAACAGACAAGTATCTCATTAAAATCTGAAAATTAACCAAATTACTGACATTATTTTTCATATTATATATTGAATAGGTCTGATCTGAGAATGCTGAATTTTGTCTTCTGCAGTTGAAAAGCCACTTACTAATTTTATTTTGGTTTGTGAGCTCCAAGGAAGATTTTGTTCAATATTCTAGGAGGGGCAGGCAATACACCCTTGCCACCCTTGGTTACAGGAGTTATTAGAAATTCAAAACTAGTTACCTGTGATTTCCCCCTCCAGGTACTGCCTCATTTTAATCCCACACAAGAGGAGTTCCCACAGTACAAGCCCTCTTTGACTTTCAGGGGGGTCTTGGTTTTAAAATAAAGGTCATATGGTATCTCCAGTTGTAGTGGTGTTACAACAACATGGATGATATCATTGTGTAGCTCTCTATGTGAGCTTTAAGAAAAATACCATTTTGGTATAGGATAACTTAAATATGCATAAGTTAGATGAGAGGTGAAAATAAGGGTTTTGACTTGTTTATTCTCCTCTAGGTTTCCTTATTCTGTTTGGATAAGGTTGGTGTTTAATTTAAGAGGATTTTTTCCTCTTATTTATTATCTGTATTGACTATGTTTGTTCAATACTTGTCATACCATTATTTATGGTATGTTGGATGTCATGCTGGTGCTCTGTTTTGAGTCACAGGCTGACAGTTTACACTTTGGAGAATGTAGAGAAAGGTATTATCAGGCCAATCTCCTCTTCAACAGGAGCACCTGTTCCTTTTATTAAGAAAAGGGATGGTGGGCTCCCTTTGTGTGTTGACTACCAAAAACTCAATTTTGTCACTAGGAAGAACAGGTACCCTGTTCCTCCTATGAACCCGCTCCTTGCAATATTCAATGGTTCCTCTATTTTTTCCAAGATAGATTTGTGTGGTGTTTATAATCTCCTGAGAATTGAAGAGGAGGATGAGCGCTTAACTTCCTTTAGGGTCAGTTATGGTGGTTATTAGTATTTAGTTATGCCATTTGGCTTAACCAATGCTCCTGCTTCATTAAAGAATCTTGTAAATGATATATTTGCAGATTTCTTGAATATTTTTGTTGTAGTCTATTTAGATGATATTATGTTCTTCTCAAGCAATGAGGAGGAACATGTAAAACATGTGGCCACTGTACTCCAAAGGCTGAGGGACAGTAATCTGTTTTCCCAAGCCTCAAATTTTGTACTCCATGCCTCAAGCATGAAATACCTGGGCTATGTTGTTTCAAGTGATGGCCTCAACATGTATTCTTCAAAAGTCCAACAAATCCTCAATCGGCCTCAGCTTAAGAAAATAAAAGCTCTTCAATCATTCCTTGCCTTTTCCAATTTCCATCATTGCTTCATTAAGAACTACTCCAAAATGATCACTGCTCTCACTTTCTTTTTTGAAAAAGATTCTCCCTTTATCCTCAATGAGAAAGCTCTTAGTCAGTTTCAATTACTCAAAGAAGCCTTCACCACTACTCCTATCCTTTCTCATTTCATTTGATATCTACCAGCTATTTTGGAGACTGATACTTCTTATTATGCCTTGGGTTCTGTACTTAGTCAGGTGAATGACTCAGGAAATAATCCCTTTACATTTGATAGTCACAAGATTCTTCCAGCTGGGCTCAAATATTAAATTGATGACAAGGAACTCCTTGGCATAGCTTGGCCTCTCAAGCACTGGAGAGCTTTTCTTCTTTCTATTTCTCAATCCTTTGACCTTTTGAAAGACCATTTTTCTCTTCCATAATTTATGTCTTCCAAAGTCCTTAATAATTGTCAAGCCCGCTGGGCTTAATTTCATTTCACTATTACTTACGCGCCAGGCAGGCTGGCCACCTTACTAGATGCCTTTTCATTTTGAGACAACATGTACCCAGAGAGGGGGGTGGAATTTATCAGCAATAAGCCTCAAAATTTTAATCAAGTGGTTATTCAAGATGAAATTCAAGAATCAATATTCTTCTCAGTCAAGGTAGAAATTATTTCAGACTTAATTGATAAAATTTAAAAGGAAGCATGACAAGCCAAAGATTATAAAGAAATACTCAAGAAACTAGCAAGAGGTGAATAAGTACCAGATTATTGTCTTGAACCTCAATCCAAGCTATTATTATTCAAAGATAGATTGATTATTCCAAGCAATCAAGAAATTCAATTTAATTTCCCTCAAAAGCATCATGAGTCACCATTGGCTGGCCACCCCGGCCAGTAAAAGACCCTCAATCTAATCCACAGGGTTTTTTATTGGGCTGTAATGAATTAAATCATCAAGGACTATGTTTCCTCATGTCAGCAATTTTCAATAAAAAATAACATTTATTGGAAGATGTTTGAATTACACAATCCTCTTCAAATTATACCTGATCCTTGTAATTCATTATCAATGGACTTTAACACCTAATTGACATTCTCCAAAAACTTTGATTCAATTTTGTAATTGTGGAAAGATTATCAAAAAATGGCAACATTCATTCCAACATATTCAACAATTACTTCCTTGGACTTATCTAAAATCTTGATCAGTTATGTCTTTTCCAAAAATGTCCTTCCAATAAGTATTTTTAGGCACAAAGGATCCTTGCTTCATCATTCTGGACCCAATTATGTCAGTAGCTCAAGATATCAATAGATATTTCAGCTTCTTTTAATCTGGAAATAAATGGACAGACAGAGAGGGTAAATCAAATTCTAGAAAAGCATCTTTGGATGTATGTCACCTATCATCAAGATGCCTCGCACATCTGGCTCTCTCTGGCTTAATTTGACTATAATGATGCAGAACATTTATCAACAAAGCAATCACCTTTCTTTCACCAGTTATTTAAAAAATCAAAGCTTTGACTCAACCTACATTTCTCAAGACACACCTTCTGTAAAGTTATCAACAAAACTCCAATCAGTACAGCAAGTGGTTAAAGAAACATTATAATCAGCAATAAGGCAATTTAAGAGGTATGTAGATAAAAATAGGACAATTCTACCTGATCTCCAACCTGGGGAAAACGTATGGCGAGCCTCAAAGCATAAAAATACCACAAGACCCACCAAGAAGCTTTCAGAAAGATGGTTGGGACCCCTTGAAGTCTTGAAGAAGATTTGAAGCCATGCATATCACCTCAATTTTTCTCAACAATGGAAGTCAGTTCACCCTGTATTCCATGTGTTTCTATTTGAGCCTGTCAAGAAATCAACTATCCCAACCCAAAATTAATTTCCGCTACCTCCAGTCTTAGTAGAGCAGCAAGAGGAACGGGATTTGGCTCAGGTTCTTGACTCAAAACTCAAGAGAGGTAGATTATGGTACCTTGCAGAGTGAAAAGAATTAATTGAAGACCCAGGGAAAATAACATGGGAATCAGCTTCCAACCTTACCAGCGTACCAGACCTTGTCAAGGATTTCCGTACTTTTTATCCTGACCAGCCTGGCCCAATCACCTCAAGAGTTTTTTTTATGGCTCTTGGTGGGGGGTAGAAGCTATTAAAGGAATTTCCTCTCCTGGCATGCACCTTTAAGGGGGGCTTCTATCCAAATTCATTGTAAGCATCACCTTGGCCACTTTGTGAGCACTTGTAAATCCTTTGGAAAGATTCAGAAGGCCTTGCAAAATCAATACCTACAGATTTTGGACCTTTCATCAATATATGGCCAAATATCTTTAATTTTTTTATTTTTTTCAATTATTCCATTTTTAATTATTCAAGACATTCCTTAAATCAAGTAAATTATGGCAAAAGTCTTTCTTGTCTTTTATGATGCTTGGTGGGTAGTGGAAGCTACTAAAGTCAGTTCCATCTCCTGGTATGCATCTCTGAGGGTTCTACTCCTTGTAAAACAACACCTTGGCCACTCTGTGATAATCAAATGCTTGGCTTCATCTTTGAGGAAAATTATTGCCAAAATCAAGCAACTCACCACAAGAAGGACACCTCTCAGAAGTGTCTTTATTTTAATTTTATTTACTCTCCTTTTCTCTCAATTCTTAATTCTCTTCTTTTCTTTTAATTATATAATTCTTGTTTATTTTTCTACAAAGCAGCAGCATCCCCTCCTATATCATGTATTGGGAGGCTCCATTATTTTTTCTTTTTTTTAGTATTTATAGGAGTGGCAACAAATGACAACCAAACACAAACAAATCCAAAAAACTAGCTATCCTTGAAAAGATCATAAAAGGTTCTCTGCAACTCATTTATCAATTAATCTTCATACCAGGAAAACTTGGAAGACATTTCTTCAGAAGCAGTTCCAGGGATTATTCTATCTTTAGCATATACAATCACCTCCCTACTATTTCTAGAAACCCCCCTGAAAAATCTGGCCACAAAATCTTGTCCTTCATTCACCACAGTTTTATCCTGGCTGGTAGCCCTGATTGGCCAACACTCCTGATTTTGAAATACTTGAGCAGCAGGGAACGGCAAAGGTGATCAAGATTCTCTTCTTTTGCTGGTGCTTGCCACAGTTTGTAATTGGTTATGGCCTGGGCTGTGGGATAGGAGATGGCTTCATTGGTGAATCCAGGACAGGCCTGGAAGTGGAATTTTTAGGTGAATGAGGAGGAATTGAAGGTGGTAGTGAATACAGGACAGGTTGGAAGTTTCTTGGAGTTCTGGAATAAGGTGACTGTGTAATTTCTTGGCAGGAGTTTTAGTGGTTGAAGAACTTTAAGAGTGGCCAACCAATGGATTAATCACCTCAACTTCTTCACCATCCAATTCATCACTTCCTTAAGCATCTGGATTGGTTGGTGAATCAGCAATCTTCCCTATTCTTTTCACCACCCCTTGGTCATTGATCCTAGATATTGGGACTTCTGAGATTGAGTAATTTGGCCTACCACCAGTGGGAATAGGTGCTCCAACATTGGTTCACCTTGAAACCTGCCTTTGCCTGGATCCAGTCACTAATTCAAGGCATCAGTATCAGGTCATACAAGAAAATCAAATTGCTTACAACTAGAATAGCTTAAGTTATCATCAGGAGTAGGGGCCTCCAGGACTGGAAAATCTTTCCCAAAGGACCCATACTTCTTGCTCCACAAGTATCTTTTGACAGTGGACAGTGGCACTACTGGACATTGACATGGCTTCTTTCCAACAAAACAGTAGTGAAACTTTGAAGGCCTGGGGTTAACACATTGGAAGCATTCCTTACTCTTCATCTAACACTCAGATAAAGGTGGATCCAAGATTTCAACCGCCTTGTACCCATCATAGGTTCAATGAGGATCAAAGTTTCCTGAAGAAACCATGGACCAAGGTGAGCCCAATTGACTGAAGACACCAGAACCACAAAGTACAGAAGGATAGGTTTCAGTGAGTTCAGTCAGTTTGAAACTCTTTTCCAGAGTTATGGAAGCAAAAGAGTCAAGATTGTAAGATATGCATATAAAATCCTGAATTATGCCAAGGTGCTGGGCCATGTCTTCAGTTATGGCCCCCTCAAGGTCCTCAATATGGGGCCCCAGTCAGTAAGACTGGATCTCCCTTTAAATATTTGGGAGGTTCTGAACTGGTCTCATCAGCTCCAAGCCATATAGGCCAAATTGGAAACTTTCAGTACCCTTGCTCCCCTGGAATCCCCTCTGAAAATTGGGTCCAGGGGGACTTCAATAGCCTGCACAAGCCATGAGCCATGAAACCCCCAAAAGGCCAGAAATGGCCAAATTGCCAAATTTCAAGAAAAGTGCCATGGGATGGCAAGGACCAATACTGAACCACAGGGTACCCAAATGACCTCAAAAGGTCATTTGGATCCAGTTCTTAAAATATTATGGGGACAAGACCCCTTTTAGATATGCATACTGAAGGATCTGGTGCAAGAAGAGGCCTCAAGATGTTACGGACAGCTCTTGGGGTTGGCTAGGCATTGATATAGCCATTCTGCACCATTGTTTAAGCTGAAGATGATGGTGGCCTACATTTTGGGATTCATCACATGGCCACCAACACTCATTGATTTGAAGTAGAACAAAAAGACTCAAGCCAGGAAATAACTCAAGAAATTCAAATCACTTGTTTAAGAGAAAATTCAATTAAAGGAAGAAAGAACAAGGAGAATGGGAAAAAAAATTGGGATAATGGTCAAGAGGGAAATAAAATTGAAAATTGAATATTTCAAAACAACTGGGGGAATTGAGGATGACACTAAAGCACCAGGGAAAATTTCATGTCAATTGCTGGAAATTGACTTCATTTCACACCACACTCAGTGTAAAATCTTGCTTCAATTTCCTTAGTGTCACATTATAGTCACTGGATTTAGTGGGTCATGTCACGTCTGCATCAAAACAATGTCAATCATCACATGTGTCACATGAGAATGTCACTCAAAGCCCAAACCCATTTCAACACTATTTGCAATGTTTGGGTAATTACACCCCATGGTGCAAGGCAGAAGTTTGGCATGCTCATATTTGTGCATGAGAAGACTTCTGCCCAACCACCTGATCATCTCACCCCTTTACCATACCAAGTCTCATTCTTGAATTGCCTTTGGCATCCCTACCTAATCCTCTCTGACCCTTAGCATGCCTACATGCCTGCACCTCCCTCCAGATGTGACTCCAACACTGCCCCCCATCTCCGCCCTCACCACTCTTTACGCTTCCACACCCCCCACTGACCATCTTTATGCTCACATAGTGCCCTCCCAACATGCCTCCAACGCCACCCTCACACTGGCCTAATCCTCAACACCACTTATGATCCTTATGCTCCTGCAGCACCCTCAAGAGGAGACTATGATGCTGCCCCCCCCATCTCCACCCTCACCACTCCTTATGCTTCCGCACTACCGCCTTATCTTCTCCTCCGCTTACAACTCTTACGCTCCCATGGCGCCCTCAAGATATGCCTCTGACACCGCACTCAACCCCCCTTACGCCTAATACTCTCTCCACCGCTTACTATCCTTATGCTCAGGTATTAGATCCATAGGGTACGGTGGCTTGTTGGCGTACATGATGAACGCAATCATGGAAATATGGGGAGTGGACTTCTCTGCCAAAAGGTTTGGGGGGGAAATTGGTAGGTATATTCACAATTTTGTGGTTAGGGTTTGAATCATGAGGCTCACAGATTAAAACCGAATAAGTGGACTATTTCATACCCAAGTTGTGTCTTCTGTTTTGGAAACAAAACCATTTTATTTCATATAATTCAAGTGGAAAGCTTTGCTGAGTCCTGACCTCATGAGCATTTAATAGTTCATAATTTGACTGTAGTAGGTTTCTCACTAGTCAGCTTTATTCAATTTCTCAAAGGGAAGTGATTTCATTTGAATGATATGAAATAATTTGCAACACATCACCTCCTTGAATTTCCCAACAAATCGTATTTTGAAAATGCAATACAATAAGCTTAATAGACATTGATGGAAGGCTCCAAGGCCGTCAATGGGAAGGTTTCTTTTGGCCGGATTGTGGTTCTGAAAGGTCTTTTTTCTAGAAAATTCACCAACTATTGAGCTTATTCAAATTGATATTTAAGTTCTTTCAAAATATCCAAAATTCTCCAATATTGATATTACCTACAAAGGAATCAATAATTAATATCTTAAGCTTATTTTACTTCCACCACTTTCAGAAATGCCAACTTTTTTTCTCAATTCTGATCTTTTTATTCAAAGAACTTCAATCAAGTTATCCATCAACTTGTCACAATCTCCTTACTCAATAAACTACCTCTGCTATGCCCCAACCAATGCCCCAAACCCGGGGAAATTCAACTGAATTTAATGAACTACAAACTTCAGCCCCAGAGAGTGGAAGTGAAAGCTCTTATATGGTCATTAGTCATGAATTAGGCATTGAAGTAGAGACCCTGGCATATGAAAGTAATCCAGATCCACCAGTTCTTCCAGAATGTGAGCATAGATTTATCTTGAATATTTGTAGTCTCTCCAAGCCTGATACTTTTGTCATAGCCTTTAATTCACCTCAGCCTCCAAGCTCTCATAAACCAAACTTCAAAAGCTATGAGAAGGAAGAGGTTGTTGAACCTTGTGCACCAACAGAAGATGCAGGGCAAGAAGACATAATTTTAAGTGGGGAGGTTGAAATTAAATACAAGGAACAATTTGTCTCAAAAATTGCTCAAACAATCCCAAGTCTTGAAAAAATTTAAAATGATAGTAAAATTTCTGATTATGTGCATCAAAAGATTGCTGAAGCAATGAGCCTCCTCAAAATTCATTTGAACCGTAAGTCCATTACTAATTCAATACAAAAACCTTCAAAAGGGCTGCTCACAATATCTGGGCAGGTGTGGAGGTGGGAGAATCTCTACCTGAAGTATTTCAAGTGGTAATTGGAGCTCCAGGCAAAGGATTAGGAAAGAGACCAAATATAAATGCCACCAAAAAAACCAGCACAAAATGCTGTACCTTTGCAGCCCCAGAAGATTCCTAGGATCAAGGTGATGAAATGATCAATGTTGAAGTGGACCATATTGATAAAGAACCTCTGAACTCCTCTCCTCAAAATATTGAAGCTTTTCAAGAAAGGGAGACAATTAAAAATGATACAATGGGACAAGATATGCCTGATATAATTCCTGACCCTGAGCCCAAAGTGCCATCCTCCGCTAATTTTCAAGGAATATTTTTATCCTCCATTGAAGATTTTGGAGACATTTTGAATTATCATTCCAATATTACTCAACAATCATGGAAAAGGGGGCTTGATAATATCAATAGTATCTACAAAAATCAATGGGAAAATTTATCAACAAATGATGCTGATACATTCCTGCCCATTAGTATTAAGGTGATCAGTAACCAAGAGCTTAAAATGTTGGACTGACTTGAGGAGCTTGAGATTGCAGGTGGTTTTTATCTTTGTGCATGATACATCATTATTGGCTGTTGACTCATGATATAAATTGCAATATATAGGGTTAGAGTTTTTTAAACCAACACAAATAAAAGTGTTTTTTAAAAATAACATTTGGAATCTCAAATTGATGAAGCAATCAGCAAAACCTCCAGATAATCTTCCAAAATGTGAATACTCCTTCTTCAAAATGGTTCAGAGCCTTCTTTACCCCGCCAATCCAATTAAACATTTTTGAGAAAATGTGATTTTTGACTCCATTAGTTTAGTCTCATACGATGTGATTGCACCAAAATCATATGTAGCACCAACATCAAATTCGACCACTCCTCTTGGACTCAAATGGGGAGCAGTTTAATACCTTGCCTCCTGCTTGAGTAAATCAAAGAAATGTGCAACACAGATTATCATTGAAGGTGGCAGGGCTAAAAATGAGATATTGGAAAAGCCGCACAAGAACCTGGAGGATCTAATGGATACAGTTATCCATTTGATGATTGCGTACAACATGGTACGTGCACATACAAAGGTCAAAGTCTATGGTATGAAAGGAAAACTCACAATCTTAAAACAAATGAGGCCATAAAAGATCTTTTGATGTGTCACAAGAATCTCAGAATAAATCAAATTTGCTATGGTATATTGGAGGAATTCTGTGCAGAGGGGGTTGTTGTTTGATGGTATGCTCAGATGACTGGAGAACAAGCTCAGTGAAAGGGGCTTTTTCACTCATTTACATTTCCAAAAGACTTTCAGTGGGTAAAAATCTAGTAGAGCTGGTGTGGCTATGTACTAATAAGTATATATGCAATTTACTAAATACAATTTTCTTCTCATCAGAGTATTTTAACCCCACTGTACCTCTTAGATTTGAATTTGAGTAATGCTTGGGTGGAGACGTGTCGTCTTGGTTCAAGTGATGAGGTCACATTTACTGTACCCAGGTCAGCTAAACTTACAACCAGTATTGACCTGTGTTAGATTAGCTTTGTATCAGATAGATTGTAATTCAATTTAGCAAAGTGATTTATTAATTTAATGATTGTGACTATCTATCCTACTACTGCTCAGATTCCTCAGTATGAATACTAATAATAACTACCTTTGTACAAAGGTATTGCACCATACACCATTGAAAATACTCCGACAGGATGCAAACTGAGTCAGGCAGTTGTGCCCCCAATTAGCACACAAATGGGCATTGCTGGAAATGGGTTTTATCACTTCCCACCAGCTAATAATAGGCCAAATGGCACTGGTTACTTTATAGAGGAGTAAAATGATTAGGGATCCACAGCGGAGTGCATATTGCATTCATGTGTGCTTGCAATATTCCACATAGTTGGATTTGAACCTCATTGAATTGGAATATGAATATATCAAATTGAATGATGAAGTATCCACTGCATTTTGCAGGTTCAGGTACTTGAGATTGTCCATTCACAAAAGTTAGATGTAATCTTTTATTTTTAGCCACAATTAAAAAACATTCATCAACCAAAATCAAACTTAGTTGAAATTAATAATTTACACAATAGTCAGTAATAATTTGGGTTCATTTCATTTTCTGGTGCAAGCATTCTATTCACAAACAAATGAAAGGAGCGTAAAAGGGAACTTGTGGGAAAGGATCGGGGTGAGGAGGGAAACTGTGAGTGGCTCCCTTATTCTCAGCGTATATATATATGCTTCAGCATTTCTGTGGAACCCTCATTGGGCCCCATGGAAGAACATTGGCTTTATTTGGTTTATATCAAGCCAATGTCATGTGGGCTCAAACAGGGAAGTCAAAGATGTGTTCCAAATAAAGCTCTTTTGGAATTGCGCACCATTCTGGACTCAAAAGTCCTTAGCCTCAAATGGCAGGAAGCAGTATCTGATGTCTTGTCTGCTTCAAGACAAAGTGATCCCTCAACCACTCCAGAATAGTGGGACATCCCAAAAGACAAATGATGCCAAAAAAACCCAAAAGAATAATTTTTTTCTCCACTCAACCAACAGCACAAATATCAATGCCAGTATCAGCAAATATAACCATCAGTGATGGTTGGAGCATTGTGAATCTCACTCAAATCAAATGTGTTCACTTTGGACATGTGGCTATTTTCTCTTCAATCATATTACTCATTGCCCTTGTTGAATTCAGACCATTCACAATAATGAGTGAAGTCAAGGTCAATCAATGGGATGAATTATCACAATTCTTATTTTTCAAAAGAAAATTCATTTACCCAATTGCAACAAATGGGCATTACTGGAGGGATTCATGTTCGCAATTGGGTGGCGCAAATGCAGCACAAAGAATTAACAGTTTGCTCTTTATGGAAGTCTTGGAAAATTAAAAATTCAAAAGATGAATGGCCGAACCAAGGGGCAAATCTTAGCTTGGTGGGTTGCATTCTAGGTCAATCCTTACAATATGTTGGGGATAAATTATTTTAAATGATTCAAGTTTGCTACAAGTCATTGGGGATTATTTCCTTTGATCAAGTCAGCTATGAAGCTGATATTTCTGCAAATAAGGAGGCATTCGAGTTTGCTTCTGCACTCACTTTCACCATGAACAGATTCAAAAAATCCCCTCATCCTGATAAGGATGCATTGTTGTATGATTTGGGATGGTGGTTTCAAGCTGATAAGTGGAATGGCTGAATTCAAAGAGATGCATCAAAGCGGTGTACAGGGGGGAAATTTATTTTCCCAAATGAGCCCTTTTGGATTGATCTACCCAATTTTCATGGGCCCAGTCAGGTAGTGTGGGCCAGTAGTACATTTGCTCATTATACTGATCCAGCACAGGACAACGAAAGCACAACACTAGTGGGTATATCCGCACAATGCTCAAGGAGGTTAGCAAAAACAATGTGGTGGAAAATCTATGGCTATTATGAGATTGGCAAGGGAGCGGGCTATCAAATCAGGGATGGTAATTAACTCATCCCAATTAGAAGAATGAGGGAGTTTGGATGCATCTGGGAGTTAGAGGGTGATTGGTGAATAAGGGCGTGATAATGAACAGGACAGCATACACCTGGTTTTGATGGGTTGGAATTGGGGTTATATGGTGGCTCACATGAAAAAGGGGTGAAATGGCTCATGTACTGTGGCAATCCACCGTATGCATGTCCTTGTTCCTTTCTTTTGTCCAGGATTCCAACACTTCACATGCAAATCCTTACACCTGTCCAGGATCCCAATGCTTCACATGCAAAACCTTGCGCTGGGGAAGCCTCTCGGAAATGCCAACATTTCCTTATGCTTTTCCAGGCTCTCAACGCTTCACACGCAAATCCTTATGCTTTTGAAGGTTCCCAACAACTCAAAAACCTCCCTACAACGGGGCAGCCTCCCAATAACTCCAACACTTCCTTATGCTGGTGCAGGCTCCCAATGCTTCACATGCTAATCCGTACTCTTGTGCAGGTTCCCAACAATTCAAACAATTCCTTATGCTGGTGCAGGCTTCTGAAAATTCACACACAAATTCTTATGCTAGTACACCTTCCCAATGCTTCACATGAACATCCTTATGCTTGTACAGGTTCTCAATGCTTCACATGCACATCCTTACGCTTGTACAGGCTCCCAAAAATTCAACCAATTCCTCATGCCTGGGCAGCCTCCCAAAAATTCTAAAAATTCATTACATGACTAAGATTAATAGCATGTGACCATAGGAAAGGAAATTACTCATGAATCTGCAGTGGATTGCTCACATGCGGGGAACTCCCGCATTTTTACAGTTACGATCTGAGATGGTTGTAAACCATGGAAATAGAAAATATAGGAGGGATAATGGTTACTATTTGTGCATTTTCTTCAAAAGGGGTTCTCACAAAGAAATACTGACTCAAACATTTGGTGGTCCACTTACAAAAATTTATTCTCACACAATAGGTGATTTGCACTCAGGAGGAAATAAAATATTTTCACATGAACAAAGAATGTAATAGAAATTGAAAATATCAATAATTGAATACAAATAATTTATTTCAAGTAGTGTATTACAAAGGATAAAAAGTGAAAAGAATGCAAAACAAAAAATATATTTTGAATTCCATTTTTCAAAGTATTTTGAGACTATCCAGGTGATGTCCTCCTTTGGATAAGCCTCCAGTGCCTGGCCAAGGAGGGAGTTCAGTTCCTCCTGGAATTCCTGGTGTATCTCATTTCAATTAGTTGCATCCACAAAGGGAATCATGTGAAGCAAATTGGTGATGCTCCAACAAGATTCGGTTCATGGATTCATGGACAATGGCTTGAGGAATCATTGGTGTTGGGCGCAAGTCAGTGAATTCCTGGCAAGCCTCATCATGGGAATTGGGGGAGGAGGATATTGGGTTCTGAGAGGCAACCAGAGGTATATCTGGGGAAGGAGAAAGGGGAGGGGGATCTGATGGGCATATCATCAATGATGATTACGGAGGGGGGTGGAGGGGGACAAGCTGAAGATGGTTGAAGGAGAGTGAGGAAAATTTTAGACGAGTAAAAAAGGTTAAGTGGGGACTTAGCAAAAGGTTCCTCTATGGATTGCATCAGAGTCACCTCAGGTTCAGGCTCATGAGTTGGAACGTCCTCATGTGGTTCGGAGGATGGACTCAGGCCAAAAAAAGGTGGCTCATTGGGTTGGGAGGTTTCTACAAAAGAATAAAGAGTCAGTTCACTTGAGTCAAAAGTGGAAATTAAAGGAAACTTTTGCTGCTTACTGTGGAATAAGTCCTCCAACCATTGGGTGCCACTTGGGCCTGGAGTCAGTTGCCATGGAGTTTCCTCGCGAGGCAAACTAGGAAGGGGAGATTTGGTTGGGTTTTTTTATGTGTAATGGAAAAAAGTCAGTATTATTGGGTGAAGAGAAATGAGTTAAGGAGGAGAAAGAAAACCTACTTTGGCCTTTGAATCCCATGGGTGACAAGACATGGTGACAATCAGCCCAAGCTCAAATGTCCTCTTGCCATCGCCATGCTTCAACAGCCAGATAATCACTTTGCTCTGGGCAAGGAGTGAAGTGACCATCAGATGGTGGCCTAGGAGGGGGTGGACAAATCAATACTTGAGGGGAGAGGACTAATTGTTCAGAATTGTTCCCGCCTGCCTGTTTGGGGTCCTGGAATCCATTCCTGCTCAGGAATGCTTTCATCACCTTCAACTACAAAGGAGTCCTCACAGTGGCGTCTTGGTTGGGAACTCCTCTGGAGGTGTGGTCGGAAGGGTCGGACAGTGAACAAGCATTTCTTGTGTGCTTGTTGGCAAGCATCACAAGTGTTGGTCATTTTCAGGAGCAAATTCAGGGGATACCCCCCTTACTGCACAAAGTGCACAACATTTAAAAACAAGACAAATGAGGTTATTAAGTGAATAGAAAGGAATATTTCAAGAAAAGAGGAAGACCTAAGATGATTTATGAATTTAAAATGAAATTAAAAAAAAGGCTCTAGTCAGAAGTTTTTGAAAGTCTGGAAGAAAGTCATGAAGAAGACTTAGTATTAATATTGGAACATAATATCAACAAAAGTTTTAAATGAAGGAGACTTATGAGGTGGATAGAAGGGGGGTTCTGGATGTATAAGCAGGAAAACAAACAAAAAAAAAGGAAGGGGAGTAGGGTTAGTGGAGTGTGATAGAAAAGAGTGGAAAGGCAGGAAGACAAAGGGGAATATGCACAAGAATGAGAAGAGCGGGTGAGAAAGAAAGTGGAGGGTGTGTTTGGCAAAGATGGTCTTTTATACCATGGTGAAGCTGAGCCAATTGCAGAAGTTGCAGCACCCACCAATGTCTCAGCTTCAAGGTGTGTTGGGAAAATGGAAGCTCAGTAGCAGCATTGGCTGCGACTGAGAAGGGAAATGCCTGTGTGAGGCAGAGGAACAAAGGGTTTCTGTCTGAGTATTGCAATTTATTTAATTGTCAGACTCAGTCAAATCCCCTTTGTTTCCCTACATAGCCACCCGATTGCCCAGGAGGGCTTTCATGAGGGCATTGTTGAATGTGCACAGTGGGTGCAATCCACCAATGCCCCATGCACATTTAGTCACAGGTGACCACGGAGAGCATACCAGCCTTATGGCTGGGTGCTAGTGTTTGAACAAAGGGTTGGGTGGCTGTATGACAAGTGAATATAGCATGAGCTTGGGTCAACCCATTGCGCAGGTCTGCTTTGGGGTCATAATTGAAATTCTCAGTGGCTGAAAATTTGAGTTTCACAGTTGTTGAGCTATTGAGATAACAATATCAAATGCACCCTGCTGAGCAATTGCTAGGACATCTTCGTAAGCACACAATCTGAGCATTTAGAACAGCATTGGAAGACATTTCAGCCAGGCACAGCATATCACACACTTTGGTAAAGTGCTCAGAAGTGGGCCTTCCAATGAACCTTTGTGAAAACTCTTCCCACCATGGCTTTTCCAAAAACTTCCACACTGAGCTTTTGACCATGAAATGCTCACCTTGCATGTGCAAATCGGGTGAATAACAATACTGAGCATTGGGCACATGAGCTACATGTATGCAAATGATTGGAAGGTGGATACCAATTGGCAATGTGCATGCAGGCAGAAGTATTATTACACCATCCTGATCTGTATAGCCAACATTGTAGTATTTACACCTTTGTACATGTATGCTTCGCGGAATTTCAAATGCTGTACAAAAATGTAACATTCAATCATGCCAAGCCATCGAGTCAAATTTATCAAATGCTTCCCTTGATGCACCTTTTTGCAGAGCTCCGCCTAAGTACTGCACAGATGCTTGAGTATTTCCAGTTAATGTTAGCGGTGCATATTGGGATGACTAATGATTTGGGTCATACGCAAACAGTGGATTCATTGCGGTGCTGAGGTTGGGGCAAACTATGACTGGCCCTGCTTGTTTTTTGCCGCTTCACATTTTCAGGCCGCCACACGCTTTCATATGCATCCCCCCACGGATCATACGCAGGTAATTTTCACACTCCTGGTGGACCTTTTACCTCCTGTCTTCTGACCAACTATTTGCTTGTGCAGGTGTCCTGCTTGCACACGGAAACCTGAGGCCAATCAGTGTGGATTTGCTTAAGCCTCATATGCATTAGCATCACCCCCTCTTATTATCCCCGAGGCTGGTTATAATTGCACGGGGATCCTCCACTGTGGGTAATATGCTATAAATTCTCACATGCACTGTGGAACTATTGGCACCTGTCTTCCAGCCAAAAAATACCTTGGGTGGGTGGCCTATTTCTCTGAAGATTGTCACACCCATGAGTAAAAAACCCCGATGCCAATCTGGGTGTATTGGTAACAGCCTCAAATGCAATAGGGGTGAATGTGTAAGTGGATAATGGCTCACGGCTGGCGCCCCCTTTGATAAAGCCACATGTTCCCCCCTGGAATCCCAGTAGACGTCAAAACACCAGAATTTCCGTGCAAAATCAAACTCATGTTTGGTGGCATACCACCAAACATATCTCACCTGCCCACACAAAAAGATCCCCACAGTGAAATTTTCCTTTCCACCACCATTTCCCAGTAGGTCACTGTATGACAATTAACCTGGGGAAGATACACTTACTGTTTGCTGTCACTCCAGAAAACATGGCTGCATGCCTCTATTTTGCCACTGTACAAGAAGTTGTTACAACCCAGCCAATTTTGGATATGTTAATGTGAACCTTGGACCACCAAACCTTGGGTAATAGGCAGCAGATCCAGCATTCATATTGTTTGTCCCACATTCTTGCCACCCTGCCTTGATATATGCCCCAAATTGGATATGAAAATTATAAGTCCAAGAGGGCCATCTTCCTAATTACCATACATGTAGCCACAGGCCATGCCCATTTGAGCCCATTGGTGCCTCTCATATAATTTCCCCACCTGTTTGTATTGGTCTTCATTCCCTTTAGCTAACCATTCCTGATCATATAGTTTCCCACTTTCCCCAAATAATTCATAATAGCCATCACGTCAACCCCTGGACAGCCACTTTGCATTGGAATGATTAATATTTGTATTCAAATAAATGGTGATATAACCTCAAAAATTGCTAATTCACACTTAGATTCTTGGATTATCTAATGACACAATCAGCACAACATATTTGTATATCTCCCCAATGACCAGAATACTATTTTCTTTCTCCCTGGAACCCTTTTGAGAACATTGATACCATTCCTTGAGGCACCACAAACCTTCATGCACTGTGGTCCTGGTGGGGCATGGATTTAAAATTGCCAATCCAATCCTACTCAAACATTATTTGTTCAGGGAGTATTTATGACTAATCAGCATGCTCCTTCCCCATCTCAGAAACCCAATCTAGCATTGATGTTCTTCACATGGTATCCAAACATTCTATTCCTAATTGGAAGTTTTCACAAACAAGAATTAAAGATTAAAATGCCTAAAGAATATGACTGTAATACTCATAGTCAATATCAACTTTTTACTCCCAAATTTCCTGCTTCAAACTTGACGCCACCCTCATATCCTGCTCTTTTTTCATTGACTTCCAAGAAAAAACTGATACAATTACTCAGTGGATCAGACCTTCCCATGATGACCCCGCCCCATTTCATGATTCAAAGCCTCCTTCTCCTCCATTAAAAAACCAGACTAGCTTTTCTCTGGAATTGAGAAATCCCCAATGGACAATCAGCCTGTAACCTTTGGGCCACCTCACCCCCTGGATTCACTTTTAATACCAGGCACATAATTACAAAAAAGCTTGTCAGCTCATTCAAATGCCTTTTGACCAATACCCCTCTTGGAGAACTGCTTACAGATGATATGGGATTAGGTGAAACCATTGAGGCCATTTCTCTAATTGGTACCTCCAAGGAGTGGCTAATTACATCTCCCATTTCTCCATGCCCACCATTATCATCTGCCCAACTCGCTCAAATTAAAACTGGCAATCTGAAATATCCAAGAATTCTCAGGCTGGAGCGCTCTTATCATCCTGTAGAATATGTTTAACAGGCACACCTATTCACAACACCATTCATGACCTTTTGAGCATAATTTCATTCATCACCCAACCCCAGATCTCAGATCAATATAACTGGTCGCCATTCATCCTTAGTAGTCTTTCCAAAGGTAGAAATGATATTTGGCATTTGGCATTGTGGCATTTAAGCTTGCGCCACACCAAAACCACCCATCTCAAATCCCTCCCCACTATTAGCCATCATTATGAGCTGCTCCCACTTAACCAAAAAATGCAGAAAGAATATTCCACATTATACAAAGAATTAGTATCATCCAAAAGCAAAGAAGCAGGAGATTTCTTAAGAAATATTCATAAGGTGTTAATATGTTGTAACCATCACATAATGCTTAACAAAATGGAAGATGAAGATTTGAGAGACCATGAGGGCAGGAGCACTCAGGATACCTCCTCAACAATAACTCGAACTATTGTGGATGTGGAAACATGCATGATGAGTAGTAAAATTGCATGCCTCCTAAAACGCTTGCTTAAGAACAAACAATCAAAGCATTGTTGGAGCTCCTTTTGGTGTGGGATGAAATAAGGCAGTACCTTGAGGGGAAAACTATTTTTAAGTCTGTTTTGAATTTCAGAATTTCCCAATAACAATGGGTGCTAGTGTGTATTAGCTGCCCCTCTAAATAATACTGAATAGTAAGCCTACAGAGAATCACAAAATAAAATAAGATTTGTGGATTTAACAGATAGAGAGGACTTATCAGCAGTCTCCAAATCAGACCTATCAATAACACTAAAATGAAACCATGATCTAAAACTAAAGTTTCTGATAAAATAAACACTAAGATTTCTTCATTTTATTTTAATAAAAGTGATGATAATATATATATATATATTGTTTTCTGTTATTTCAATAAAACTAATAAGAATGTATTTTTTTGTTTTTTTAATAAGAATGATAAGAATATATATATTTTTATGGTTTTATGTTGATTATAATGATTTTCTTTTGATATGAATACTAATAATAAGACTACTGGATTTGATTCTTTTAGAATTTTTTAATACTGGGTTTATATCACTACTACTTTTTTGTTAATAACATTAAGCTTTTGAGCAAGGCTACTAATCTTTAATTATGGTTATACTACTATTTCTTTGGCAATAATAAGCTACCGATCTTTTTTACTATGGTTATACTACTATTCTTCACTAATACTAAGATACTGAGCAGGGCTACTGAGCTTTTCACTACTAAAACACTACTACTATTCTAGATATCCTGCTAGTTCAGGGAATGGTGGTGATCCTGGATAGTGGGAACTTGTTCCATTGGTGATGGGAAAAATGAGGGAGAGAGGACCTCTCTTTATAGCTTTTGGGCCTCCATAGAGCTTCTCAAAACAGGGGACTTAGAAAAAAATTATAGTTGAGAGGTTTCAGTGGGTTAGATGTGTAATTTTGGTGTAGCAATGTGTTTGCTGAGAGAATTATTCTTGTGGTGCTTTTTCTTATCAAAATAATGTGATTTCTTTGAGATAATTTGGCTGGTGACATTTTCTTTTTGCAAAGAAAGTGGAGAAAATACAGCTCCTGACAATTGAGCTTTCTTCTAGTCATATGATATATATGAGAAAATTATGCTGGTGAGGGTTTTCTTGGAAGTGGGGAAAGAGTCGAAAATAAAGGTTTTTCTATTGAGTGCACTTCCATTATATCCGAAAAAGGTGGGGAAATTGGTATTTTCAATTTTAATTGAATTTCTTCTGCTTGAAACTCTAATATTCTTGATTATTCTGTAGGACTTCTTTACAGTTTGATTTACCTATTTCCAGAGTTCTAAAATTTGATTTCCACCTCCGGAGCTATTCTGTAATTTCTATTTCCATTTGCGGAGCTATTTCTGAAATTTTATTACCATTTGCAGAGCCATTCTACCATTTCTATTTCCATTTGCATAGCCATTCCCGCAATTTTATTTCCATTTGCCGACCCATTACCGCAATTTTTTTCCATTTGCGGAGCCATTCCTCCAATTTTATTTCCATCTGCAGAGCCATTCTGCAATTTCTATTTCCATTTTTGGAGCCATTCCCACAACTTTTTTTCCATATGCAGATACATTCCCACAATTTTATTTCCATTTGTGGAGCCATTCCGGCAATTTCATTTCCATTTTCAGAGCCATTCCCGCAATTTTATTTCCATTTGTGGAGCCATTCCCACAGTTTTTTTTCCATTTTCAGAGCCATTCCCACAATTTTATTTCCATTCGCAGAGCCATTCCCACAATTTTATTTTATTTCATTTTTTTTAATTATTTGGTAAGCTTGAGACTGGTATAATTGGTATGAAATACCACATCCCCCCGCCATTTAATTCTGTCCTCAGCATTCCAGTTGAAAGCTTGCAAATGTTAATCAGACTATTGATAGTGTTCAATTTCTTCTTCTTCTAATATTAAATCTTAAACTTCACTTACTTCACTGCTTTCATTTCCTGATTCTGAATCTAAGTGAACTATCTTCCCCCTTGGGTAAAATCTCTAGATGTGACTTGCTGCAAGCTTCCTTGTCAGCTTAGTACCATCCAATTCTTCAAGCTCATAAGGTCCCTTATTAACTTGACTTATAACTCTGAAGGGCTCATTCCAACGGTTTTTGAAGAGTAATCCCCACTGTGACTCAAGTGTTTTATTGTAAGCTAATAGTAAATCCCCAGGTTGAAGTGGATTTCTCAGTTTGTGTGCCATTTTTTTGTCCAAGTATTGAAGTTATTTCTTTCTTGAAACTCTCAATATATCTGCTGCTTTCAATTTTGTTTCTTCTTTTTCTGAAATCTGTATTGCTCTTGCTTCCAATAGCTCTTCTGATTTTGAGATTTTATCCATTTTCACCACACATTTTTCCAAGTGCATCCTTTAATTGCTTATGGCCTGTTTCAACAATTCCTTGTGCTTCTGGGTAGTAAGTTTTAGTTATTCTGATTCTTGATCCTGCTCTTTTGACTTGTTCTTGTAGCTCTTGTCCAAATTCTGCTCCTCCATCTACTGTTACTTCTTTGGGTGCTCCATATCTACAAATCCATTCTGAGACTGATTTTCCATTAGCCTAGTTAATGCAACAGTTTCTGGCCATCCTGAAAAGTCATCTCTTGCTACAACCAAGTATTTCCATCTTCCTTCCTTGATATGGACTGCATCCATGCTGACTCTTTCAAATAAAGTGGATGTTGCAGATATCTTCCTTCTTCTTTTTGCTGTAAATGACTCCTTTTCTGACATTCTTGACATGATTTAACCCATTTCTTGAATATCTTTTTCATTCCTTCCCCTCAATATATTTTCTTTATTCTTCTATATGCTTCATTTTCTCCTTGATGACCCAATTCTTCATGCATTTTCTTTAGAATCTGTTTTTGATCTTTATCATTAAAAACAACTATTTGTGGATCCTCTTGATTTATCCTTTTTAGCTTCCCTCCTTCTATATAGAAATTTACTGATCTTCTTTTAATTCTCTTGAAGTATTCTTCCCCAATACTTTGTGGATTTTTCAAACTATCAAAATATTCATGCATATGTTTTCCAAATCCTTCCTGTTTTATTGGAATTTCAACATTGTTTGTTTTATTTCTGGATACTTTTCCTACTTTGCTTGTATTTACTTCTTTTAGACCAAATCCTGGATTTGGTTTGATCCATTCTTCTTCTTCATAAGAATCATCCCTTTCACTTTCATCTTCATTTCCCCCCTTTGGTCTTCTTGATGATCCATCTGGAATAGTAAAGGTCTTGCCTGTTTTGTGTACCAGATCAAAAGAAAGCATTTGAATCAATGCTACCCATCTTGTCATTGGTGCATTTGGTAAACATGGTGTGTTGATCATTTCTGTTAATGCTTTAGCAACTACTTGAAGCTCAAAGTGTTTCCCCCATAATATTGTCTGAAGGTTTTTGAGTATTCTTGCAACACCACACAATTCTAATTTAGGCTGAGAGTATTTAGATTCTAGTCAGAAAAAGGTTACTGATTTATATAGTACTGGTCTATCCTTTCCATTACCATCCTCTTGCATAAGAACTACACCAGCTGCAATATAACTTGAATCAATTGTTAATTTTATCTTTCCAGACCCTTTTTCATAATTCAATGTTTTCAAGGTAATTTCTTCTCCTACTATCTTCCTGAGTTTAATAAAAGCTTTGTGAGCCTTACAGGGATTTTCATATACCCAAAAGACCACTTTTGATAAACTAAGATACAAATATAAATAAAATAAATTTATTTATATTATGAAAATAAAAATTGAAATATAAATACAAATTTATATTTATAAATAAAAATTTAAGTTTAATTTAAAAATAAAATTACAATAAAATTTAAAATTATGAAATTACATTTGTATTTGTAAAAATTAAGTAAAAATGAATTTTTAATAAAAATTGTGAAAATAAAATATTTTTGGTAAAAAGTTATATAAAATATATTATAACTTCTTATCCAATAAATAAACATAAATAAATTATCACACCATTGGATTCCTCATAAAAAATAAAGGGGGGTCACCTCTAGATGAAATTTCTGTAACTCAACTCTAAATAAGCTTAAATTAAGTTTTTAGTATTTTTTGTACAAAAGTATAAAAATAATCAAAGCCTTAATTGGATTCACACCACATGTGGTGTTAACCATCAACTTTTGTGTTAAAATTGAGGTGTTGTGTTTAGCTTAGAAGCTATGAGGAATTGAAGTATTTTTAATTGAATTCAATTGAAATGTCAAAATGTGCTCATGTATTACCTAAGTGAACTTTAATTTACATATGAGGTAGCAATTATTACAGATTTGTAATTAAAAACTCAATTGAATTACATTTGTAAATTCTAATTGTATTACATGATGAGGAATTAAAGAAAAAAATAAATTGGAAAGATTAATTCTGGGGGGGAAAGACACTCGAGCTCTAAGCGGGAGCTAGACCCCCAAAATCATTTCTGACTGGCGTGGGATGTAGAAATCCACACAAAAGTTCATTACTTTTGGCCTGGAACTGAGTCACAGGGTCTGTGAATCAATTGATGATGAGGTTTTGATACCAACCAGGGTAGTTTTAACTGCTTCCAAGAGGGTAAAACTACCCTTAAGTTAAAGCAATTTTAGTAAAAACAGTTTTAACTGGTTTCTACGCCTCTTACACAAATTATGACATGTTTTGAAGGCTCTAGACCAGGTATTGCTATAGTAATGGCTGATTTAAGGGTCTAAAATGGCTTAAACTAGCCCTTTTTTGGTCTAAACCAGGGTTAAATGATTCCATAATTGGCGTTTCTGTTGTCAGACTGTTTTTCACGACTGACAAGAGTAAATTTTACTTTTGGAGTAAGAAAATTGATGGCTATAAAAGAATGTCTTCTTTGCACCACTTTTCTCTTCATGTTAGAATCTTTTCCTTCTATAATTAGTTTAAACACTGTTAAACCAATCAATAAATAATTCCAACCACCCTTTTTAAATCATCTTAAACTTTTTAACCACATGAACAATTGTTATAATCATTTTTACCGCTGAACCACCCCAAAAGTGAATTAAAGCATCTTTCATCACTGTTAGCTTTGTCACTTTGTTTCCAAATTCACTCTGGTGACTTTTGGGCGTGTTTTCTCTTTAAATATCTTTTTAAAGACTTTGTTATTTAATTAATTTCTTGCAGTCCTTTGCTCAATTAATTCCAATTGAAATTGCTCTTGAAGAAATTTCTTTTGTAGCCTTAAATATCTCTTGTAGAGTATTTTTGGATAAATATTTATTGTTGCTAAAACAATCAGTTTTTATTATATTATTGTTTCATACTTATAAAAGTTAAAAAAAATAAAATTGGCGTGTTTTCTCTTTAAAAATGCTATTTCTTACTATTTTTAAATAATTCTACCTTATACAAATTTTGAGGACAGGAAAAGTACTTGATATTTTATCAAAGTTTCATATCCACACCATATATTTGGGGGCTCAGCCGTGATATTTTACCTGTGACATATTTTTTTACTCTTTTTTAATATTTTTTCTTATATTGAAAAATCTAAAAATATATAAAAAATACTTATAATTCAAAAAAAAATTCTTAAAAAATAACTTTTTTTCATATTATAAGTGAGGCTTATATTTTGTTTCTTTTTTTGAAATACCTTTTTTTTACTTAATTAATTGGCTTTTTCATTAATCCTAGTGTCTGACAACGTGGTAAGACAAGAAAACATTGAAACAGCCTCCACAGTTACTAGCATTATTCCTGCAAGCACTGTTATTATCACTCAGAATAACCAACAAGAGCCAATTTCTTCTGAATTGATCAACTTGGACATCAGTAATACTCTTCAGAAAGCTAAAAATTTGGCAAATAGTAAGTTTTTGACATAAAATTAGTATTTTAAACCCTTTTTAATCATAAAATATGCCTTCAACCATATCAGGAGCAAGCTATAAGCCCTCTAGCAGCTCCCAAAAGGGTCATAGGCGTGATTATGACAGAAGCCAATCAGATGCAGAAGGACAAGGGTCAGTAAAAAACTTCCACAAGAATAAACTGTCCAATTCTGAAGCTGATGACACTATTCTACCTTCAAAAAGAGCTGACACCGCCACAAGAAGCCTCAGTGGACATTTACAAAGCCAGCCAGAAGGCTTACAGCAATGCACTGCAGCACAAAGAGTACCAGATTCTTGCAGATCTGTGGAAAAACTGCATGAACTCATACCTGACTGTAAGAAAATTCCTGGGTCATCCCAACAGTTGCAAGTTACTCAATGGATGGCATCCATTTATGGAAAAGAAGAATATGATGCCTTTAACAGCAGAATGGAGGAAAAACAACCCTCCACCACCAAAGCAAGTGCCAAGACCAGTTCCAGTGGCCAGAAGCATCAATTCAAATATGAAAAAGTAGCCACAAGCTCAAAACCAGGGCAAAGGGAAGGTACCAACCCCAAAACCTTACAGCCAGGGATACAGCATTCCAAAGATTCAGCAGGATGCCATGGAAAATGTATTTCAGATAGCCAGAGCCATGATGCAATTACAGAAGAAGGAGGAAGCCAGATTAAGATTCCAGAAATGATTTCTGACATATTTGATTCCATCCGAGAGTTGTATGAAGCTATGAATGACGTGACAAAACATCTATCTGATAAAAATGAAACCATTTGTAACAACATTAAAACAAACAAATTGAGTCTGTGCCAAATCAATGAAACACTTATGTGTTTTGAAAAAGGTTTAAGATCAATAAAAATTTCCAATAATGATAATTCTTTTGGCAATAAAATAAATGAACAATCTGCGATTATTAAAGAGTTAACAGACAAATATTCTAAATTCAATATTGATGACATAATTGAAGCAAGAATTAAACAGGCCATAAATATTATCAAGACATATAACAAGAAAGTCCTTGATGACATTTCAAATTCATTTACTGAAGTAAAGAAATATAAACTGCCTTGAGAAAGTGTTTTGATGCTTCACAAGAAGAGGTATCAAAATTATCCATGAAATTGAATCAAGTCACTGCTGATAATACAAGACAGACAGAATTATGGCAAGAACTGACACATAAAGAAGACATGTATAGAATTGAAATAAAAAATTTAATACAAGCCTTCAACATGAATGCAGGAATTCCCAAAGGTGTAGCAACAGTAAAATGAATGATATTGAACAAATACTGAACACCTTACCAAGAATGTCTACACCTCTGAATCAAATGAGGGCACAAGGATTCCAAATACCCAAGTATTGGACCCTGATAATTCACAGTTAAAAAATGAATTATCCACTTCTTTTCATAACTTGGAACCATCAATGGGCCAAGCACTTTTGAAAGAAGTACCAACACTTAAAGGATGGCCTTACTTCAGTGGTGAAGAAGAATATGACCATATGGAATTCATCAGAGGAATTGACATGATTAAAGAATATTTTTAATTGCCAGACAGATTGGTAAAAGCAAGATTTAACACCTGGTTTACCAGATCAGCTCACAGATGGTATATCAAATTAAGACAAACCCATGGACACCAACATTGGACTTGGTGGAAAACCCAAATTGTCAACAAATGGGCCAATTATGCTTGGAGATTTAAAGTGGAGGCAGCCTTTGAATCTTCCAAATTTAATTCTTATAAAGACAAAGCTTTACCATGGTTTTGCCAACAAAAAGACAGACTAACAGCATTATACCGTGACATGTCAGAATTTATGATACACAGAAAGATTCTGAGACAATGTGGAGGTCACTTAGAGCATGCTGTCAAAAGTAGGACTGCTGAACAATCTTCAGCAGATGATATTATCAATATATTAGAAGAAGTAACCACCAGAACCAAAATTGGTTCTAGTAGGGTGAATCTCAAAAAAAGATTTAATACACCTTGGAAAGATTCTATGGGTAAAAACCCCAAAGAAAATTCTAATACTAAATATAAATTTGCAGATACAGTCAGAAAGTGCCATATTTGCCAAAGCACCACCCATCTAGCCAATACATGACCAAAAAGGGGGGAAATCAATGAAGTTGATATTGAAAAGGAACCTGATGTTTAAAAAGATGACATAATTGAAGACAATTAAGATGATAAGTCATCAATATTTTCTGAATCTTCAAGAGATATAGAAAATATTAATGCCACTTTTGACATAATGTAATCTTATCCCCACTTGCCACAATTGAGCCATGGTCAACTTTATTTATCAAAAGTTCAAGATGCACAACTTATGAAAACAAAACCAAACAGAGGGAAAGGTTATACAGCTGGTAACTCCTGTATAACAGAAGGGGTTATTGACAATAAGCCCACTAAACGTTTTCTTGACCCAGGAGCCTTCTGCTCTTGTGTTGGTAAATCGTTTGTTAAAACTTGTGTACTAAATTTTGAAGACCAATTGTTACCAATTGATGGCATAAGATTCAATAGTGCAAGTAATCCAATGAAAGCATTAGGAATTTTTGAGACCAATGTCATATTCCCACACATTAATGGGAATTTAAGAATCACAGTTGAATTTGTTGTTATGTAAAACTGCTCTAGTACCCATTTTATAGTAGGAAATGACTATTTAACCATGTATGGAATAGATTTGCATAACAAAAAAGACAGATAATTACTATTGGAGACAATAGGCATCAAAAATTTGCCTTTTTACCATTTAAAAAACAAATTGCAGTAAATAAAGTATCACCAGTCAACTTAGAATTGGAAAAATTCAAATCTGAACAGTTGAGGGAGGCTGAAATAAGACTTTATCTGACTGATAAACAAGAAAATGAACTTTCTTCCCTTTTGTATGACCACAAAGGAGCATTTTCTTCAGACAACAAACCTCTAGGAGCAATTATTGGTCATGAAGCTGATATCATTCTTAATATTGAAAGACCTTATCCACCACTCTTAAGGAGACCTGCATACCCAGCAAGTCCCAAGTCAAGAGAAGCTCTTGAAACTCATATCAAAGAACTTCTAGACCTTGGTGTAATAAAAAACGTTGGCCACAATGAAGAGGTAGAACTAACTACACCAGTCATAGTGTCATGGCATAATGGAAAATCCAGAATTATTGGAGGCTTTAGAGCTCTGAACACTTACACTGTTCCAGATAGGTACCCAATACCAAAAATCCAAATTTCCCTTACCCAAATATCTCAAGCAGTGTATATAACTACTATGGATTCCCTTAAAGGATTCCATCAAAATGTGGTGACACCAAGTGTAAGATGTGTCTATGAAACTGTTGATAATATTACTATTAATCAACAGTACTATGACTGTTCTTATGAAATATCATAATAAGGAGTTATTATAACCACAATTAAATAATTAAACAACTATTTCTTTCACATGTTATACACTACTAGCGATTATAACTGTGAGTAGTAATTGTCTACAAGAATCAATTACAAGAAGAATTTAATAATAAAACTTCTTTTATTAAAATAGTAAAACTATTCTAATATATAATTATCTTTTGCAAGAATAATGATGAAGCTAATTCTTGAAGAAAACTAATTTTAGAGAAAAACTTTAAGAATTAAATATAAATCACTCACTAATACTCCAAAGAACTTATTAAAGACAAAAGTAGAGAGATTTGATGTAGAATTGGGGATTTCATGGATCAAAATTATTTTATAGCAATATTACAGCAATATATAGTTAACTTATATGATTTCACGTCTTTCTGATTGATTCTGAAAGAATCAAAGACTTAAGAAAAGTATTAACTAATACTTACTTGCTGGTAACAACGATATAAATGAATAATGTGATGATGATGTGGAAAAAACAGCAAGAGAAGGCCTCTTTTAAGTCTAAGACAGCTCACATAGTCGTGCTATGGAGCAAAATGAAAAGCCAGTGAGTGAGAAAACAATAAACCTTTTTGGATTATTGATTGCATCATCTGTTGTCACGTGAGATTGTCATAATTACTTAATTGAGGCTTTTACGTGACTACCAACCCATTTATGGTTAAGAATGAAAGGAGTAACAACTGTAAATCTTATGTTATTCCAAAATAATCCCTGATTTCCCAAAGTTATCAATTTTATTGGAAATTTCATCACAGAATGTATTTTCTGTAAACTTTTAAAGATTCTGCGTTTCACTTGGAATCCTTGAAAATGGACTGTAAGTAAACCTTCTAGTTTTACATATAAAAGTATAATTATTTTTGGTTTTTATATGAATTATACAGTTCGTAATTGGTCCTGAAAGCTTCAGAAAGATTCATTAAGAATTGTCTTTTTAATGAATTTTTGAAGTTTTTACCTCATTTCTATGTAGAATTACAAATAGAAGTATATCGCTGGTTGCTATGAGGTAAATCAATTGATACTAGTCCAAAAAGGGTTTTAATTACTCTTTTGGTGTTTATCCGTGGAAAGTCATTAAGAATTGACATGGTTACAGGAGTTTAAGTAGCTTTTTATCTCCTTGGCACATCAAAATAGCAGGTTATTTGCTATTTTCTTATGATTTACTGTAGTTGTAACATGGTAACCAAGTTCCAAAAAGGTTTTAGTTTACCAATTAGGCCAATATCAGCAATGGATCCAAGATTTGGAGCTTTCCACATCTCAGAGGCCTCAGAAGTTGGGTACCCTGGCTCTCTTTGATGTCTTTTGCCCCCCTTGCCTATTGTTTATGTCAAAATAGAATTTTAAGCTTCAAGTGAGATATCCACTATGGGTGTACCAAAAGTTCATGTAGGAATACCATAATATTAAGTGCCCAAAACATGAATAACACTATTCTTAGTGTATATGTAACATGGTATTTCTCACATTCCCATTATTTTGGCGTGAAATGGAGAAAAACAAAAATTTTCACGGATCTTTTATGTGGTATTTATGATGTGGTATTGAAGTATTTTCCATATGACCACCTCAAAGAGTTGATTTGAGCTTATTCAATCTATGGAGCTACCCTAGGTGAAATTTTGTGTAGAATCCAAATCTGGCCTTAAATCCATGGATTTACGTACTCAATGAAAAGTTCTTCATCTTTCCTGAAATCAAAATTGATGAATTTTGAATATATGTATGACCTATGGGTTATTCATAGTTCAGAATTTGTCTTTAAGATAATTGTGGCCTATTTGGGTATGTAAAATATACCTCAAGGCTCACACCAAGAGCAAGAAAATGATTGAGAATTATTGTTCATTGTGGAGTGTATGAGTATTCAAGAATTCCCTTTGGTATCAAAAATGAACCTTCACACTTCCAATGAATGATTAATGGAATCTTCCCTGAAGAACTTTCAGAAGGATGGTTAATCATCTACATTGATGACATTATTGTCTATCCAAGACTTGGGAAGAGCACATGTACAGATTTTCCAGATTTTTGACAGAAATTCAATCAGTAAACATGAAAATCGCTTTGAAGAAATGTCATTTTGGATTTAAAGAACTTGAAGAACTAGGAAATGTAATATCTGGTTTGTTCCTTGGAATTGAAAAAAAGGAAATTCAGTCATTTTTAGGTTTTGCAGGATATTACAGGAAACACATTGAAGATTGTGCATCCATAGCAAGACCACTTTATAAATTGTGTGACAAAGACACAGTATTTGAAATGACTGTTGACAGAGTCAAAGCTTTTGAGTCTCTAAGAGAAGCCTTGACCACTGCTCCACTCTTACTGATGCCGGACTTTAATTTGCCTTTTAAATTGTATATTGATGAATCCAGGGATGGGCTGGGTGCTGCACTTCACTAAGTCCAGATCATAAATGATAAACCTGTGGAAGGACCCATATGTTTCATATCCAGGCAAATCAAGCCAACTGAAGCCAGATATAGAGCAAGTCAAATGGAATTTCTATGCCTTGTCTGGGCCTTGGAAAAATTGAACTACTTCTTAAAGGGATGTGTTTTTGAAGTGATAACAGATTGTACAGCTGTCAAATCACTTTTAAACATGAAAACACCTAACAGACATATGCTCAGATGGCAAATAACCATACAAGAATACAGTGGAAATATGACTATTGTTCAAAAAGATGGGAATACTCATAAAAATGCAGAGGGACTAAGCAGATGGCTATTACCAAATGATATTGATAATCCTGCTTATGTGCCAGAAGAAGCTTCACCACAGATCCTAAAAGAAGGAATAATTGTTACAGACTTGAACACAACCTTCTTTGAAGAAGTAAGAAACAGTTACACTCAAGATATGAATTGTAGCATCTTATGCCAATTACTTAAAAAAGACTGTAAAGATAGCTCTTTGACACATGCCTTGAATGAAGTATGCAACATATCTTATGATGAAGGAATATTTCATCTACTGGATGGTATAATTTACCACAAAACCAAGCACAAATGTGTCATGGCAGTTGTGGACAGGTCATTAATCAATCTTTTACTAAAAGAATGCCATCAAAGCCCCTTTTCAGAACATCTGTCTGAAGACAGAATAAGAGAAAAAGTAAACACCTGCATATGGTGGCCAATGTGGCAGAAAGATGTTGCAGAGTATTGCAAAACCTGTGACAGACGCCAAAAGGCAAATAAATCCACTTGCAAGAGACTTGGAAATATGATGAAAATCCAAGAACCCAGCAGACCTTGGTAAATTATCCATATGGATTGGGTAACTGGCCTACCACCAGGAGGTGACAGAAGTTATAATGTTTGCCTAGTGATTGTAGACAGATTCAGTAAAACTCCAATCTTTTTACCATGTCACAAAGATGATACAGCCATGGATACAGCTCTTCTGATGTGGAATAGAGTAGTGTCATGGACTGGCATATTTACAAATATCGTTAGTAACAGGGATCCCAAATTCACTTCAGAACTATGGACAAATCTTCACCAGCTATTTGGCACTAAGCTGTCCTTCTCTACAGCCTACCACCCACAAACTGATGGTCTAGCTTAAAGGATGATCCAGACCTTAGAGGAGATGGTAAGAAGATTTTGTGCATATGACCTTGAATTCAAAGATTGTGATGTATTTACCCATGATTGGTGCACTCTGTTGCCAGCACTGGAATTAGCATATAAAACATCAATCCATGCCAGTACCAATCAAACTCGTGCTATCCTAGAAAAGGGATGGAACCCCAAATTACCCCAAGATTTGATTGAAATACATCCCACAGCTGCTAGCTTCAAGGGAATGCTAGACAAAGCTAGAAATCATGCAGTAAGGTGCATGAAGGACTCTTTTGCATATTCTAAGGAAAAATGGGATAAATCACATGCAACTCCAGATTTCAAAGTGGGGGATATAGTTCTTGTATCCACCACTAACTTGAATAACATCAAAGGATGTAAAAATCTCAAAGACTCCTTTTCAGGACCTTTTCTTATCAAAGCCCTCCATGGAGAAAATGCTGTTGAAGTAGAATTATCTGAAGAACTTAGCAATAAGCATCCTACATTTCCAGTAAGCTTGATAAAGCCATATAAATCTAGTGATGCTGAAAAATTTCCCTTGAGGAATAAAGTTCCCCAAGTTATACCTCCTATTGAGTCATCTGGAAGTAAGAAAATTACCAAAGTTCTCAAAGAAAGAAAGTTGAGAACCAACAAAGTAAGGGAATACCTTGTTAGGTACAGTGACACAACTTGTGAAGATGAATGGCTGCCAGAAAAAGATATACCTGAAGCTACTAAACTCCTCAGAAGGTTCAGGCACACTATAAATGACAATATTACAAAGTAATACTTCTTTTTTAGGGGGAGGGAATGTGAGCCTTAGAGGTATTGTCATATACCCAAAAGACCACAAATGATAAATTAAGATACAAATAT
This sequence comes from Austropuccinia psidii, assembly GCA_023105745.1. Taxonomy (NCBI): domain Eukaryota; kingdom Fungi; phylum Basidiomycota; class Pucciniomycetes; order Pucciniales; family Sphaerophragmiaceae; genus Austropuccinia; species Austropuccinia psidii. The sequence goes on from JALGQZ010000003.1 coordinate 5,726,760, forward strand.
AAATAAAATAAATTTATTTATATTATAAACACAAAAATTGAAATATAAATACAAATTTATAATTAAAAGTCAAAACTTAAGTATAATTTAAAAATAAAATTACAATAAAATTTGAAATTATGAAATTACATTTTTAATTGTAAAAATCAAGTAAAAATGAATTTTTAATAAAAATTGTGAAATCAAAATATTATTGGTAAAATGTTATATAAAATATATCTTAACTTTTTATCCAATAGATAAACATAAAGAAATTTTCACACCATTGGATTCCTCATAAAAAATAAAGTGGGGTCACCTCTGGATGAAATTTCTGTAACTCAACTCTAAATAAGCTTAAATTAAGTTTTTAGTATTTTTTGTACAAAAGTATGATAATCCTCAAAACCTTAACTTAACTCACACCACATGTGGTGTTAACCATCAACTTCTGTGTTAAAATTGAGGTGTTGCTTTTAGCTTAGAAGCTATGAGGAATCAAAGTATTTTCAATTGAATTCAATTGAAATGTCAAAATGTGTGCGTGTATTACTGTCACAGGGGCTCTTGGAAGAAGAGGGCCTGGCACTCAGGAATGAAGAACTCACTTGGAGGGCTCCAAAGATAAAAGAATAATAAGAATGAATTTCTTTAAGAAAGAATAAAGGGGAAAACAAGTATGCCAAAAGATGAGATAAGAAAAGATGAAGCCAATGGCCAAAGATAATAAAGAAGCCAAAAGCCAAGAAGCCAACCAAGTGAATCCTCAATTCACTGTTTCAACCTGCCAGAAAGGGAAATGGAATTAGTATAAGGATATGACCACCAATATCCACTGGACAGGCGAGGAAATAAAAGAAAAGGGTGCTGAATGACTGACTTAAGATTATCAGTATTAACTTTAATAAGGTAAAAGAAAATAAGGATAAAAATAAATCCACTATATTAATTAACTGGGGAAAAAGTCCCCAGGTGCTGAAAAGGTGGCCAGTATATGTGAAAAGCTGAAAAGTTGATCCTGGAAGGTGGATCAATGACTGTATTGTCCGAATTGGGAAATACAGTTCTGGCCATGTTGAAATTTGAACTGTGTGATGGAATTCCCACAGTGGAATAAGAAGTGGCCCAATTGGGCCAAGGCCATACAGGTTGATTGAATAAGGCCTGTACGGATGAATTGGGTTGTCCAAGGAGTATTGAATACTTGATGTCTTGACAACTGATTGAATTTTGTAATACCTCTTGAGAATTGACCTTAGAATAATCCTGAATGAATTGTACCAACCCAACTCCTGCAGATACAGGTGGTTGGGATCCTTGAATGATCTTCTGAATTACCGCCATGGGTTGCCAGACTGATAAGCTGACAAGTCCTCCTTCGAAATGGGCGTTGGAATTATGGACCTTGAAATGGAAAGGTGGAATTGGGTCCTGAAAGCGTCACCATTGGATTGCTGAGTAAAAATGGTGCATAATGGTATATAATACCATATATGCACCACACCTGCAATCTTGAGTACGGAGTACATGAAGGAAAGGGAAGAATTCCCCTTAAGTTGAGGGAAATGCTTGTTGAGATGATTTGGTGGCCTCTGGTGGTTGCCAGAGGCCATGACGGTGAGGTTGGTCCATGGTGGTCCAGGGCCAAAAATGGGTCCTACGGGATTTGTGGCCAAAAATGGATCCAACGTGTTTTTGGTCCAAATTGGGTCCAAGGGATTGGTGGCCAGAAAATGGCTCAGGTGGGCCCAATTGTGGTTTGGGGGCTAGGTGGCTGCCCCCTTTGGCCCCTTTTGGCCTCATTGGATTAGGCCAAAAGGGGCCTAATCCGCCTACGGACCGCGGTACGTGGCCTACGGACCGCGGACCGTAGAAACCGTGGGGGGCCTAAATGGCCCAAAAAGGCCATTTAGGCCAAAACCCCCATAATGAAAGGGGTGGCCAGGAAACCAATGAAGGTGGCCATGGGGCCTGGAAGCCCCTGGAAGACAAAGGGACCCCCCAGGCCCAAAAACAGTGATGGAGGCCTGGGGGTTGGTGAGGTGCAAATTGGCCAAGAGGGCCAATGAGGCAGGATATGGCCTGAGGCCATAAAGGATGATGGAGGCCATAAGTGGCCAATGGAATGGGTTATGGCATAAGAGCCATGGAACACCCAAAAGGGGTCAATTGGCCATAAATGATATGACATGGCCAATTGGCCCCAACTTGGCTCCAGGTTGGATTGGCGCCGCCATCAAGGAGGAGGGTCAAAATACGTGGTTGTGACAATTACATAAATGAACTTTAATTTACATATGAGGTATCAATTATTACAGATGTGTAATTAAAAACTCAATTGAATTACATGTGTAAATTATAATTGTATTACATGATGAGGAATTAAAGAAAAAATAAATAGGGAAGATTAATTCTGGGGGGAAAGACACTCTAGCTCTAAGGGGGAGCTAGACCCCCAAAATCCTTGCTGACTGGCATGGGATGCAAAATTCTACACAAACTCTCATTACTTTTGGCCTGGAATTGAGTCACAGGGTCTGTGAATCAATTGATTATGAGGTTTTGATACCAACCAGGGTAGTTTTAACTACTGCCAAGAGGGTAAAACTACTGTCAGCCTGTGACTCAAAACCAGAGCACAAGCATGACAGCCAAAATAACATAAACCAATGGTATAGCCAAGATACCACCAAAAAAAGGATCTGAGCCAAATTGGCTCAAAAGGTATCAAAATAAAGAGAAAACTCACCCCTTTCCAAATATACAAGTCCCATCATCATAGGACAAAGAATAACAAAGTTATTCATGCTCAAAGTTATTGCTGAGCATAAACCTTAATTTTCACCTCCCATCTGAAATAAAGAGTAAGAGGCTTAACCCCATCAAATTGGTATGAAAAATGAATCTCTAAGTCAGGGCTATCCAATGGTACCAGACAAACTGAGCTAGCACCAGTATTACAGAAGTTATGGTCAAATTCAGGCCAAATAATGGTGAACAAAACATTCACCTCTCATCTAACTTCTACATTTTTAGTGTGAGATACCTAAAGTGGGGTCATTTTGGAAAGAGCACAATCACGGCTATCTGATGGTGTCATCCATTTCGTCATATCTCAACTATAGCAGAGGTTACGGGGCAAACAAGCCCAATACAGCTTTTTGCCTAAACCACGCATATGTACAAAAATCTTGTACATGGCATAATGTTTCCATATTTAAAGATAGCCATATCAAATAAGGTACCATTTTGTAGAACACATACAGGGCTACACAAAGATTCAGTTTTGAGGTTGATATCTCAAGAACTGACAAAGGTATAGATGTTTTAAGGTCAAAATCCTGCATTCTGACCAATACAGCCTTACCATGGGGTAATATCCCATAACCATGATTATGAGGTGTCAAAATGACAAAGAAGCATGTTTATACTTTAATAACTCATAAGTCAGTCAATAATGGGGTCCCATACAGTTTCTGTACAGCATTCTACGCGTCATACACGTCAGAAGAGGGCGATGTGGTCCCCAAATGGACATTTTCACCCTGTATTGGTGAAAACTGCCAGATGTGGTTTCAAAACCACATTTGGGCTCAATACAGGCTATACAGGTCCTTGAAAACCACAAGCCTGTCTCAGAGAGTGAAAAAATCTTCACTTCCATTACGTGGAAAGGTCTAACAGCCCTTCCACCCCATTTCAGGATAAAAGGGAGGCTTTTCACAGCCAGAATAGCTTTCCTCATCCTTCTCTTGAGTACCCTACGTAGTAAACTGTCAAAAAAAAATTATTATTGGGTAATAAACAGACATAATTATAATTTTAATTATTGTAACCCAACCGGTAAAGCTGCACCCAGGGCTTTCAACAGCACTCACCACCACTATATTCAATATAGTAAAGCCCTTAATTCTTAAATTAAGCCATTTTTAATCCTCATAAATCATTTTTAAATCCTTTTTACCATGTCACAGTCATAGTTAAACATTGTAAATACATTTATAATACTTTTATCATAGACTCAGCCTGACAACTACCCTTAAGCTAAAACAATGCTAGTAAAAAGAGTTTCAACTGGTTTCTTTGCCTCTTACACAGATTCTGACATGTTTTTAATGCTCTAGATCAGGTATTGCTATAGTAATGGCTGATTTAAAGGTCTAAAATGGCTTAAACTAGCCCTTTTTTGTTCTAAACCAGGGTTCAATGATGCAATAATTGGCTTTTCTGTTGTCAGAATGTCTTTCACGAATTAAAAGAGTAAATTTTACTTTTGGAGTAAGAAAATTGATGGCTATAAAAGAATGTCTTCTTTGCCCCACTTTTCTCTTCATGTTAGAATCTTTTCTTTCTATAATTAGTTTAAACACTGTTAAACCAATCAATAAAGGATTCCAACCACCCTTTTTAAATCATCTTGAACATTTTAACCACGAAAAAAATCATTATAATCATTTTTTGTAACTCTTATAATCATCTTTACCCCTGAACCAACCCCAAAAGTGAATTAAAGCATCTTTCATCACTGTTAACTTTGTCACTTTGTTTCCAAATTCACTCTGGTCACTTTTGGGCATGTTTTCTCTTTAATATTCTTTTTAAAGACTCTGTTCTATAATAAATTGCTTCCAGTTCATTGCTCAATTAATTCCAATTGAAATTGCTCTTGAAGAAATTTCTTTTGTAGCCTTAAAATATCTCTTGTAGAGTATTTTTTGGATAAATTTTTATTGTTGGTAAAACAATAAATCTTTATAATATAATTGTTTTATACTAATAAAGTCATAAACAATAAATTTGGAGTGTTTACTCTTTAAATATACTATTTCTTACTATTTTTAAATAATTGTACCTTATACAAATTTTGAGGACAGGAAAAGTACTTGATATTTTATCAAAGTTTAATATCCACACCTTACAATCTTCTTCAAATTTTTCATCCCAATTCCAAAATACATCCTCCCTTGTCAATCTTCTCAATGATTCTGCAACTTGTGAAAAGTCTTTGATAAAAATTCTGACATATGCGCATAGTCCTAAAAATCCTCCAGCTTCCTTCTTTGTTGTTGGTCTAGGCCAATTTTGTATCTTGTTTATTTTCTGTTTTTAAATCTTTCTTCCACCCAGAGATACAATATTCCCTACAATATCCAGTACTGGAACACAGCATGCAAATTTTGATCCTGAAATTGTGACTCCTGCCTATTCTATCCTGAAAAGTATTCTTTCTAATGTTATTGCATATTCCCAAACAAATCTTCTTATGAGTGGATTCTCCTTCAATTTTTCGTGCTGATATGTTGATCTGGGTCCTTTAATCCCTCCATCATCTATAAATATTCCAAGGTACTCTGGTATTTCCTCCTCAAGTATTCAAGTCATTTGTGCTTGATAAACTTCCACAGAGTTTGTTGTACCTGGAGCTAGTCTAGTGAGCTAAAGTCTTCCAGGTGGTGTTTCAAAGCTTGTAAGGGGTTTTGTATTAATATCCAACTCTCTTTCATCATATCCTCCCATACAATCCCCTAATCCATAACATGATCTTCCTGAAAATGATCCCACAAACTCATCAACATTTGGTGGTAATCCTGCATCTTTGATTGTGACTTTATTGAGGTCTTGAAGATGATGAACTATTCTAAGTTTTCCGTTTGGTTTTCCCACACAAAATACTGGGCTGTTATAGCTTGATGTTGATTGTTCATAGATTCCTGTATGTATTCTTTCTCCGACTAGCTCAATAAATTGAGGTAAAATTAATTTTGGTATTGGTATTGGTTTCTTTTGCCATGGCTCATGTGATATAGCTGGTATCTTATATGGTTTTCTATAAGAATGTTTAAGTACACCTCTTTCTTCTTCACAAAATTCTATAGCCTTTTCCCTTAGTAATATAACATTTTTTAATAAATTTGTCTCTTCTTCTGATAACCATCCAGATGGACTGAAATTGATCATTGAAATTCTTTCTTCTGTAACTTTTAATTTTTCAATAAATAGAGGTGGGTTAGGTGATAAAGGTGTCTCATATGGATCTCTTGATAATTCAGGTCTTTCCAAAGGTGGATTCAGATCTTGAGGCATAGCTTCATTGACTGGTCTAACCTTTCTTGAGTACTGATTTATATTTTGCTTCATTGGATTGATCTTCCATTGTTCTTCTTTTTTTTATCCAAAATGTTTTTTTGGTGAAAATGAAACAGTCTCTTCAGCATCTTCTTTTACTTCCGTTCATAATTCAATTAGAGCTGTAGTTTCAAGTTGTACAAGGACTTTACCTCTACGTGGATAAAACCCAGTATATTAGGTATACCAAATCTTGCAGCTTACAGTTGTACAAGGACATCTGAAAGCCCTTGTCCAGAATTACACAAGGGAGCAGCTTACTTTCTTACTGAGGACAAAGAAGATTAATGTTGAGGGTTTTATTTTGATTGAATATTCTTCATTATTTTCATGTTGAAGTCTTTATTATTATGTTGTTCACTTCTGTTAATTCTATTGACATCTTCACCTTTTTCTTTTATTTTTTGTTCTTCCTTGAGTTTACTTGCAAGTTAAGCCCTCTGGTGTGCTACTCCTGTAGTTTAAAGTCATAGAATGACTAATTTCAGCCGTCAGGTTGCTACCCTGTAGTTTAAAGTCATACAAGGACTAATTTCCGCCATCAGGTTGCTACCCTGTAGTTTAAGGTCATACAAGGACTAATTTCAGCCGTCACGTTGCTACCCTGTAGTTTAAAGTCATATAAGGACTAATTTTAGCCTTCAGGTTGCTACACTGTAGTTTAAAGTCATACAAGGACTACTTTTAGCTGTCTTTATTCTATCTGTTCTTTTATCCTTTATGTTAATCAATACTTCTTATTTTATTTATTTTTATTATTATTATTGTTATTTTTTTTTTTATCTTGAGAAAATTTTTTTTTTATGTTGAAAAAACTTTTTTTTTTGTGTCGAAAAAAAATTTTTTTTTTTTTGGTTGAAAAGTTTTTTTTTTTTTGTTGAAAAAAATTTGTTTTTGTTGAGAGTGTTTAAATTGATGAGTGATTTTGAATGAGTTTTCAATTTGAGGAGTGATGTTATATTTTTAAATGGTGTATAGTGGTTAGTGATTCTGGGTTGCTTTCAACTTTCATCAAATTTGGAACAGGTTCAATTCCCCCTCTGGCAGTAATTCTGCTGCTGGACCTGTCAGTTTTGGGAATAGGTTAACCATGCTAGGTAGCATATTCTGAGCCTTGAGAAAGCTTGGTGATGCAACTTGGTATTGTTGTGTTCCTGAATTCTGACAAACCTAACTGGTGTTTCAAACCTTGTTGTGATTGAGGCTGCTCAGCCTTAATTATGATTTGAGAATTTTGGACCCAGTTTCTGGATAGATGCTTGCCTGTGAAAGACTTGCTAAACCCAAAATTTTGTGGCTGTAAGTCATTATCCAGAGGATGATTGTTTTTGTCTTTCTTCTCTTTGTTTTTTTTTTGGTTTTGTGGCATTTGTATTTGTTATTGAGTTTCTCCTGCATAATTCCACTGAGAACATTGTATTTATTTTGCCTTTGTTTCTTTCTTTTTTTATATGAAAACAATTTGTTGATTTTCTCTTTTTTTTAAGTAGTAATTTGACTTTTCTGATGAGGATATACATTTATCCTGAATGCTGTGTTGCTAATTGTGGCTTTATTATTTGCATTGGTAATGGTGATTATTTATTATTATGATTTTTTTTGTTTGGCTTTTAATATGGAAATTAGTGGCTTGAATTTGACCCCATCATTTTGCAGAGTTTTTCACTTGCAGATCTTGAATGATCTACCTTTTCTTAATATTGGTGGTTGATTCTTGAAGCTGATTTTTAAGATATAAGGGCTATGTTTTCTGCATGATTTTTATTATAAATCTTTTCCAAACGTCTGTTTCAATTTTAACTCCTAAGTGTTGGTTACTAATGGATCTTTCATCTCCATCATCCCTTAATAATAGTGCTGCTACCATGATTGATGATTGGATTGAAAAGAATTTTCCTATAGCTCCACTTCCTGCTTCACCTCCTGCTCTTGCATCTACTACTCCACTTGATACTCCTCCAGATTGGCAAAGTCCATATTTTCAATCCCCCCTGCTTTGATTTCACAAGATGATAATGTATCTTCTGTAGAGCTTATTGAACAAAAGTCTTCTCCTGCTCTCAAATATTTATATGATGATTATTCATTTGTTTGTTGTGAAAAACAGTCTTCTCCCTCACTAGTTTCTTGTATCAATGAGCCTTTTACATTGAACAGTTTTGATAGCTTCTATACATCCACTTTACATATGTTTAATGGATCTGATTTTTCTTTAGAATATATTGATCAATATTCACTTGAAACATTTAATTTTAACATAGAAAATAGTTTAAATCCACCAGACTCTTCTTTTAACCTTCCTGTGGCTTTTACTTTTAGTCCTGATGTTGAATTAGCTTCTCCACCATTGTTTTTACCTTAATCACCTACATTTTTGCTGAATCTTGAATTCAAATCATCATCCTCTCCTGGAAGTATTATAAAGGAGGAACCTAGATCCAACAAGATCAATGAATAAGCCTTAACTTCTTTTATTTATCATCCTGAATTAGCTCCATCCACATCTAATAAGGCTTGCTGCTACTCTCCATCCCCTCCTAAATTTTTAAAAAAACAAAATAAAAAATTCTTCAAGAAAAAATATTCTCTACACCCACAAAGACCAATTTGTTATAAATAGATAAAAGTTAAATGTCAGTTTTCTTTTTTATTTTCTAATTTCATTTATCAGTCATTAATTCAGATTCTTTTTTGATAAGAATTCAACCCCCTTTTTGTTTAGCTGAAACTTTCAAAGATACTCATCTATGTTATTTGAATAAAAAAGCTGTCTCCTTTCTCCAATTGTAATAATAATGAAGTTGTTGTCAGGCTGAGTCTATGATAAGAGTAATAAAGTGTATTTACAACTTTTAACTATGACTGTGACACGGTATATAAAGGTTAAAAAGGTTTTATAAGAGTTGAAGATGGTTTTAATTTAATAATAAAAGGGCTTTACTATAGTGGATATAGTGGTGGTGAGCGCTGTTGAAAGCCCTGGGTGCAGCTTTACCTGTTGGGTTACAATAATAAAGACTACAATTATTAAGATTATAATAATACCTGATTATTACCCAAGAGTAAAACTGTTTTTGACAGTTTACTACGTAGGGTATTCAAGAGCAGGATGAGGAAAGGTCTTTGGCTGTGAAAAGCCCTCCTTTTATCCTGAAATTGGGGTGGAAAGGCTGCTAGACCTTTCCACGTAGAGGAAGTGAAGATTTTTCACTCTCTAGGACAGGCTTGTGGTTTGCAAACAGCCTGTATACCCTGTATTGGGCTCAGATGTGGTTTTGAAACCACATCTGGGCAGTTTTCACCAATACAGGGTGAAAATTTCATCTGGGGACCTCACAGCCTGATTCTGACGTGTATGACGCGTAGAATGCTGTACAGAAGCTGTATGGGACCCCAGTATTGACTGACATATGAGGTATTGAAGTAAAAACATGCTTCTTCGTCTATTTGACACCTCACATTCATGGTTATGGGGTGTTATCCCATGGTAAGGCTGTATATGACAGCTGGTGGGATTTTGACCTTAAAATGGTCATAACTCTGTCAGTTTTTGGGATATCAAGCTCAAAGTTGGTTCATTGAATAGCTCTATATGAGCTCTACACAATGGTACCCAACTTGACATGGTTATCATTAAATATGACAAAGTTATCCCATGTACAAGTATTTTTGTACATTGGCGTGGTTTGGGCAAAAAGCTGTATTAAGCTTGTTTGGCCAATAACCTCTGTTGTAGTTGAGTTATGGGGAAATGGATGGCACCATCAGATAGCCCTGATTGTGCTCTTTCCAAAAAGACCCCACTTTAAGTATCTCACACTAAAACTGTAAAAGTTAGATGAGAGGTGAATGTTTTGTTCACCCTTATTTGGTCTGAATTTGACCATAACTCAAGTAATACTGGTGCTAGCTCAGTTTGGCTGGTACCATTGGATAGCCCTGGCTTAGAGCTTCATTTTGAATACCCATTTGATGGGGTTAAGCCTCTCCTTCTAGATTTTAGATGAGAGGTGAAAATTAAGGTTTATGCTCAGCAATGACTTTGAACAGGAATAACTTTGTTATTTCTTGTCCTATGGTGATGGGACTTGTATTTTCAGAAAGAGGTGAGTTTCCTCTTTCTTTTGATACCTTTTGAGCTAATTTGGCTCAGTTCCATCTTTTGGTGGTATCTTGGCTATACCATTGATTTATGGTGTATTGGCTGTCATGCTTGTGCTCTGGTTTTGAGTCACAGGCTGACGGTTGTTTTTTAAGACTAGACTAGGCTATACCTGTTTTTTTTAGTAAATTTTATGTTTGAGATTAGTTGTGATAAAATGTTTTCATTGGAATTAAATGATATGATTTTTTTAGTGAAGAAATGATGAATTTGTTCAGCTTTTTTTTTAAGTAATATAAGAATTGAAAAAACCATAATATCAATATTGGTGTAAATGATGATGAGTGAGTTTTCTTCTTTCAAATATTGATAATAAAAGTGTATATTATTTTTTTTATATTGACTTGAAGATGGTAAGATCTGCTTGATAATTAATTTAAATGGGAAATATCATTGCCAATTAATTCTGGTATAGATCTTTTTTTTAAAAAAAAAATCAATAGGCCCACACTTCCCCAAACTTGTTCCATTTCCATTTTAATTTGAGATGGCATAAGAACAGATAACCACCCCTCTTTTTTTATACATATTTTTTGAATTAAATTGAGATAATTATACATTGAAAAAAAAACTTTTGAAGATTTCTAAATGTATAATATTGTCTTGAATACTTATTCATAGCCTGAATTTTTATTTTTATTTATTATTATTTCTTTTTTATGTTGAGGAAATTTTTTTACTTTATTTTTATTTTTATTTTTTTTAGATCAATTTTTTAGTAATATTTGTCTGAATCATTTTTATGATCTTTTTCTTGAGTCTTGATATGGATCTTCCTTTTTCTTCTTTCATTTTTTTAACAAATAAGTCTTCCCAAATCAATTTCCAATCATCCTTATTGATATTATAATTATGTATCTTGAGAATGATAATTCCAGGTATAAACACCTCTTCCCACAAAACATCCCAATTTGCCTTTTCAATTACATAATCTCCTTGCTTCCATAAGATTCTTCCTTCTGGTATGTCCAGTAAATCCACAAACAGTCCTCTTCAGGCTTCCACATCCCCAAAATATATTTTTCTTCTCCATTGTGCATCTGTTCATGTATCTTCTTCCCAACATATTTTGTCTAAATTTCCCTTGATACCATCATATGTAAGTAATTCTAGAAATTCCAGTCTTGAAAGAGAGAACCCTGGAAGCTCTTGCCAATCTTTAGATTCTTGAATTTGTTGATGCAGTTCTGGAAAATTGAACAATTCTTCAAATTCTAAGTATGGAATCCATATCTGAAATAAATCCTCTCCTTCTTCAACAAATGGTTTTCCCCAGTAATTGACTTCTTCTGTATCTCCTACAATTTTGCAATTTATGTCTGTCCATTCTTCTCCATTCCAACCAAGATTCCATTCCAATTTATTTTTGTGTGTAAGTTTGGCATCCATTACTGTTTAGTTCCTTTCGGAGTTTTGGTGAGTCTATTGAGTTTTGAGATAAAAGACTAATTCCTCTTTGATAAGGCAGGAGGTCACTGCCCTTGAGTGATAAGAGTGTTTAAAAAGATTTAAGTAAATTGAAACTCCTCTTTGATAAGGAAGGAGGTCACTGCCCTTATACTAATACAGATATGAAAAGAATTCTTTATATGGTTTTTTTTGATTGGTTATTAAAATTGGAAATATTATCTTTGGTAATTATGGAACTTTCACTTTTCAATTCTTTGAATTTTCTTTTTTCCAATGGCTTAATTATATTGTCTTTTGGTTCTTCACTTATTAAATCTTTTTCAATATCACTAATGTACCCAGCTTCCTGCTGCAATAAATTTAAATACTCCTCTGCAATTCCTGAGGAATTTGCTTCAGGTTGCTTCAGATCCATTTTGAATTTCTTCTGTGGGCTTTCTACTTTATCTTCTTTATTAATACCACTTAACTCAAATGCTAGCCATTTCTCTAGATCTTCTATGGCCATGTCCAAATTTCTTCTCATCTTCCTAAGCTTATCTTTTATTTTTACTATTTCTTCACTATCTTCTACCTCCATTTTATCTTCTGTCTCCTTTCCTTTATATTTTCTATCACTTAGAGAGAGAATACTTTCTTTAGATAAAGATAATATGCTAGTATTTTCTTCAACTATTATCTGGTTGAAGTTTTCAAATACTAAGAAGTCCAGGTAGGGTTTCTCTTCATTACCAGTAGTGACTTCAAGATTTTTATTTTGATCAAATGGTCTCAAGGAGTTATCTGTTGATTTTCATGTGTAAGAGCTGATTTTTAATTCTTCTTTTAGGGCTATTTCCTGAGTTATAACATTCAAATCATTTTTTGCATCAAAAATAGCTGAGAAGGGTATTTTGTTTGGTCCAAGAAATCTTGTCTTCACTCTTGTTGAAGATTGACTTTCTGTTTCCTCTGTTTCCTTTCTTTTGGATGATTCTGCTCCATTTATTGACCATTTTCCAATCTCTGAAGATGCACAAAGCTCCATACCTCTTGGTGGAGAAATTTGCCAACCAATAGCTTGAGGGTTACATATTGGTAAGCATAATTGATGTCAATCTTGCTCTGGATAACTAAATATTTCACCTTGCTTGTGTAAAATTTCCAATTTAACATTATTATCTGCTAAAAATGGTCTTCCAAGTATGGTGTGTACAGCTTATTTTGCTATGAATAAATGAATTTCTTTTTCTTCTCCTGTTATCATAGTAATTGGTGTAAATTCTGAGAGTCCAACCAAAGATGTTGTATGTCCACCAATTCCTCTGAGATTCATATTTAGCTTTCTACTTGTAAGTGAGGCTTCAATTGCAATTTCCTCTGGTATTATGCTGATTTCTGATCCAGTATCCACCAATTCCATTGTAGTATATTCTTCTCTTCCAATAAATACTTCCATAAATCTAAGTGGGCATGCATAATGTAATCTTGGGGTATCATAGCCCCATAGCTTGAATGAAAGGAGTCTTTTTTGAATATTTGACAAACTGACTTCCTTCTTGTTGAATCTTTGTAAATAATTGATTAATTTAGGACAGCTTGTATCTTCTTTCAGGTGACACTGTTCCTCATCTCCTATTCATATCCAATTTTAATTTCTCCCAATCACCAGTTTCATATCCAGGCATTCATTCAATATGGTAGCTAATTTCTTGATCTTTAGTCCAAAAGGATATCTATCTTGCTATATCACTTCCACTTTCTCCTTCAATTTCTGCTATATTTTCCACTCTTTTAATAAATATTTCCACTTCCTTTCCATCAAGCCATAGATTATAATCCTTTGGTCTGATCTTTACAATGGGTGTATTGTTTCATGGGATATCTTTTTGCAATGGGTTTGAAGCCTGTGCATGAATATTAACCCTCTTTGGTATAGTATTTGGTCTTTTTGAAGTGAATGGATTTGATGAGGCCATGGGCCTTGAAAATGGTGATGGTGACCCTCCTTGTCTAAATATTATTTTCATACTTGTAGTTTCTTCCATTGGGCTTTTTTCTGTGGTAAAACCTGACTCTTTCCTTTTCCCTTCTTTTTTAAGGAGTTAAATTAGCTCTTGTTGCATTTCCAAAATTCTTTGATGAAGTCTTTCTATATCAGAAATGTCTTCCTGTCCTTGCATGGTCTCTTCATTTATAATTTCTTCTTTGGATTCATCTGGATTGTGTGGTATCTTTGATGATGATGCTGAAACCATATTGATATATTCTTTGTTGATTTTCTGTTTTTCCCTTTTCTTTTAAACTTCAGATAGTTCCTTGAGTGATTCCTGAAAACAATCTGTGACTATCTTTTGATCTTTCTTCTTGGTTGTGGGTGTACCAACTGGTATACTATAATCTATAGGTGATTCTTATCCAGGTGGTGTTTCTCCTCTTTTTGAATAATAATAGTGAAATGATTTTGTTGAAGAGCTTGATGGTGATGATGGTTTAGATTTTTGTACTTTTTCTAATTCCAGATTGACTTGATAAGCACTTGAAATGTTTTATGAACTAAATTTGAATGTTTTTTCTTTGATAATTGAAGGATTATTGATGGTTGAAGCTGTTGAGACACCAGATGTGGGAACTCCTTTTGGTGTGAGATGAAATAAGGCAGTACCTTGAGGGTGAAATTACTGTTAAGTCTGTTTTGAATTTCAGAATTGTCCAATAGCCATGGGTGCTAAGGTGTATTATCTGCCCCTCTAAATAATACTGAATAGTCAGCCTACAGAGAATCACAAAATAAAAAAAGATTTGTAGCTTTAACAGATAGAGAAGACTTATTAGCAGTCTCTAAATCAGACCTATCAGTAACACTACAATAAAACTCTTATTTAAAACTAAAGTTTCTGATAAAATGAACACTAAGATTTCTTCATTTTATTTGAATAAAAGTGATGATGATATATATATATATATATATTGTTTTCTGTTATTTTAATAAAACTAATAAGAATGTATGTTTTTTTTATTTAATAAGAATGATAAGAATATTTTTTTTATGGTTTCATGTTAATCATAATGATTTTTTTGATATGAATACTAATAATAAGACTATTGGATTTAATTCTTTTGGAATTTTTTAATACTGAGTTTATATCACTACTACTTTTTTGTTAATAACACTAAGCTTTTGAGCAAGGCTACTGAGTTTTAATTATGTTTATACTACTATTCCTTTAGCAATAATGAGCTACTGAGCTTTTTACTAGGGTTATACTACTATTCTTCCCTAATACTAAGCTAGTGAGCTTTTCACTACTAAAACACTACTACTATTCTAGATATCCTGCTAGTTCAGGGAATGGTGGTGATCCTGGATAGTGAGAACTTGTTCCATTGATGATGAGAAAAATGAGGGAGAAAGAAAGGATCTCTATTTATAGATTTTGGGCCTCCATGGAGCTTCTCAAAACAGGATACTTCGAAAAAAATTATAGTTGAGAGGTTTTAGCTGGTTATACATATAGTTTTGGTGTAGCAACGTGTTTGCTGAGAGAATTATACTTGTGGTACTTTTTCTTATCAAAATCATGTGATGTCTTTGAGATAATTTGGCCTGTGAAATTTTCTTTTGGCAAAGAAAGTGGAGAAAATACAGCTCCTGACAATTGAGATTTCTTCTAGTCATATGATATATATGAGAAAATTATGCTGGTGTTTCCGTTTCTTATCAAAATGATTTAATGTTTTTGAGATAATTTGGCTGGTGAAGTTTCCATTTATAGTGACTTTGTTATGTGTTTTCTGAGATAATTAAGCTTGTGGTACTTTTTCTTATCAAAATCATGTGATGTATTTGAGATAACTGAGCTGGTCAGATTTTCTTCTAGTTATATGAGACCTTTGAGATAATTTAGCTGGTGATATTTTATTTTTTTGTCCATTTGTTATGTATTTTCTGAGAGAATTATGCTGGTGTTTCTGTTTCTTATCAAACTCATGTAATGTTTTTGAAATAATTAGGCTGGTGAGATTTTCTTTTTTTAGTCACTTTGTTACATGTTTTCTGAGAGAATTATGCTGGTGGTACTTTTCTTATCAAAATCATGTGATGTATTTGAGATAATTTGGCTGGTTTAATTTTGTTTTTTTTGAAAAAAGTGGAGAAAAAACTGCTCCTGACCATTGAGCTTTCTTCTAGTCATATGATATATATGAGAAAATTATGCTGGTGAGGGTTTTCTTGGAAGTGGGGAAAGTGGGTAAAATAAAGTTTTTTTCTATTGAGTGCACTGCCATTATATTTGAAAAAGGTGGGGAAATTGGTATTTTTAATTTTAATTTAATTTCTTCTGGTTGAAACTCTAATCTTCTTGATTATGCCCTAGGACTTCTTCACAGTTTGATTTACCTAGCTCCGGAGTTCTGAATTTTGATTTCCACCTCCGGAGGTATTCCCTAATTCCTATTTCCATTTGCGGAGCTATTCCCGCAATTTTATTTGCATTTGCAGAACCATTCCCGCAATTATATTTCCATTTGTGGAGCCATTCTGGCAATTTTTATTTCCATTTGCAGAGCCATTCCTGCAATTTCATTTCCATTTGTGCAGCCATTCCAAAATTTTATTTCCATTTACAAAGCCATTCTGCAATTTTATTTCCATTTGTGGAGCCATTCCTGCAAAAAATATTATTTTTTTAATTATTTGGTAAGCTTGAGACTGGTATAATTGGTATGGAATACCACAGCATGGTCCAACCAAATCAGTGGCTTACACCCAATGGACCCAATTTCTTGATTTGTGAGTTAATTCTAATATGCATCCATTACCAATTGAATCCATCTGACCATTTATTCATGGTAGAATTGGTGTTGAACTTGCCCATCACTCTATCCTTTCAGCACAAATTGATGGAACAATTACAGCACAAGCGCAGGAGAAGGCCCCAGAGAATTTCTTCAATAATTCTGAATGTGAAGTACTGATTGCATCCATTGCCACAGCTGAAAATGGCCTCAACATAACTTGCGCTAATATTGTCTATTTAATGGTGAGGGGACCACCAACATTCTACCCAAATTTTTGTACTCTTACATCCACCTTTCCAGGGGCCCAATTGGAACCCAGCAATTGAGGCTCAGGCTGTTGATTGACTCTATTGTATTGGCCAACAACAACCTGTGAAGGTCATTCAGTTGAGGTCAACATGAAGGTACCTTTCTAGCTTTTCTTTGTCCCAGATTGTATTACTATTCTGAAATCTTTCTATATTAGAATCCCATATTCCAATCACCAATAGGTCCAAGAAAAGAAAAACTCATTAACTGTGTGAGCCTTCCTGATATTATTTAATTTGTGTTTGACAAAGTTGATAACTCCTTTCCACCCTGTCACAGGTTCACAATTATGAACACCATGAGCTGGATTGAGCTTCTTCAATATTTCCTCAATGAAAATGAGCAATAGAGTATTATTTCTAAGGGAGACAGTGATAAATTCCATTTCAAATTGTTTAAATTTTAACTTATTTAGCAAGCTGTTGCATCTTTAA
Organism: Austropuccinia psidii; assembly: GCA_023105745.1. Taxonomy (NCBI): domain Eukaryota; kingdom Fungi; phylum Basidiomycota; class Pucciniomycetes; order Pucciniales; family Sphaerophragmiaceae; genus Austropuccinia; species Austropuccinia psidii. Next base: position 5,743,962 of record JALGQZ010000003.1, read on the forward strand.
GAAATAATAATCAGATTGTATTACACCTGCACAAATAATCCACAAAATGTTAATCTGTAACTGTGCTATACATTTATTATATTACTAAGTTATTTCAGAGCATCATCTTTCAGCCTAATAGCTGGAATGTCAAGTATTTTGAGGGCAATAGTCTGCATCTTACTACAGCTTTTGAGCCACACTTGATCAAATACATGAAATGATAGGCCTTCCGGAATATCACCATCATCTGTCAATCATATTTCTGCCAATCTATCAATAGTTTTTTTACCCCTTTTTTCTAATCCAATTACAAAACTCTATGTCTCTATTAATTTTTAAAACCAATTCATTAAATAAGCATGAGATCCAGCATAATCCCACTTTGCGGTAAACTTGACGGCCATTTTCCACTACCTCCTCAGTATCTGAAAATACTCAAGGGTCATTGAATTGTGATCCTAGAATTGGAAATTTAGCCATATCACACCATTCACGACAGCACTCACAGGTCTGCAAATCATCAAATAGATTATCATCAGACTTACTTCACAATGAAGAAGAGATACAGTAACTAACCCTTTGACAAATCTTTGCAATCTTTTGATTCTCCTTCTTTTTTACCAAATACTCCACATCATTTTGAATAGACTTCCATTCTCTTTTCAAATAAGTGAGATATTGCTCCATTAAAGCTTCCAGAACCCCATTGTTATTATTATGCTTGTTCCAACAGTAATGATAATACTTGGTTCTGACAAGCATGAGACGGAATTTACGGTAAAACACCATAGACATAAACTCATTGAAAAGATGTTGCCACACGCTTTCCCAGTCACAAGTGAATTGCTTTAGTCCTAACTTATGGAGCTCATTGTCACAGTAGCTTTGGAAACCCTGAGACTGAACCTGTGTTTATGGCTCATTGAAAACATCCTTGGGGACATATCCCAGATGACCAGCCACTTGAATTGCAATTTCACGCTCTTCTGTGCTGGGTGGGGCTGGTGGGGAGGAAAAATCCATATCCCTCACTTTGAGTAGGAACAGGCAATGGGAATGTACAGCTTATCTCATTCCATGGACATTTTCTGGAAGTTCCGCTTTCAGAAATCTTTGTTTCTCCTTCTGGCTTGCACCTTTTGCCACATTGTGAGCTTTTTGAGCCTATTTCCTTTGCTGTCTGAGCTTGAATTGTTCAAGAATACTTTGGGCAATGGGCATTTGATGGTGGGTGAACTCACTATTTGAATGAGTGCCCTCCTCATGCGCCATGAAATCATCCACCATTTTTTCTCTTGATGAACTGGCATGAGCTGTTCTTGTTTTGAAGGCATATGCATGATGACGTCCAGTGACCTTTTCTTTATGGACCAGAGGTGAAGATGCATAAAGTTCATCACCTGCCATGCAAATCATCAGTTAACACATCAAAAAATTGATAAAGACTGGTCATACTCATGATCTTTGATTGGCTCCTGAGATCAGACTAACTTTCCTTTAGGTTCCATATCTAACCCATTAAACAAACATATCAGATTTTGAAAAACTTTATATCCCAACCTCAAATTGACTTACTTTGATGAAGCGTCAATCCTGGATTTCCCTCCAACAGACCACTCCAAGTAACATTTTCCAATAGTCTTTTTTGTAGCCCTCTATCAACCCACTTTTTAACCCCCACATGAACCTGAGATCCTGATGGAATATTGAGGGCTGGATATTTACTTTGTCCAAAGGGATCCTGGGACACAACTGGATTACAACCAGGATTAAGGAGGAAGTCATGTGGAAATTTTTATTGGGGATTGGCCTTTGATGAGATTTCAGGTGTGCTTTCTGGCCCCTCAGACCCATGCATTTGTTTATTAGTGGGATTTGGAGGAATTGGAGTGACAGAAATATTTGGGATTGACCAAGTGCTTGAAGTTTGAGCCGTCGTATTTCCCACATCAATGGTGAGACTTGATACATTCATTGAGGATGCAATAGGGGTTGTGAGTGGAATTTTGAGACTCAATGGTGACTGTGTTTGAACATATTCTATGCTAGATTCACTATCTGAGTCATGAACAGAATCTGAACAGGATTTACGTGGCTTGGAAGGTGACATAAGGGCTAAAAAATACAGTAATATTTTCAACTTGATAAAAAAGCTCAGTATTATGATAAAATAAAGTGATATGAGATGAAATCTTTTCAAATCTATAATAGAGAGATTCTATGAATAGTGGGAACCAAGTGTCTCATGGAAGTCTAATAAAACAATTTTTGGGAGAATTTTCCTGGCCTATTTTTGAGCTCCTCCACTTTTGTTGGAAACCACTCTGCATGGCCTACCAGAATATATGGTGATGTCTTTTTGATCTCAAAGGGGACCCACCATCCATAAGTAATCAGATTGAATAAAATCTTCACCCTTCCCATTGTCACATTGTGTGAATTATCCAAACTGCCAATATATGTATCAAAATTCCCCAGCATTCTATATCTTTATAAGGGTATATTCATGAAGGATTTACCCACAAAAGAGACATCACCTTTTTAAGAAAGGCAAGACATTTCAACTGATTAAAAGCCCACTACACTCAAACCAAATACCAAGACTTTAGCTCCAATCCAAACCCTTCTGTAATAGAGCTATATCATTACATCTGTAATGATTTTTAAACCATGTACAATGGTGTTCCAGCATACATGGTTTGAATGTTAATACCCTCAATTCAATTTTGACACATCACTAATGGAACGCCCCTCAAGGGTCAACCCTGCAGTATCACCATGTGTAAATAGACTAGAATATGTATGAGCATTGAGAAGCATAGCATTTTACCCAATTAAACTCCTAACCAATTCCCCCCTCCAGATGAGACATGTTACACTTTATCCCCTGCAGCTCAGCCACCATTACAAATGGGATAAAATCCTCATCTGGCTCAAATCATATCCCCTTCATGAATAATCACCCAATTTTTTTCCCAATTAATCACACTCCTCAACACTTGCACATCAACTATAGATATGTTTAAGAAAACAAACCATACTCACGAATCCGGCAACAATTTCAACCTGCTGCTATTCCTCAATGCATATATGCATGTGTCAACACTGCTCAACTCAATCACACTCTTCCCCTGAGGGTAATAGGCAGGGAGCTGCCTTCACACCTTTCCACTATAAACAGCACATTAAAAAGCTCAAATCATCCATTGCACCCAAATCTCTTCCAAACTGTCACAGGGGCTCTTCTAAGTGAAGAGGGCCTGGCACGCAGTAAACAGGGACTCCCTTATGGAGGGCTCAGGGATATGATAAAGAGGGATACACTTGAAGGTGTAATAAGATGGATTACTAATAAAAAAATATAAGAAAAAGCAGCAAAAAAAGAATAAGAGTAAGAAATAAAAGATCTAACCACAAACAAGTCCAAGTCCACTGTTTCAACCTGTCAGAATGGAAAAAGAAGGGTTAATAAGAATATGGCCACCCAACTCATACTGTACAGGCAAAGAAAGAAAATGCAAAGACTAACTTAATATCAAATAGATATAATACCCAAAAATAAGGATAATAATATTTATGAAATAATAAATAAACTGAATTAATTAACTGGGGAAAAGTCCCCACGGGGGAGAAAGAGAGGCTGGTGTATGTGAGAATCACCAGCCCTGATCCAGAGAGAGAATTTTCATGAGAGGATTTGATTATTGAATTGAGTCTGGACAATACAGATCCTGTACATCTGTACAGGCCTGTACAAGAGGGGTGATATTGGGTGATCATAAAGTTTGGAAATGGTGTATCCAAAACTGTATTGGGCAATTCCAACCTGTGCAAGTATTGACAGGCTGTATTGATGAACCAGACTGTATGCATGTTTCAGCAAGGAAGGTTGCTGAAGCTGAATGTTGATACACACAGTGGATTTCCTGGTTTTAAGGTGTTTGAGTGTGTGTAAGTATGAATTCCCCTACCCCTGATGAGTGGTTGTTACAGTATCCCCCTCTTAAAACTGGTGGGCTCCTGAACACCATAATACCCTGCCACTGTTGAGTGGCATCCCATTATTCCCACATTTTTTTCAAAAAAAAATTCCTTTTAATTTTCTTTTCCTCTTGACCATTATCCTGAAAATCCTTTTTTTCAATTCTCCCCTGCCAAGTTGATTTGATCCCCCCTTCTTTAACTTGAGTAAGTCTTCCACTTAAAAATATGCCTTTTTGTATTTTTTTGATTCAATAAGTCCTTGATTTTGGGGCATGGCCTTGGGTTGTATCCCAAAGTGATGGCCACTGAGCTCTTCTGCTCAAAAAGTGATACAAAATGAGTATATTAATGTATACTCATATGTCAAGGGTCAACCCAATGTTGGCCCCTTCCTTGCCTTGACTGAACATGTCTTTGAAAAGAGTCTTCAAGGGGTCTTGTCCCAGCTTACCTTGGAAATACCTCCCCTGGCCTTACCATAGCTATTTTGGGCCTTGGCTCTTGCTAGGGTACTTCTTGCTCAAATTGATTTTATGGCCATTTGGGCCTCTTTTTGGGTCTTGGGGTGAAAGTGGCTGAAAATTGGTATATGGCCATTTTTGACCTATTTGAAGTTTTGGTGTCCTATGGTCCGCAGGCCGTACGCTGCAGTCCTTGGCCATGGACCTTACACTGCGGTCCGTGGGGGCTATTGGAGGCCTCCAGGACTAAAATGGACCCCCTGGGCCCAATTTTTCTGGGGACCATAAATTGGCCCATGGCCCCAAATTTCACCTACATGGCCTGGACCCATTGAGAGGGTCCAGGACCATCAATATCCTGGCCTCCCCAAAGTTGCAGGGGAGGTCCTGGGTGATGAATTCAGCCCCAAAGGGGTCCTGAATTTTCACCTTGGAATCTTTGAGGGGGGGCCATAATTGGGTTATGGCCACATCTCCTTGAGGTCATAGTTGTTTACTTGAAGTGGACTGATTCTGACATATTGAATCTTCTGCTTGCATATTTCTTAGTCATGAGTTGAAAACTGACTGAGCTCACTGAATCTTCTCCTTCTGCAATGCCACCTTCTGCTCTTTGTGGTTCTGGTGTTCTCAGTCAATTGGCTTCACCCTCCATGGCTTCTTCTAGACATTTCGATCCCTCCCAAACTTATGATGGTTACAAGGCAGTTGAAGTCCTTGATCCTTCTTTTACTGGATGGTTGGCCAAGGGCAAGGATTGTTTTCAACATTACAATCCCCAATCTTCAAAGTGTCACTATTGCTTCATTGGAAAGAAGCCATGTTGTCATACCAGGGTGCAAGCTTCAAATGTCAGGAGGTATTTATGGAGTACAAAAAATGGGCCTTTTGGAAAAGAGTTTCCAGTTTTTGAGGCACCCACTCCTGATGGAACTTCAGGGTTTTCTAATTGTGAGTAATTTGAGTATTTTGATTGAATTTGGTACTGATATTCTTGATTTAGTGACTGGTTCTAGGCAGGTGAATGTGGAAAGGTGGACTAATGTTGGAGGACCCATTCCAGTTGGTGGTAGGCCAATATACTCCAGCTCAGAAGTCCCAATCTCCAGAATCAACACTGATGGTGTAGTGAAGAGAATAAGAAGAATTGTTTATTCCCCACCTGATCCAGATGCTGAAGGCAGTGATGAATTGGATGGAGAAGAAGTTGACTTTGTTCCTCATTTAATTGGCCATCCATCCAGCACTTCCTCTTCTCAGCCTCTTGCCAACAGATTCCATAGTCACATAATTCCCAGTACTTGCAGAACTTTCCAACCTACTCTTGCTGCCATTCCTACTTCCCTTCCTCCTGCTTCACCAAGTCCTTCACATGCCAGGCCTTCCTTGAATCAAGCAGTAAGACCATCACCCATCCAGAAACCTAGGAACTCACCCATAACCACCTCTTAACATCTCCAACCTATGGCCAGCTCCAGCAGAAGAAGAGATGGCTTTTCTCCTTTACTGTTTCCTGCTGCTCAATTATTCCAAAGAAGAGATCGTTGGCCTATCCGAGTTACCAGAGAAGATCCAAACGTGGCGAGTGAAAACCAAGAAGCTGTGGCCAGGTTGTTCAGGAGAGTTGATAGAAATAGTAGGGAGGTGATTATGTATGCAAATGATAGAGCTATTCCAGGGACTTCTTCTGAAGAGATGACTGCAAAATCTTCCTGGTATTAAGATGAGTTGATAGATGACTTTCAGAGAACCTTTGATGATTTGGGTAGAGATAACTAGTTTTCTTGTCTTTTTTTGTGGTTGGTTTGACTTCTATACCCACTCTTATAGCTACTAGAATTGAAAAAATAAATGGAACCTCCCAATACATGATTTGGGAGGGGGTGCTGCTTCATTTAAGAAATGAAAGAAAAAACAAAATTATACAAGTAAAGAAAAAGGAAAAGATTGAGAGAAAAAGAGAGTAAATAAAAAGAAATAAAGAAATTCCTGATGGTTTGTCCTTCTTGTAGTTAGTTGCTTGATTTTGGCCAAGAATGTCTGAAAATAAAAACCAAGCATTTGATGCTCACAGAGTGTCGAAGGTAATGTTTTACAAGAAGTAGAACCCTCAGGGATGCATACCAGGAGATGGAACTTACTTTCATAACTCCCACTCCCCACCAAGCACCATAAAATGAAAACAAATTGCCATGATTGACTTGAAGTAATTAATGTCTTGAATAATGATGATTGGCATAAATTGAAATATTGATAAAGAGAAAAGAAAAGAAAAAAGAAAGAAGAGAGGGGGCTGTATCTTGATAAGGTCCAAATTGGAGGGTATTGGTGTTGCATGCTTCCTGAATCTGTCCAAAAAGCTGACAAGTGCGCACAAAGTGGCCAAGGTGATGCTTACAACAACATATGGATAGAATACCCCCTTAAAGGTGCATGCCAGGAGAGGAACTTACTTTCATAACTTCTTCTCCCCACCAAGAACCATAAATCCAACTCTTGAGGTATTTGGACCAGGCTTACCAGGATACAATAAATGGAAATCCTTGACAAGTTCTGGTGAGTTGGTAAGGGTGGAAGCTGGCTCCCAACTTGTTCTTTCTGGATCTTCACTGAATCCTTTCCACTCTACAAGATACCATAGTTTACCTCTCTTGAGTTTTGAGTCCAGAACCTGAGCCACTTCCCATTCTTCTTGTTCCTACACTAGAACTGGTGGTGGCGGAAATTGATGTTGATTTTGGATAGTTGATTGCTTCACTGGTTCTAATAATGACACATGGAATAAAGGGTGAACTGACTTCCATTGTTGAGGCAACTTGAGGTGGTATGCATGACTTCAAATGGTCCAAGCCATCTTTCTGAGAGTTTCTTGGTGGGTCTTGTAGTCTTGATGTTCTTGGAAGCTAGCCATACCTTATCCCCAGGTTGGAAATCAGGTGAAATTGCTCTATTTCTCTCTGCATACTTCTTGAACCTCCTTATTGCTGACTCTAATTCTTCTTTGACAACTTGCTGTACTGATTGAAGTTTTGTTGATAACTTTCCAGCAGGTGAGTATTGAGAAACATGGATTGAGTCAAAGCTGGGATTTCTTCCATAAATGGTGAAAAAGGTGATTGCTTTTTTGATGAATGTTCTGCATTATTATAGGCCAATTCAGCCAGAGGGAGCCAGGTGTGCCAGTCATCCTGATGGTCACTGACATACATACAAAGATACTGTTCTAGAACCTTATTTACCCTCTTTGTCTGTCCATCTGTTTCAGGATAAAATGCAGTTTAAAGATGTCTTGATATCTTGCGCTGCTGACATAATTGAGTCCAAAATGATTAAACAAATAAAGAACCTCTATCACTAACAATACTAACTGGAAGGCCATGTTTGGAAAAGACATGGCTAATAAAGATTTGAGCTAAGTCCAGAGCAGTGATTGTTCCATAAGCTGGATTGAATATTTCCATTTTTGAGAATCTGTCCACAACTACTAAAATTGAATCAAAATTGTTGGACAGTGGCAATTGAGTAATAAAGTCCATTGATAATGAATTCCAAGGACCAGCCAGGATTGAAAGAGGCTTGAGTAATCCAAACTTCTTATGATGAATGTTCTTGTTTCTTGAACATTGCTGGCATGAGGATACATATTCCTTAATGAATTGATTCATTCCAGCCTGATAAAAATTGCTCTTGATGAGCTTGAGGGTCTTCTCCTGGCCAGGATGGCCAGCCAATGGTGAGTCATTACGCTTTGAAGAATATTGAGTTGGATTTCTTCGTTTCTTGGGATTACCACTCTATCTTTGAAGAATAATAACTTGGTTTGAGGTTCAAGAGAATAATCTGGAACTGATTCACCTCTTGCTAGTTGCTTGAGTATTTCTCTATAATCATTGTCTTGCCATACTTCTTTTTGAATCTTGTCAACTTAATCTGAGAATATTTCCACTTTTGTTGAGAAGAATCTTGAGTCTTGAATTCCATCTTGCTTGATTACTTGATGAAAATTTTGAGGATTCTTGCTGATGAAGTCCACCCCCTTCTCTGGGTACACGTTGTCCTGACATGACAAGGCATCTGGTAAGATGGCCAGCCTGCCAGGGTGGTAAGTAATAGTGAAATGAAACTCAGAAAGAAATTCAGCCCAACGGGCCTGACAACCAGTAAGAACTTTAGAAGACATGAAATACTGAAGGGAAGAGTGGTCTGTCAAGAACTCAAAAGGATTGGAAAGAGAAAGAAGGAAAGCTCTCCAGCGCTTGAGAGCCCAAACTATGCCAAGGAGTTCCTTGTCATGAATTTCATAGTTGAGCTCAGCTGGGAGGAGCTTGAGACTATCAAATGCAATGGGATGATTTCCTGAGTCATTCACCTGACTCAGTACAGCACCTAAAGCATAATCAGAAGCATCAGTCTCCACTATAGCTGGTAGAGAAGTATTGTAATGAGAAAGGATGGGTGCAGTGGTGAATGCTTCTTTGTGTATTTAAAACTGGCTAAGAGCTTCCTCATTGAAGATAAAGGTAGATTCTTTTTTGAGAAGGGAAGTGAGAGAAGTAATTTTTTTAGAGTAATTGTTTATGAAACAACAATAAAAATTGGCAAAGCCAAGAAAGGATTGAAGAGCCTTGATGTTTCTGGGCTGAGGCCAATTGAGGATTTGCTGAGCTTTTGAGGAATCCATCTGGAGGCCTTCACTTGAAACAACATAGCCCAAGTATTCCACACTTGAAGCATGGGATACACACGTGGAGGCTTTAGCAAACAAATTATTCACTCTCAGCCTTTGGAGGACAGAGGTCACATGTTTGACATTTTCTTCCTCAGAACTGGAGAAAACCATAATATCATCTAGATAAACCACAACCAACACATCCAAAAAAATCTGCAAATATATCATTCACTAGATTCTGTGAAGAAGCTGGAGCATTGGTCAAACCAAATGGCATGACCAAATATGTGAGCCTGTGAGGTATGTATAACATACCCATAAGGCCACAAATGATTTTATAAACAATTAATTTTGTCTTAAACAGACTTTTTAGTTGAATTTAAAATAAAAAATAATAAAAAATGAGTATAACTTTTTTTTGGATAAACAAAGCTATAATTATTATGTCATTTTTGAATTCTACACCAAAAATAACCTAGGGTGCACCCATAGGGTGTTATACCCAAAAACACTTATTTCTTGTGTTATTGGAAGATTTAAGAATCTCATGGTACTAATGTAACTTTTTAACATTTTTTTAAAATTGTTAAATTTAAGCTTGAATAAGCTTAAATTTAAAGTTGCATAAGGTTAATGCAAACTTACCAAAATTTTAGTTAAAATTAAGGTGTGGTGTATATTTACTGAATTGGCTAAGGATTTGCCATACAGAATGTAAATCTTGCGTGAGCTCAATTTAAAAGGGTTTAAGGCCATAGTATGGCTTTAAATAAATAAATGGGCAAAATCCACGCAAAGAGGTGGGACAAAGGAAAAAGACCAAATAGAGCTGGGGTACCCAGCTTTTTGGATCTGCAATGATTCAATTAAGGTTGTCCACCTGTATTGGAGGATTTTCAACCTTATTTAAACTTTAAGATTAGACTTTGATCCAACCTTAAGGTTTAAACTGGTTTTATCCTAAATTGGATAGGAATTTCAAGCTGCCAAGAGGGTAAATCCCAATAAGCAGGCTTGGAATCAAGGTTTTAAGAACTGTCAAAGCTTAATCAAGCTTAAAAAGCTTAAATAAGCTTAAAACTTTAAGTTTTCAATCATCAAAAACCTATTAAAACTTAAGGTTTTGTGTGTATTGCTATTTTACGTGGAAAAATAGCAATAACTTCAAAAATTCATTAAAAATCCAAATCTTAATGGATTTACATGAAAATTTCACACAGCTTAGAATTTAATACTATCTACATATAAATTAAATTTTAAGTATCTTTTATAAGCAAATTTCCAAGATAATTAGCCTGGAAGTTTACTCTTTTAATTAAGCTAAAAGAAAATTATGATTTCTTTAAAAATTAATTAAAAATTGAGTTTAAGAGATTTTTTGCTTGAAACTCTATTTTTAAGTTGTTCATGTGATAAACTCTAATATAAATAAACTTATTTTATATTAAAACTTAAAATAATTGAACTAAATGAGGATTAAAGTTACTTGGAGTTAAGAATAACACTGGTAACTTTAAATTGGAAGTAAAAATAAGTTGTCTTAAGTTAAGAACTTAACTTTTAAGCATGGTTTTTCATTTTTGACCTAAGCACGCCCTCTACATCCATTATGAATCATGAGAGCTGCTCTGTAGACATAAAAAGAGTCTTTTCATCACTGTTTTTGTCCATAATTCAGAATCAATCCAATCATATTAGAAATTTAAACAGGTAAAGTTTTTATTAAATATAAAATCTTATTATTAAAAGTAATTCTTAAGTTATTCTTATTCTTTATTTATTAAATTAAAGAATTGAAGTCATAGAATTCAGATTATTGTTGTAATCATCTATAATAAATTTTATTATATAAAATTATCATCTTAAATATCTTTCAAAATCCACAAATTTCTCTCAAAAACTCTTGAATCATAATTTATAGTATAAAAAGTTGTTTTATCTTTAAATTTATTGATTTTTGGCGTGTTTTTAACTTATAAATCTTTATTTAATATAATAACTGTTGTATTTGACTTGTTGTATTAAATAAATCTTATAAGTAAGTTTTTTCTAAAGTTCTATATATTTTTTTATCTAGTAATAGTTTTTTTTATATAGAATTCTATTTTATAAAGAATTATTTCTGCACAGTGTGTGTTTAATTCTTTTTATAAATAATATTTATATTATTTATAAGTGGTTAAATATTTATATTTTCCACGTGTAATTGTCTCATTAAGAGCTTTACACTTCTTATTGTTATAATTGTCAGTGACTATAAAAATAATAGAATAATTATAATTTATTATAATTATTATATTTTTTTTATTATTATATTTTTATAATAATAATTAAATTTATTATTTTATATAATTATTTTTAATAATTATATTTAAATTTGTGGTTATAATATTTCATTATATTATATTTTTCTACTGAGGACAGTCATAGTATTCTTGATATTGTTACTATTATCAAGAGTTTCATAGACAAACCTTACAAAATACTCCTAACTACCATACTTGGCTCTAAAGGTAGTTAAGTGCTCATCCCCCTCTTTGATTCTCAGGAGGTTATACGCACCATGCAGGTCTATCTTGGAGAAGATAGTGGAACCGTTGAATACGGTAAGGAGCTGGTTCATAGGAGAAACAGGGTACCTGTTCTTCCTAGTGACAGCATTGAGTTTGCGGTAGTCAAGACACAGATGAAGACCTCCATCCTTTTTCTTGACAAAAAGGACAGGTCCTCCTGTTGAAGAGGAGCTTGGTCTTATGAAATCTTTCTCTACATTCTCTGAAATTTAGACCCACAGGGTTTCTGACTCTTGGTTTGATAATGAGTAGATAACACCAATTGGAGGTAGAAGACCCTCCAATTCAATATGATGATCACAGGCGCAGTGTGGAGGAAGTTTCTCTGCTTTCACCTTGGAGAATACATCCAAATATTTGTTATAAGAAGGAGGGACTACCTTCAACACAGTTTCAATCTATTCTGGATCTTCCTCCTCATCCCACTGCTCCTCCAGGGAGGCATGAAGAGATAAGGGAGGAAGGTCCATATCCCCTTGAAAGAGATGAAGTGAAGATATAGCAACATCTTTTCCAACATCCTTTATCTCTTTGCAGACTTCATCTCTTAATGGAAGTAATGACTGAGAGGGATTGATGGAAGGGATATGGACAGAAGAAGGAAGGGAAGGTGTCTTAAGTTCACCAGCCAGAGCAACACTGTTGACAGAAGTGGAAAAGTCATTACTAGCAGAAGTAATAATACCACTAGAATCCTTATGATTAGAATCATAGGTGATCAATCCATTTTTCCAATCAATAATGGGATTAAAATGGTAAAGGAAATCATAGCCCAATATCAGTTTATCTCCCTTGAATGAATGTATGATAAAGAAGTCCCATTCAAAGCTTGGTAAGGAAGACAAGTCAACTACCCACTTGGTATAATAAGTGATGAACAAGGCAGAGAATTCATTAGAATCCAGAATGAAAAGAGGAATCTTTTCAGGGAGCTCTGACATAGTCAATGAGTACTTGAGAACAAAATTCTTTGCAATAAAAGAGTTTGTAGCACCAGAATCAATGAGAATACTATGAAAAATATCAGAGATAGAAGAAAAAATTAGAAGCTTTAAAGATTTCTTGACACTAGTATTCAGAGTGCACAATTGTGCTCTTGAAGGAAATAAGTGAGAACCATTGAACACATCATGATTCCCACTCAGGATTTTCCCTGCTTGCTAGGGAAGCCTCTTGATTACTTAAACTTGTTCTGAGGTCTCTTGAAGCATTTTTTGATTGTACACAACCCCTCTTTAATCCTCCTCTCCTTTTCAGAACCAATTAATTTATTGTCCTTATTGAGGAGAGCAGCATGGGCCTTGTCCTTTGAAGATTGAAATTGCTTGCCCTTCTTATTCTTCTTTTGGTGAGGCTGCTTTGAAGATGAGTTCTGAGGAGGCCTAGGTTGATTGGACCCAGTAGCAGGAGGCTTCTACTCTTGATTTCCACCCTTTTCTTTTTTCCTCTCATGATATCTTGTGTCTAATTATAAAGTGACATCCATAAGTTCTAGAAGAGTATCAAAAGGTTCCAGGGTGAGAAGCCAGCTGGTGCAATAATCTTGATGTCAATCCTCTTCTGTAAACAATTATATAAGCTCTTTCCCCCCAATATCCAATTCTTGACATTAAGCTTCTGAAATCAGCAATGTACAAGGATACATGACCACTTTCTTTAATCCTCAAATTGTCCAGCTCCTGTTCAGCTTTTCTGACTTCATTGGGGTCACCAAACAGTGTGAATAATTGAGTTTCAAACTGCCAATTAATGAGGAGGTAGGAAGGATCTTCATTGGAAATATTTGAAAGATAGGTTTCAATCCATTTTCCAGCTCTACCAGTGAGGAACAAAGTTGAGTAAAGAACTTTCTTCCTGTCAGAAAAGAAATTTTTTGGGTCATTATGAAAAATTAATTGACAGGATTGGATAAATCCTCTCAATTTATGAGCTTGAGTACCATCAAAAGAATTGGGTGCCTTCATAGATGGATTCTTGAAAGCAGGGGCTTTTGAATTGTCCCTGGGGGTAACTGTTTGAGTGAGTTGCCCTATTAATTGAGTCATTTGCTTCATCATCTTGAGGACACTTGATTCAATCTGAGAGACAAGAGTTTTATTATAAAGGGCTAGATTAGAACCCTGAGGCACCTCTGGAGCATTTGTAAAAGCATCCGCCACTTCAGTCTCCCCAGAATCTTCCTCTTCCACATAATCTTCCCCCCTTCATCTTCAACTTCCCCTAATATTGCTCTTGCACCTACAGACATGCCAGAGTAGCCACCCAAGAGTCCATAGAGAGATCTTGATCTTCTTGAGGGTGCTGCTCCTTCCATTGGTGGTCCTCTGTCCAAGTTTTCACTCAGTTGATGACCTGATGGTGTGCGGTCAAGAGGAACCCTTGCTGTAGGAGTGAGAACAGCTGTATTTCTTTGAGATCTAGTGCTCTTGGCTGGAGGGCTATTCTGAACTGGCATTCTGAAGAATTAGAATAACAAATTGATGGTATTAAAAACAGAAATCAAAGCTTGGCCAAATCAATCACAATAAAAGTCTTGATGAGTCTTGAGGGATCAATTCAAATCTTGAGGTGAAATCAAATTCAATCAATAATCAAATCAATTCAGTTAATAATCACAATCAATTCAAATCAAATATCAATAATCTTGAGTAAATCAATAATCAATCCATAAGTGTCTTCAATATGAAAATCAAAGTCTTGAGGAATCAATCAGTCAAATCAATATCTTCAGGAATCAGTTCAATGTCTTGATGAGTCAAGTCAATCAATAATCAAAATCAATTCTTGAGTATCAATCAAATATCTTGAGAGTTCAGAGTCAATCAGTCCAATCCAAATCAAATCCTGAGTTGCTGAATCAATAAATCAAATGAATCCCAATGAATAATCCCTGATAAAACTTAAATATGAAGACAAAAGAAGTTTGATTTGAAATATAAAGAATGAAATGGAGTGATATGGTCAGCAATAATTAAGGAAAATAGGAAGAATGAATTTTCTATGAATGGAATGAATGAGATGAAAACTGATGAGAAAAAAAATCATAATCATTAAAGAATCATAAAGTCATAAAAAATCATAATTGATGAATGAGAGAAATGAGTTTAAATGAATGAAGAGAAAGAATCAAATATGAGTTAATTAATTCAATTTCACAGGGGCTCTTCTAAGTGAAGAGGGCCTGGCACTCAGTAAACGGGGACTCACTTATGGAGGGCTCAAGGATATGATAAAGAGGGATACACTTAAGAGTGTAATAAGATGAATTACTAATAAAAGAAATATAAGAAAAAGCAGCAAAAAAAGAATAAGAGTAAGAAATAAAAGAGCCAACCACAAACAAGTCCAAGTCCACTGTTCCAACCTGTCAGAATGGAAAAAGAAGGGTTAATAAGTATATGACCACCCAGCTCATACTGTACAGGAGAAGAAAGAAAAGTCAAAGACTAACTGTATATTAAATAAATATAATACCCAAAAATAAGGATAATAATATTTATGAAATAATAAATAAACTAAATTAATTAACTGGGGGAAAGTCCCCAGGGGGGAGAAAGAGGGGCTGGTATATGTGAGAATCACCAGCCCTGATCCAGAGAGAGAATTTCCATGAGAGGATTTGATTATTGAATTGGGTATGACCAATACAGCTACTGTACAGCTGTACAGGCCCATACAAGAGGAGTGGTGGTATTGGGTAATTCCAACCTGTACAAGTATTGACAAGCTGTATTGATGAACCAGACTGTATGCATGTTTCAGCAAGGAAGATTTCTGAAACTGAATGTTGATCCACACAGTGGATTTGCTGGTTTTAAGGTGTTTGAGTGGGTGTAAGTATGAATTCCCTTACCCGTTATGAGTGGTTGTTACACAAACATCCTTACTTCTGCATCAGGATATCAGTTCCCGCAAACTCTATTGAATCAAATCTTCTCAGCTGATTACTCACAATTTACCCAAAGCACATTCTCCACTACACCAGGTCTCAATTAAACTTCACAGAGCCATACAGCAGCAGTCAAAACCTTCCCCCACAAGACCTTGGAATGATAATATCTGCCATTCTATCATTAAGGTATAATATACCCCGCAGGGCTTCACACATTATCATCCTGGCCCTAAACCTTCTGATCAAGTCCAGTATCTCAAGCTGAGGTGGTCACCCCACTCCTTCATTCCATATACCTCAAGATCTCAGTACCATATTTGAACAACTCCAATTGGAGCCAGTGATTCAAAACTATATATGTTGTCCATAATGTTTCTTTCTTAATGGCCTTATTGAATCGGTAACAACTGACCAACCCCACTTTCAATTCAATAATAGCCCAAAGGATCATGATCTCCCTTTGTGAGCCTTGAGGTATATTTTACATACCCAAATAGGCCACAATTATCTTAAAAAGAAATTTTGAATTATGCACAACTCATAAGTCATGCATATATCCAAAATTCATCATTTTCAATTTCAGAAAAGATGAATAACTTTTTATTGAGTAGGTAAATCCATGGATTTAAGACCAGATTTGGATTCTACACAAAAATTCACCTAGGGTAGCTCCATAGAGTGAATAAGCTCAATTTAAGTATTTGAGGTGGTAAAATGGAAAATACTTCAATACCACATCATTAATACCACATAAAAGATCCGTGAAAATTTTTATTTTTCTTGATTTTTAGCCAAAATAATGGGAAAGTGAGAAATCCCATGTTACATATACACTAAGAATAGTGTTATGCATGTTTTGAGCACTTAATATCATGGTATTCTTACATGGACCTTTGGTACACCCATAGTGGATATCTCACTTTAAGCTTAATTTTCTATTTTTACATGAAAAATAAGTAAGGGGGACAAAAGACATCAAAGAGAGCCAGGGTACCCAACTTCTGAGGCCTCAGAGGTGTGGATAGCTCCAGATCATGGATCCATGGCTCATCTTGGCCCAATTGGTAAACCAAAACTCTTTGGGAACTTGGTTACCAAGTTACACCTACTGTAATTATATGAAAATAGCAAATAACCTGCTATTTTGACGTGCCAAGGAGGTAATGAGCTACTTACACTCCTGTAACCATGTCAATTGCTAATGACTTTCCATGGATAAACCCCAAAAGACTAATTAAAACCCTTTTGGGACCCATATTCATTGATTTACCTCATAGCAACCAGCAAAACACTGCTATTTGCAATTCTACGTAGAAATGAGGTAAAAACTTCAAAAATTCATTAAAAATACAATTCTTAATGAATCTTTCTGAAACTTTCAGGACTAAAGGAGAACTTTATTATCTATGGTACAACCAAAAAGAAATACAGTTTTACTAGTAAAATTCAAAGTTTTACTTACAGTCCATTTTTGGTTATTCTATGTGAAACACTGAATCTTCAAAAATTCACAGTAATTACAACCTGTGATGAAATTGGCAATAACATTGATAACCTTGAGAAATCAATGATTATTTTAGAATAAAAGAAGATTTACAAGTGTTACTCCTTTTATTCTTAACCATATTGGGGTTGGTAGTCACGTAAAAGCATCAAATAAGTAATTATGATAATGTTACGTGACAAATAATGATGCAATCAATAAACCAAAAGGGTTTATTGTTTTCTCACTCACTGGTTTTTCATTTTGCTCCATGGCATGCCTCTGTGAGCTGTTGTTGACCTAAAAGAGGCCTCCTCTTGCTGTTTTTCCCAAGAATCATCTTATCAATTTATTAAATCATTATTACCAACAAGTAAGTATTAGTTACAGCTATTCTTAAGTGTTTTAAATCTTTCAGAATCAACCAGAAAGACGTGAAATCATAGAATCCAACTATATATTGTTGTAATACTGTTATAAATCCTTTTGATCCCTTAAATCCACAATTCCACGTCAAATTTCTCTACTTTTATCTATCAATAAGTTCTTTGGAGTATTAGTGAGTCATTTATCTTTAATTCGTAAAGTTTTTCTCTAGTAATAGTTTTCTTCAAGAATTATCTTTATAATTATTCTTGTAAAAGATAATTATATACTTAAATAATTTTATTATTTTAATAAAAGAAGTTTTTATTATTAAATTCTTCTTGTAATTGATTCTAGTAGACAATTACTGCTCACTGTTATAATCACTAGTAGTGTATAACACGTGAAAGAAATAATTTTATAATTATTTAATTGTGGTTATAATAATTTTTATTATTATATTTCATAAGAACAGACATAGTACTGTTGATTAATAGTAATATTATCATCAGTTTCATAGTCACATCTTACATTTGGGGGCCTGGCCGTGTTTTTTGAACCTTGTACCCTTAATTAATATATTTTTAAGCTCTAAAATATATTAATTTAATATTTTTTTTCTTTCATTTTAAAGTTAAAATAATTCTTATTTTTGAAATTGTTTTGGAAATCTTTTTCATTGAGGAATTTGGTTTAATTTTATACTGTTTTACATGTGGCTTTTTCACATCCAAAAACTTATAAAATTATTCTTTGAGTTACTCTGAATTAATTTTCATTCAAAATCTTAAAGTTTAATTTTTTTCTTTAAAAAGAATAATTTTTTCAATATTAAAAAATATAAAACTTATAAAAAATCTTTGAAAATATTTTAAAATAGTCTAAAAAATAATTTTTTCTCTTTTATAATTTTTTCTAGTGTCTTTAATCAAATATTGTGCAGCTGGCAACAGAATCAGTAAAAGATATATCACTAGTCCAGAATCTTCAGAAGCAGAATCTGAAGACAGTATTGAGGTGCAGATTGCTAAAAGAGCCACCTTATTCAACTCAGAAAAAGCTAAATTACCACCAAAAGGTGTGTATTTTATCTTATATTTTCACCTTTTATCTTTAAATTGAC
The DNA here is from genome assembly GCA_023105745.1 of Austropuccinia psidii. Taxonomy (NCBI): domain Eukaryota; kingdom Fungi; phylum Basidiomycota; class Pucciniomycetes; order Pucciniales; family Sphaerophragmiaceae; genus Austropuccinia; species Austropuccinia psidii. The sequence goes on from JALGQZ010000003.1 coordinate 5,762,495, forward strand.
GTGAAAATGGTGCATACCAGAAATGGAAGCAACTATTCAGTCCAACCAGATGGATGTGGACAAGGAAGAGGCAAGACCAAATCCAGAAATGCCAAATCTTCCACAAGAAAGACACATTTGGAGGATGCCAGAGTTGCCCCCCATTCCCCAAGGTCTGTACCAACAGATTTTGACGTGAATTCAGAGCCTGAACTGATTTATGGTAATATTTCCAGGGCTGAACCACTTTCAGGTGGCAGAAATAGAAATATATCAATACCAGTACAAAAACTGGTTCAGAGCAGCCAAGGAGGAGGAGTGGGAAATTTTCCCAAGTCTTTGGCAGGGGGCCATGAACTCCTACTTACACATCAAGAGCTTTCTGGGTCAGGAGAAGACCATAGAGCTCTTAGGAGGTTGGAGCCCCCTGTCTTGCAAAGACAAGGTCAAAAAGATAAATAATTGGTTGAAGAACCAAAGTCTTTTATCCATAGACCAGAAGAAAGAGTTGGAAATGACTCCAGCTTTGGAGACAGAAGCCCCAGTGGCATCTACCAGCTCCAAACCAGCTCCAGAAGCATCCAAGGACAAGCCCAAAGGACCTCAAAAGAAACAGAGAGGTCCCAAGAACCATCAAGGCAAGGGCAAAGGCAAAGCCAATTGGCACAGACCTTACCCACAAGGGTACAGGATCCCCAAATTGGAGCCTTCAGCCGTGGACAGTGTCTTCAATATGGCCAGAACTCTTATGGAATTCACAGCCAAGGAGCAGGAAAGGATGAACAGGACTTTTCCACGCAAATAACTGATGTACAAAGAAGTATTAATGTAGAAATCGGCAAACTTGAGTCAAAGTTAAAGCAAATTACATTAGACATCAATGATTTAAAGAAAAGTGACAAAAAACATTTTGAATGGCATCAATTGACAACTGTCACCCTTGAGTCAATTGGCAATGCTTGTGAAAGAATTGAGAACCAATGTCAAGCTCAGAATAATGACATAGAGGATCCTTCCATTTTTAAAGTAAATGATAGACTTAAAACTCTTGAAAACCATGTCTTACAAATAGTTGAGAATACCAATCAATTTGCTATACATTTAGAAAAAAGTGACAGTGAAAGGCAGAAGCTGAAGAATGAAATAATTGCAAGTGTGGAACAAATTCATAAGAATCATGAACCACATATGCCCAGACATTCTACACCTTTAACTGAAGAAAAACCTTCTGTGAAAGAAAGTTTGACCCCATTCTTAGCAGAAAATACCTACTCTACAAGAGATATTCCCAAAATAGAAGAATGGCCAACATTCTCTGGTGAAGGAGAATACAACCATATTGAATTCATCAGGACTATTTATATGTTACAAGAGGACTTCAATATACCTGATGAAATCATAGTGGGTAAATTACATTGTTTGTTTACCAGAACTGCAAAGAAATGGTATTACAAAATGAGGATTGATCATGGTAAACATGACTGGTCTTGGTGGAAATCTGAAGTGATTACCAAATGGGCCAATAATTCTTGGAGGTTTAAAATGGAAAATGCTTTTGAAAGTGCCATTTTTAACTCAGAAAAAGACAAACCACTTACTTGGTTCTTCAAACAAAAAGACAGATTATCTGCTTTACACCCAGATATGTCTGACACTATGATTAATATGAAAATATTAAGAAAGTGTGGAGGAGAACTGGAACATGCTATCAAAAGCAGATGTGTGGAACCCTGTTCAACAGAGGACTACATTAATACTATGGAAGATATAATTACCAGAACAAGAATTGGTAAGACTTGGATTAGAAACCCAATAGAGTCCAAAATAGTCTCAAAGATTCCTAGAGAGGAAATAAGACCAGAAAGACCTGTCTTGAAGTGTCATAAATGTGGAAGTACTTCACATTTAGCCAAAACTTGCCCTAAGAAGGCAAAGATCAATGAAGTTCAAGTCATTGAAGAAATTCAGTGTACTGAAGAGAAAGAAGAGTCTGATCAAGATTCTGCAGTCTCTGAAGATACACCAGTGGAGGACTATCCCATTGAGATCATTTCAGCTTTCTTTGAGGTCACAGAAGTCCATACCCACTTGCCATAGTACAGTGAGGATTGCTGCAACCTGATAAATATCCAAGATGCCAGAATGTGTAAAACAAAACCTGCTAGAGGAAAGGGTTATACTGCTGGGGCATCCTGTATCACATCAGTTCTGATGAGTGATATTAAAGCCAAAGTAAATTTGGATACAGGGGCATTTTGCACTTGTGTGGGCAAAGATTATCTCCAAATTATACTTCCTGAGTGGAAAAACCATCTATTACCAATAGAAGGTGTACAATTCATTAGTGCCAGTAACAATATGTACCCCTTGGGCATATTGGACACTAATATTGTATTCCCACATCCAGCAGGAAGTGTAAGAATGAAAACTGAGATTGTAGTAATGGATAATTGCACATCTCAGCACATCATTCTTGGAAATGATTACTTGAATATTTATGGTATTGATATAAATAACCATAAAGACAGATATTTCACAATTGGAGATAACAAAAGGCAAAAATTTGCTTTCTCCAATATGCCAAAACAGATATCTGTAGTATCGTCTGTCAAAGATACTTACAAAGATGAATTTGTGTCTAAACAACTTGTTGAAGCACAAATTAATCCATCATTGTCACCAAAGATGAGGAATGAACTTATTGATGTATTATACACATACAATAATGCATTTGCATCTGATAATGAACCATTAGGCGCTATAAGGGGACATGAAATTGATATTACTCTTAATATTGATAGACCATATCCTCCAGTACTTAGAAGACCAGCTTATCCAGCCAGTCCCAGAGCTAGAGAGGCCTTGGAAAAACATATCCAAGAGTTGATCCAACTTGGTGTACTAAGGAAAGTAGGCCATAATGAGGAGGTTGAAGTGACAACACCTGTTATCATTGCTTGGCATAATGATAAGTCAAGAATGGTTGGAGATTTTAGAGCTTTGAATACCTACACAGTTCCAGATAGGTATCCAATCCCTAGAATCCAAGAAACCTTGACTCAATTGTCTAAAGCCAAGTATATAACCTCAATGGATGCATTGAAAGGCTTCCATCAAAATGTTTTGACGCCTAAAGCTAGGAAATTACTTAGAATTATCACTCACTGTGGTATTTATGAGTATCTTAGAATGCCATTTGGCATTAAAAATGCTCCATCTCATTATCAAAGAATGATGAATACCATCTTCCCCACAGAATTGTCTGAAGGATGGCTTATCATTTATATTGATGATATTATTATATGTTCTGACTCATGGTCTTTGCACCTTGAAAGACTTGCAAGAGTACTTCATAAAGTTGCAGAAGTTAACATGAAAATTTCACTTAAGAAATGCAATTTTGGTTTTGAAGAACTCAAAGCATTAGGACATGTTGTTTCTGGTTTGAGCTTGAGTATTGACAAGAATAAAGTGGCAGCAGTGTTACTTAAGCCAATACCCCAGAATAAAAAAGAAATGATGTCTTTTCTTGGATTTGCTAGTTACTATAGGCAACACTTGAAAGACTTTGCAATTCTAGCTAAATCACTCTATAGAATCTGTGATCAACAGACTGTATTTGAGATGACACAAGAGAGAATTAAAGCTTATGAGAAGATAAAGAAAGCCCTTACAGAAGCACCTTTACTCCTCATGCCTGACTGGAATATTCCTTTTAAATTGTACATTGATGCATTTGGAGATGGATTAGGGGCAGCCCTACATCAAGTCCAAATTATTGATGACAAACCTACAGAAGGACCAGTTTGTTATATCTCAAGACAAATCAAACCAACAGAAGCCAGATATGGTGCAAGCCAAATGGAGTGCTTATGTTTGGTATGGGCACTTGAGAAATTACACTATTACCTTGATGGCAGTGTTTTTGAAGTGATAACTGACTGTAATGCAGTAAAATCACTCCTTAACATGAAAACTCCCAACAGACATATGTTGAGATGGCAAATAGCTATTCAAGAATATAGAGGAAACATGACTATAGTTCATAAAGCAGGAAACATTCACAAAAATGCTGATGGACTTAGTAAATGGGCTTTAGCCAACACTCCTGATAACCCAGCTTATGTACCTTTGGAAGCTGAACCACAGATTCCAATTGAAGTAATTAACATAACTGATATTGGGACTGAATTCTTCGAAGAGGTCAGAGAGTCTTATAAACAAGACAAGAATTGCCATATCTTGACTTCTTTATTAGATAAAGACTGCAAAGATACATCTTTAGCTAATGCACTTGATGAAGTTTGGAAAAATTCCTATTCTGAAGGAAGATTTCACTTGTTTGATGGGATCATTTACCACAGAACAAAACATTCTTGTGTTATGACATTGTGCAGTAGATTACTTATCAATACCATTCTTAATAAATGTCATGATAGTATCTACTCTGGACACCTGTCAGAATACAGAACACTTGAAAAAGTGAAGAACTGTGCATGGTGGCCATCTTGGAGGAAAGAAACCATTGAATATTGCCATACCTGTGATAGATGCCAAGCAAACAGGAGCACAGGCAAGAAATTTGGATTGATGATCCATATTCAAGAACCAAAATCCCCTTGGGAAGTTTTTCACATGGATTGGGTCACAGCACTTCCCCCAAGTGGTGACAAAAGTTATAATGCTTGCTTAGTCATTGTAGACAGATATAGCAAAACTCCCATATTCTTACCATGTCATAAAGATGACACTGCTATGGATACAGCTCTTCCTTTATGGAGTAGAGTTATTTCTAATACAGGATTATTTAAGAATATCATAAGTGACAGAGATCCCAAATTCACATCTGCACTTTGAACCAATCTTCATAGATTGTTTGGGACTAAGTTATCATTCTGTACAGCATATCACCCTCAAACAGATGGGCTAGCAGAGAGGATGATTCAGACTTTAGAAGACATGATCAGGAGATTCTGTGCTTATGGATTAGAATTCAAAGACTCAGATGGCTTTACCCATGACTGGTGCACTCTGATACCTGCATTAGAATTGGCATACAAGAGATCAGTCCATTCTTCCACAGGACAAACTCCTGCTATGTTAGAGAAAGGATGGAATCCAAGACTCCCAGCAGACACACTGAGGAAAGACTTGATTGACATTCATCCTACAGCTTCCAGCTTCAAGATAATGCTTGATAAAGTGAAACATCATGCAAAACAAAGTATGGATGATGCTTTTGATTATGCAAAACAGAAGTGGGACAAGAGTCATAAAGTACCAGACTTCAAAGTAGGGGACTTAGTTTTAGTTTCAACCTTGAATTTTAATAATATCAAAGGCCCAAAGAAACTTAAAGATTCTTATGTAGGACCTTTTGTTATTGTTTCTTTACATGGAACCAATGCAGTTCAAGTGGAATTGAGTGGTGAACTGGAAAATAAACACCCCACATTTCTAGTCAGCTTGATAAAGCCTTATCAACCAGCTGATAAAGAATTGTTTCCTTTAAGAAACCCAACTCCTTTAACTGTGCCACCTGTGGAACAGAATGAAGACAAAAAGATAAAGAAAGTCATTAAATAAAGGAGACTTAGGGGTAAAAATCAAAGAGAATATCTTGTCAGATATAGAAATCCAGTACATGAAGATGAATGGATGGCAGAATCAGAAATACCTGACTCAGATAAACTCTTAAGAAGATTTAGACATGAAAGAAGGCCACAAGCCTGAATATGTCTATAAATGTGCTTTAAATTACTTGATCTGAGTAATGTGAAGAGGTTGGACAGTGGACATTAACCCCCTTTGGGGCCTTATTCTTTTATCACTAATAAAATTGTAGTACAATTTTATTTTTTGGTGGGAGGGAATGTGAGCCTTGAGGTATATTTTACATACCCAAATAGGCCACAATTATCTTAAAAAGAAATTTTGAATTATGCACAACTCATAAGTCATGCATATATCCAAAATTCATCATTTTCAATTTCAGAAAAGATGAATAACTTTTTATTGAGTAGGTAAATCCATGGATTTAAGACCAGATTTGGATTCTACACAAAAATTCACCTAGGGTAGCTCCATAGAGTGAATAAGCTCAATTTAAGTATTTCAGGTGGTAAAATGGAAAATACTTCAATACCACATCATTAATACCACATAAAAGATCCGTGAAAATTTTTGTTTTTCTTGATTTTTAGCCAAAATAATGGGAAAGTGAGAAATCCCATGTTATATATACACTAAGAATAGTGTTATGCATGTTTTGAGCACCTAATATCATGGTATTCTTACATGGACTTTTGGTACACCCATAGTGGATATCTCACTTTAAGCTTAATTTTCTATTTTTACGTGAAAAATAAGTAAGGGGGACAAAAGACATCAAAGAGAGCCAGGGTACCCCACTTCTGAGGCCTCAGAGGCATGGATAGCTCCAGAGCATGGATCCATGGCTCATCTTGGCCCAATTGGTAAACCAAAACTCTTTGGGAACTTGGTTACCAAGTTACACCTACTGTAATTATATGAAAATAGCAAATAACCTGCTATTTTGACGTGCCAAGGAGGTAATGAGCTACTTAAACTCCTGTAACCATCTCAATTACTAATGAATTTCCATGGATAAACCCCAAAAGAGTAATTAAAACCCTTTTGGGACCCATATTCATTGATTTACCTCATAGCAACCAGCAAAACACTGCTATTTGCAATTCTACGTAGAAATGAGGTAAAAACTTCAAAAATTCATTAAAAATACAATTCTTAATGAATCTTTCTGAAACTTTCAAAACTAAAGGAGAACTTTATTATCTATGGTACAACCAAAAAGAAATACAGTTTTACTAGTAAAATTCAAAGTTTTACTTACAGTCCATTTTGGTTATTCTACGTGAAACACTGAATCTTCAAAAATTCACAGTAATTACAACCTGTGATGAAATTGGCAATAACATTGATAACCTTGAGAAATCAATGATTATTTTAGAATAAAAGAAGATTTACAAGTGTTAATCCTTTTATTCTTAACCATATTGGGGTTGGTAGTCACATAAAAGCATCAAATAAGTAATTATGATAATGTTACGTGACAAATAATGATGCAATCAATAAACCAAAAGGGTTTATTGTTTTCTCACTCGCTGTTTTTTCAGTTTGCTCCATGGCACGCCTCTGTGAGCTGTTGTTGACTTAAAAGAGGCCTCCTCTTGCTGTTTTTCCCAAGAATCATCTTATCAATTTATTAAATCATTATTACCAACAAGTAAGTATTAGTTACAGCTCTTCTTAAGTGTTTTAAATCTTTCAGAATCAACCAGAAAGACGTGAAATCATATAATCCAACTATATATTGTTGTAATACTGTTATAAATCCTTTTGATCCCTTAAATCCACAATTCCACATCAAATTTCTCTACTTTTATCTATCAATAAGTTCTTTGGAGTATTAGTGAGTCATTTATCTTTAATTCTTAAAGTTTTTCTCTAGTAATAGTTTTCTTCAAGAATTATCTTTATAATTATTCTTGTAAAAGATAATTATATATTAAAATAATTTTATTATTTTAAAAAAAGAAGTTTTTATTATGAAATTCTTCTTGTAATTGATTCTAGTAGACAATTACTGCTCACTGTTATAATCACTAGTAGTGTATAACACGTGAAAGAAATAATTTTATGATTATTTAATTGTGGTTATAATAATTTTTATTATTATATTTCATAAGAACAGACATAGTACTGTTGATTAATAGTAATATTATCATCAGTTTCATAGTCACATCTTACACCCTTGCACACAATCAGTAGGCAAATTCATCTATTCATTTGAACCACACACCCAAAACACAACCAACATGAAGCAGTCGTTTATACCAACAAAACATTTCATTAATCAACCATTCAAAATTGGCTTTCCAGATTTCTCCAGCGCGCTGGAATTATGGAAATTCTGCATCAACATCAACAATACCAAACTCCCAAAGGTTCCTCCAAATGTGACATCTGGGATGGATTGGTCTTGAGACGGTTCACTGGCACTAGAAATATTAACAACCCCCGATTCATGTCCATTCCTGGTGCATTGGCCTTCCCCATTTATGTGGACTGTGTTAATTCACATGGAAATTCAACCCGGTTGGCCGGAATTGGACCTATCATGCTTATTTGTCTTAATCTCCCCTCAAGTTAAAGATTGAAGCCATATAATGTGTATGTGGCAGGAATTGTCCCTGGTCTGAAGGAACCAGCTGCCCTTCAATTGAATTAACTATTACTGCCACTGATCAAGGAGCTCAAAGAGCTATGGCAAGGTTACCCTTTTTCACCCACCTCAACAGGTCCTTCAGGATCCTTTATCCGTGTTTCCCTCCTCACGGCCATTGTGGATGTGGTTGCCATGCGCAAGCTTACTGGATTTATTTCTCATTCAGGCAGCCACTTTTGTAATTTTTTAACTATTCACAAAGCTAAAATTGAAGAAATTGGTCCTCAATTTCACTACACAAGCCCATACCAAAATCATAAATCAACCATTTCAAAATGGCTTTGGGCAACCCCAAAACAACAGCAAGCAATTTTCTCTGAGTATGGAGTGAAATATTCAATTTTGGAAGACCTTCCGTATTGGGATGCAACCAGAATGGTTAATCTTGACATAATGCATAATTTAATACTTGGGATTTTGAAGGATCATGCAACTTTCAAATTGTGCATTCCAGAGTCCAAATCAAAAATTTACTTCAGGTCCTGCAAGAAATCCATTGACACCAACAGTTCAGACTCAGATTTCATGACCCCCAACAGCTTTCTTGATCCAATCACATTGATAGAGGCTGCAAAAATAGTAAATGAGTCACTCCCCACTACTTCCACCCAACAGAATTACCTCCCAATGCCCACTTCCCACACCCAACATCCATCTAGTGGTTCTGCGGAGATTCCATCATTTGATGCGGATAAAATCCCTCTGAATTGGATATCAATGCACTGAGTGATCACCAGATCAAGGGTGAGGCTCTGGAAAATCTCCTACAAATCATATCTGATACCATAATTCCCTCATCATGGACAAGAGTACCCCGCAAAATGGGTTCCCCCTCTCATGGTAGTTTAAAAGCCGCTGAATGGGCTCTCTTATACAAGGTCTATATTCAATTTTTAATTCTCAGTCAACAGATGTCATTAGATGAACACAATTCCCCCAAAACTTGAGAAAAATGGGTCAATCAGAAGAACTTGCAAATTAACTGACCAAGACTACATTCCATTTGATTAGTGCTATCAACATCGCCAAAAGTTGGACTGTTTCAATGGATGATGCAACTGCATTCGCTGAACATTGGAAAAAATTCTGCCTTTCCAATCAACACCTGTTCCCAAAACAGAAAAGTAAACCAAATCAACATTTTGCTGATCATATTCCAGAACTCTTCCAATTTTGGGGCCCAGCACAAGCCCCAGCCACATGGGGTTATAAGCGCTTGATTGGAGTATTTGCAAAGATGCCAACAAATAACAAAAAATGTACGTCAATTAATAAGATAAATATATTCACATTAATTGAACACATGAGCTGAATAAGAAAACTTCTTGCAAATCTGAATAGATGATATAGATAGAGCCTTACTTCAACATATCTGTCAATGTTCCAACCTTTCTGTTTTCCTGAAATCCCCATCCATCCCATGTGAAATAAAACAACTTTTCAAATCACAGATGCCTGCCACTCCCAATCACCAAAAATATAACAAACCATATGGCCATGACCAACAAAATTATGATTGCCTTGTTGAGTACTTACAGAATTTTCATTCAACAAGGGAGAGAGTTGAAGGGATCAGCTTTGACACTACTTTACAATCCACAAGTCATCCCACTTCAAGGATTGTCTCACCTTGGTATTTTCCAGTTTCAAACATTAATATTGGGAACAATATATTTTCAACTGAATCCAAAAATTTCAGCAAGAGTGTGATATATTTTCTGGGGGGAAACTCACAATGTTTTGGTATTCTTAATAGCATGTTTAAAGTCTCTGAGCCATCTTGCATGCTGAAAAATAACCTTCTGATATTGAAAACTTTAAAGATTGATGTAAATTTCTTACCAGATTGGCGGCATCTCAATAATTATAAATTTTTTTGGTTTTGATGTTGGACACTTGATTATATCTGAAGAAGAAATAGAAGGTAACTGTAAATTTTATGATAAAAAAGCTATGTCATTTGGACTGCTTGTAATGATAAAGCCATTCTTTCGTGATATTTAGTCTCCACTTTTTTGCAAATCTCTCAGATTCATTAGGAATTTTGCTAGTGAAATAACTGCCTCAAAATTTGGTGACAGTTACATGCCATTGTGACAGGCAAAGCCCATTATTTCACATTTCTACAAAGAAATTACTATTTTGACATTGGGTATGGTGTGAATAAGCCAGTTTCAATGATCAAATGACCCACACACTCACCTATCACAGGATCTAAAATGTCCAACTGCCCTATCATCACATTGGAAGGGGAATTGGCCCATTATCCAAGTGAGCCTCAGCATTACATTGCGTCCATGAGATTTTGGACGTTTGTAAGCCACATGGAGCTGGTCACATGCCCTAATGAGTGCTTTGGGCAGGTAGGTTTCAGAAAATTACCCCTGCACATGTCTCACACTTATGCACCTGCACCCACACATGCTCTTGGATTCTTGTGAATGTCTCACACTTACACACCCACAAATGCAAATGCAACTGCACCGGAACATGCACACACACCCTCTGTGAGTGATTTCATGTGTCACCCGCATATGGTCGATGCTGCTTGACAGTAGGCCCTCACATGTCTTGCCTCTGTGTGCATGTGTCACACCCATGAACCCAAACCTGCTGAATTATGCAGAGGGCTCCAACCATGTCACCCACTTATTCTCAGCTGATTTATGGCTACAAAAAATTAGCACAACACATCATTTGGCCTTTGTGTGAGCATCACACACACCCACACCCACAATATTGTGCAGTGGTCTCTACCAGTGTCACCCGCTGAGGCGGAATCCTTTCATGGATGACCTGGGAAGTCAAACACCCCTTCTCTACATCAAGACTGGCTGAAGTACCTCTTTGATGTGTGTGTGCAAACAGGCAGGTCTTGTGTAATTTTTACCAACCTTTGGACGGTTGCGGGACAATCAGGTGGTGAGGAATCTGAGTTGAAGGCACAGGGGAACCAATATTGATGGATGTCACAGGATTTGTTGTAAGACAAGAGTGTGACGTGTGCTCAATGTGAGCTTGACTTTTATCTTGCTTGACATGAAGTCAATCACTGGCAATTGACACAAGATTGGCCCTGGTGAAGAGCGGCAGGATATTATGGTGTGCAGGAGCTCACCAGTTTGAAGAGGGGGATACTTTCACAGCTGCTATAAGGGGTAAGGTTATTCAACCTTAAGACCACTCAAGCTCATGAAACCAGAAAATTCAGTATGTGCATCAGGAATCAGTTTCAGCAAATCTTCTTTCTGAAACATGCATACAGCTTAGTTCATCAATACAGGCTGCATATTCTAAATACAGCTTTTGATTTGAAATAATGAAGCTTTATGATCACCCAGCTCCACCACATCTCTTGTACAGACCCTGTAAATCCATACAGGGGCTGTATTATTCAAATCATCTTAAATAAATACTCCTCTCAAGAAAATTCACTCTTGGGATCAGGACTTGTAGATTCTCACATATACCAGCCCCTCTTCCTCCCTCTGTGGACTTTTCCCCACTTAATTGATATATTTTATTTACTATTTAATGAATATTCTTATCTTTTATTTTTGGAGTATTATATTTATTGGTATCACGTTGGTCTTTTTGTTTCCCCACCTGTTAAGTAGAGGTGTGGTGGCAATATCCTTATTAACCTGTCTCTTTCTTTCTGACAGGTTGTAACAGTGGACTTTGACTTTTTTGTGGTTTGCTATTTTATTCTTACTCTTATCTTTATTGTTGCTGCTTTATTATATTTATTTCATTAGCAATTCCATCTTTATTACACTCTTTAGTGTATTCAATCTTATTCCATCTTGAGCCTTCCATCAGTGAATTCTGGCTTACTGAGTGCCACACCCTCTTCACTTGGAAGATCCCCTGTGACAGATTCCTATTTTTGAGATTAATCAATTATAAGTAAAGATCCATATCCCTTGTTACCATAATTTTTTATATCATTGAAAAACAAAAACTATGGAGAAGGAATAAATGTGGTATTAATTATTGAAATCACATTTATAATTTATCACTGGCCTGCTAGGCACACAAAATATGCCCTGGTGAAAGATCTCTTCTTACCACCATTTTCTCAGGAAATTTCTTCTCATTGTCTTTACTAAAATACAGTATTAGACAATCTTTATCCTTGAATAAATACATTTTTCATGGAATAAAAAAGAATTATGAGGCAAAAGAACCATAGGGTATTGTTTTTATACCTTCAAACAACAGCCTACCTGTATGGAATTAGAAGGTACTATAATTTCTATATTTAATATTTATTATTCACCAGCTCAATTAATTTGAATCTCCTTCAAGGGCTTCTATATTTACTTCTCATAGATTTATCTATTTTGATAATATTCAAAGATCTTATTTATTCAAATTTATGGCTATGAACCCAGAAAAATGAATTTTCAGATGTCTTTTTCTGAAAAATAAAACTTTGTATTATTATCAGTGAAATTTTGGATAATTAATTGAGCTTCTTCACAAGAAGAACAATATGGCGTCCCTCCTCTAATCTTTATCAATATGTTTCTGGCTTTAATTAATAGTGCTAAAAATTAGTTTCAAATACCCAAAAACCTTCTATTGGCTTTCAAAATCAAGATCTCTTCAGGAAAAGCCATTTAAATATTTTAGTGTTAAAATTAACTTGATAAAATCATAAGACTGTTTAATTAAGAAGGCCTATCACCTAATAGAACAATAGGCTCTGAAGTGTATATTTGTTTCAGTAATTATTGGATTTTTTCGAATAAAAGAAAATGTTTTTAAGTCTAAAATAGCTTTCAAATTACTTTATTGCATATGTTCATAATGCTTTAGGCTTTATTCCTTAACGTAAATACACTTTTTTTTAACAAAATGAAATTAAATCTCAAAAATCTTTTATAACAAAATACATTTAAAAGAAGAAAAAGAAAAATTTCCAAAGCTTTTTCTGAAAAAAGAGTTTATAAGAAACTTCTAACTAATCTTCTTTCAATTTCTAGAGAAAAGAAATTTAAATCATTAAAGCCCTTTTTTGGAAAAAAAAAGATATTTTGATTAAATCTTAAACCTCTTTGTAAAATTACGTTAACTCAATTTAATCTTCCTGCTTCACCCATTATTGAATATATTCGTCAAGAAAAATTAAAATTTATCAAAAATTGGGTCAAACTCAAAACCTTTTTATTGAAAAATATGGTTCCTATATGAATTGAATTAGAAGTAAGATATTAAAAAAAATTATTCAAAATCTAAATTTTTCCAATGAAGTAAGTCATTTTATTTTAATATTTTAAAGACAAAATGAGTTATTAAGCTCTGTAATTGTTAGATATATCTAATATCAATCTCATTGAAGCTATAAACCCTTATATCATTTTTTCTGTCTCAAATTCATGTTTTTTTTAATTCTTTGATATGATTAAATTTGATTTTTCACTGTAACTGATTCTTCAAAACAACCTCATAATCATAATAATTCTAATTTTGAACTCAAATAATAATATTTATGATTTTTTACAAAGGTTTATTAATTATTGCTTTAATTTTGTTATTTTATTCATCTTGGTAATCTGTTTTGAAACAAATAATGGAAGGTTTATGAATGAAAAATTTCAAAATGGGATAAATTCATTTTATTTGTATATTTGAAGCTTAAAATGAATCTATTTATTATTCATTTAATTTCTCAATCTTTTTTGTCATTAAATTAAAAATCTAACCAAAATTCTTTCTCTTTTGAATCAAATTTTAATTAATTCAGTTATGAAATATAATTTTAATAATTATTGAATTTAATAGTTTTTTCAAAATGAATATAAAAGCTTTTGGTATTTACAAAGCTATTTTATTCCAAATCTGTCATTAATTTACTACCAAAACTGAATAAAAGGAGCTTTTCAGTAGTTTATATTCTATTTTCTCTCAGGTTTTTTCTTAAAAAATTTACACATACCAAGAAATAGGATTATTATTGAATGTTATGTTTTTTTTCTTAAAAAATCAATAAAATAATCATAAATAAAATTTGAGTAATTTAATGAAAATTAAAATGAATTTGGAATAAAAAATAAGAGAATCTAATATATATTCTTTATTTTTTAATTCATAATTCCATAGCTATCCAAATACAGGACCCAATATGCATTTCTGGCCCTTTTGGCAGTTTTAATTAAAATGGCTCTTTGTCTGGTTTCTCTTAACTCTCATCATTTTAGGCCTGATTCTGAAACTCCTTCATCCATGAACCTCAAGCCCACTTCCATAAATTATAAAATTTATGGCCATTTACTTCCTATAATGTGACAAATTTCCCACCATGGTAATTTAACCCACTTTGGCCATTTTTTAAATTGGAAAAATGAGTAACCCCTTCATATCTGGAGGCTGACTGGTTCAAATATTCAAATTTCCACATCCTTGAAGGTTTCTATTTTAGAAGAAAATTAGTTCACCTTTATTCAAAATTATTATTTTGTGACTTTTCCACATCTGTTGAAAAGATACCCCAGTAGAATTTCTGGGCCTATTTGCACATCTTTTTCTACAAATGACTAGTAAACTCTACAGATTATGGCACTTGCCAAAACTCCATAAAGCCCATCTTTCAAAGGCAGAAACAAGGAGTTGCTTCAACCAAATAGAATCTCAATATAAAGAGAGCACCAAATGTCTAGTGATGAACACACCATCAAAGGAGGCCGAAGCTACTGAAAGTGCCCCTGTAAACACTGCAGCCCAAGTTTTTAGCAGTTACTGAGAAGTTCCATTTCTAAAATATTTGTCAGAGGCACTTTGTGAACCAAAGTGTCAAATTTACAAAATTTGGAAGGGAATTATAAAAGGATTAGTTTCTAGTTGCTAATAATAAATATCAGTCATACTCATCAGGGCCACTATTACAGTAATCCCAAGGGATACTGTCAAGGGGACTTGAAAAATATTCAACAAAAGATACCCTTTCACCTTTTAAGGAGACACTTCAAGAAATGGAAATACCAATCAGTCAATACAGTCTGAAATGAATTAAAGTTGTAGTTTATCAATGCCCCTGGGTGACTCAATCAGCCTTCTCATTTCTCAATTTGGCCAATTATATCTTCAATGAGTCATACAAGATGCTTAACAGCAGTAACATAATGAAGGCTCAATTTTTTTCACATATACTAGCCTCTATTCCAACACTTGAAAGTTTTTTCCCCAGTTGTTGAATCTACTAAGATTTATTTTTACCTTCATTTTATTTAATCTGAATATTAAATAATGATCATTTTAAGCTAATAACTTTAATCTTCTTCTTTTCTTCTTCAGTTTATATTTTCTGGAAATGAGCTTGATAATTCTCTATGATTTCTGACATTTTGAAATTAGTATCAAGGATATAGATTGTTCTTTCGTCATTTGGCTTACACATTGTGCATATACTTGCTGTATTTCTTTCTCTCTTAATGAAATATATTTTCATTATTATTTCCTTTAACTCTTTTGCATTCATTCAAGTGAGTTATAGGTCACCCTTCATTTCCAGAAGTCCTTTAAAAGAATACTTCCAATTTAAAAAAATACACCAAAATTAAGAAACATATCTTCACAATTCAATCACTTGAATAAATTACCTCCTAATTTTTTATTCCATAAAATTCTTTTTCTTGGAAAATATCATTTAAATTTATAATAGGAAGATATTATAGAAATATTTCCTTTTTATTTCTTTTTTTATCATGGTTATGTTGATAGTTAACTTCCTCTGATAATTTGTTCTTTTTATTATATATATAGCATATGAAATATTATGAAATGTTTAACAATTTTTTTCAAGTTTTAATTTAAGTGATTTATTTGGAATGCATATCAAAAACTAAAAAGAAATTGAAAAAATTTAAAACGATTTAACAAAAATAAAAATATTTAAGAAAAATTCGAAAAAATTCAAAAAAAGTCAAAAAAATTCAAGAAAAATTAAAAAACAATTGAAAAAAAAGCAAAAGAAATTAAAAAAAATTACAAAAAATTAAGTAAAAAATAAAAAAAATTAAAAGAAAAAACTGAAAAAACTAAACAAAATTTAAAAAAATCAAAAAACATTAAAAAAAATTGAAAAAAAATTAAAATAAAATCAAAAAAAAATTAAAAAAAAATTAAAAAAAAATTGAAAAAAAAATTGAAAAAAAAATTGAAAAAAAAATTGAAAAAAAAAATTTAAAAAAATCAAAAAAAAATTAAAAAAAAATTAAAAAAAATTATAAAAAAAATTGAAAAAAATTGAAAAAAAATTAAAAAAAAATTGAAAAAAAATTGAAAAAAAATTTAAAAAAAAATTAAAAAATTAAAAAAAAATTAAAAAATTAAAAAATTAAAAAAAAAATGAAAAGAATTAAGAAAAATTAAAAATAATTGAAAAAATTGACAAAAATTCAAAAAAATTCAAAAAATTTGAAAAGATTCAAGAAAAAAAAAAAAAAAAAAATTAAAAAAAATTCAAAAAAAATTCAAAAAATATTCAAAAAAATTCAAAAAAAATTAAAAAAAAATTCAAAAAAAATTCAAAAAAATATGAAAAAAAATAAAAAAAGATAAAAAAATTGAAAAAATTGAAAAAAAATTTAAGAAAGATTAAAAAAATTAAAAAGAATTTAAAAGAAATGAAAAAAGATTAAAAAAAAATTAAAAAAATTGAAAAAAATTGAAAAAAATGAAAAAAATAGAAAAAAGTTACAAAAAATCAAAAAAAAATTAAAAAAAAAATAGAAAAAATTAAAAAAAATTAAGAAAAGTTAAAAAAAAATTAAAAGAAAAATTAAAAAAATATCAAAAAAAATTACAAAAAAATTTGAAAAATTTAAAAAAAAGGAAATTAAACAAAATTAAAAAAAATTAAAAAAAATTGAAAAAAAATTAAAAAAAATTAAAAAAAATTAAAAAAAATTAAAAAAAATCAAAAAAAATTGAAAATAAATAAAAATAAATAAAAATAAATAAAAATAAATAAAAAATTTTAAAAAATTTTAAAAAATTTTAAAAAAAATTGAAAAAAATTGAAAAAAATTAAAACCGATTAAAAACAATTAAAAAAAAATTCAAAAATTAAAAAAAAATTAAAAAAAAATTAAAAAAAAAATTAAAAAAAATTATACAACATCATAAAAAATTATAAAAAATTAAAAAAAATTAAAAAATTAAAAAAATTAAAAAAGATTACAAAAAATCAAAAAAGAGTGAAAAAAATGAAAAAAAATGAAAAAAATGAAAAAAAATGAAAAAAAATGAAAAAAAATGAAAAAATTGAAAAAATTGAAAAAATTGAAAAAAATGAAAAAAAATGAAAAAAAATGAAAAAAAATGAAAAAAAATGAAACAAAATGAAAAAAAATGAAAAAAAGTGAAAAAAAATAAATCATTATACAAGTTAAATCCAGTTCTTTGTTTTTAATTCTGTTGAATATTGATATCAATCTTTTAAAAAAATTACTTAAAATTAATTAATTCTTCAAAACCTTGTCTTTTAACCTCATAAAAGAAGTTATATAAATTTAAAACTTTAAAGAATTCTTAATTTTCATGAAGTCTTATTTTTACTTTTTTTCTTTCTTTTACCAATGATGGTTCAAAACGTTTATTTAATTATTTTATTTCAAGTAAAATTGAATTTTCTATTACTAACACTTTACAGGTTGAATCTGATTACCAATTACACAATTTTATTATGAGTTACAGGATATCAAGTTGTGTAAATCAACAAATAATGAATGCATTTCTACCTTGTTTTATCCATATGAATCATGCAAATACCATGCTCCATATGTGAAAAATGTTAATCTTTTGGTTTATATGAGTTATTTAAAGGTTTTTATCATATTAGGGGGTGTCAAAGCTACCAAATCCCACTCTCAAAAGCCCAAGTTTTTTTTTGCCAAATCCCGCATTAACTTTTTGGGATTTGGGAAATCCCACACCTCAAGAGGTGTGGTATTTTGAGGTACAAAAACCCAGGTTTTTTGATACTAAAATCCCGCCTTTAGCTTCAATTAAAGAGACATTTTTACAACACACAACTCAGTAAGGGAATTTTAAATGGCATAAAATCTGAATATACTGGTCATTTATTAAGTTATTTGATTTCAAATTGCATTTTCTATACATCTTTTCTTCATTTACCATGCCAAAGGCATTGCAAAGGCTACTTTAACTTCAGACATTAAACTCACTGAAGTTCATTGATGCTCTCAACTATGATAGGGATTATGATATCCAGGAAGATATAATCTTATTAGATATGATAACATCACAAAGATACATCAATCCTCGTAGAAGATATCCATCACATTAAATGTATACAATAAATTATTTACAAACATTATCATCTGAAAAGTTTTGACAGCTATGTAGGACCACACATGAATCATTTGAAAAATTGGTGTCACCAATTCCAGATGATAAAACCTTTCAAAACCAATCACAAAACAAACAACACCATCTTGCCATCCAATTGGCTGTGGCACTATCAAGGCTAGGATCAAGTTCAATGGGGCCGCTTTGGGAAAGATTGTAATGTTATTTGGAATTAGCCATGGGGCTATTGTGTTGTACACTCAAAGATTGATCCAGTTATTAATGAAGCTGAAGCACAAAGTGATTGTGTTGCCAACAATAGAACAAGGAAGAGAGATGTCTCAAGTAATTCAGGCAGAAGGCTTCCCTGGGTGCATTGGGTTTATTGATGGGAGTCTCATACCATTATTACAGCGTCCCCCAATGATGGTGAAGCCTATTTTGATTGAAAAAAGAGGTAATCTGTTGAATATTTATTCTTTATATTGGTTTTGCTGATTGTTTAAAATCAAGGTATTCTATGTCAATACAATTGGTTTGTGATATAAACAAACAGTTCACTGCTCTACATGTTGGTTGTACTGGGTCACTTCATGATTCAAATGTCTATCAACATATTAAAATAGAACAAACGCCTCAAGATTTTTATGAAAAGGATCATTACTTACTTGCTGATTCAGCATATGCAAGCTCTCCTTGGGTTTTTCCAGCATATA
Organism: Austropuccinia psidii; assembly: GCA_023105745.1. Classification (NCBI taxonomy): domain Eukaryota; kingdom Fungi; phylum Basidiomycota; class Pucciniomycetes; order Pucciniales; family Sphaerophragmiaceae; genus Austropuccinia; species Austropuccinia psidii. The sequence goes on from JALGQZ010000003.1 coordinate 5,781,776, forward strand.
AGGGAGTGGTAGCACAGAATGAAGCCAACCATTCTTTCAATTACTGTCTAGCAAAATCAAGGGTCAGAATCAAGCATGCCATTGAAATTTGGAGGGGAGGTGGTTTTCTCTAAGGGAAATGCAAAATGAAATGAGGGATAATCATGAAATTGAATATTTTGTTAGTTGGGCTGTTTCATACACGATTTTACATAATATGTTAGCACAAATTGGTGATGAATGGTTTGATTTATATGAAGATGATGATCCACCACATGCAAAAAATCTGTCCAATGATGACATTGGGGAAGATGTGGTAAATATGTGTGAAAAACCTAAACCAATTACTTTGGCATGGAAAGATAGTCAATTGTGAATTTCATCAGGACCATTTATTTATGTACTCAATTTAATGGCATACAACGGAGTGGAGATGTTATTGGTAAAATAAAACTATTTACAATTAATATTTTGTAGTTCTTTTTTGGTCCTGCATATTTCTTTCAAAGTACCCATTGACGTTTTGAATCAATTTCAGTGGGGGTCATTTTCCAGAATTTGTCACCTACATTGAATAATTTATGGTTTATTTGAAAAGAAAATCCAAAATTATTTATTTTGTCATGATTGATAATTTCTGGAGGAGGCTTTGTTGTATGATGAACCATTGTTGATGCCTTCCAAAGAATTTTCATGATGCCAGGTTTTTTTGAAAAATCAATCTCCATTTTCAATTTGGGGAAGTGCAGGCCATGTCCAGAGGGGGTGAAGACAGTTGGTAGGGTATGGAAATCTTTTTTTGATACAAAAGAGAATATACCATAAGTCCAGGCATTGAGATTGCTTAAATCTTGGTGTGGCTTATTTAAAAATCCATCTTTAGTTAAAATAACATTTGTAAAAGACTTAAATTCTTCCTTTTGATTGGCAGAAGTCCATTTGAGCTGACTGAAGTTAGGTAATTTGGCTGCTTCCATTAATGACTGATTTTCATTTGCAGCTACTTTTGAAAAATGTGATATTCTTGAGTAAATTAATTCGTCATATTGTTGAAGTTTGGTCCATTGCATGTTATCCAATTCAATTTGATGAGGAGTCAAACCAGGTGTGAGCCTTAGAGGCAATTTCATATACCCAAAAGACCACAAATACAAAATTAACATATAAATATAAAAAAAATAAATTTATTTATATTATTAAAATGAAAATCAAAATATAAATATAAAATTATATTCACAATTAAAAATTTAATTACAATTTAAAAAAAAAATTACATTAAATTTTGAAATTGTAAAATTACATTTATACTTGAAAAAATTAAGTAAAAATGAATTTTTAACAAAATTGTAAAAAAATAAATAAATTTGGAAAAAAGTTAAAAAAAATAATTATAGCTTTTTATCCAATAAATAAACATATAAATGTTATCTCACCATTGGATTCCTCATAAAAAATCAGGTGGGGTCACCTCTGAGTGAAAATTTTGTAACTCAACTCTAAATAAGCTTAAATTAAGTTTTTAGTATTTTCTGTATGAAAATTGAAAATCCTCAAAACTTTTATTTAAAAACCACACATGTAGTTTTAATCACCAAAAAATTACATACGTAAATTATAAGTATAATACATGATGAGGAATTAAAGGAAAAATAAATTGGAAAGATTAGATTTGGGGGGGAAAGGAACTCCAGCTCTAAGGGGGAGCTAGACCCCCAAAATCCTTGCTGAAAGGCATGTGGTGTCAAAATTAATGCAAAAGTTCATCACTTTTGGCCTGGAATTGAGCTACAGGGTCTGTGGACTCAATTGATGATGAGGTTTTGATACCAACTGGGCTAGTTTTAGCTGTTGCCAAGAGGGTAAAACTACCCTTAAGATAAAAAAATCATGGTAAAAACAGTTTTAACTGGTTTCTACTTCTCTTACACACATTCTGACGTGTTTTTAAGGCGCTAGACCAGGTATTGCTATAGTAATGGCTGATTTAAGGGTCTAAAATGGCTAAAAATGGCTTAAACCAGCCCTTTTTTGGTCTAAACAAGGGTCCAATGATGCCATAATTGGCTTTTCTGTTGTCAGACTGTGTTTCACGACTGACAAGAGTAAATTTTACTTTTGGAGTAAGAAAATTGATGTCTATAAAAGAATGTCTTCTTTGCCCCACTTTTCTCTTCATGTTAGAATCTTTTCCTTTTATAATTAGTTTCAACATTGTTAAACCAATCAATAAAAGATTCCAACCACCTTTATTAAGTCTTTTTGAACCTTTTAACCACGTGAAAAAATCATTATAATCATTTTTGGTAACTCTTATGATTATTTTTACCCCTGAACCACCCCAAAAGTGAATTAAAGCATCTTTCATTGATGTTAACTTTGTCACTTTGTTTCCAAATTCACTCTGGTCACTTTTGGGCCTGTTTTCTCTTTAATATTCTTTTTAACAACTCTGTTCTTTAATTAATTGCTTGCAGTTTATTGTTCAATCAATTTCAATTGAAATTGCTCTTGAAGAAATTTCTTTTGTAGCCTTAAAATATCTCTTGTAGAATATTTTTTGGATAGATTTTCATTGTTGGTAAAACAATAAATCTTTATAATATTATTGTTTTATACTAATAAAGTTATAAACAATAAAACTGGCATGTTTTCTTTCAAAAATAATATTTCTTACTATTTTTAATTGATTTTTACCTTATACAAATTTTGAGGACAGGAAAAGTACTTGATTTTTAATCAAAGTTTCATATCCACACCTTACATTTGGGGGCCCAGCTGTGATATTTTACCTGTGACATATTTTTTTTACTCTTTTTAAATCCTTTTTCTTATAATGAAAAATTTAAAAACATATAAAAAATACTTATAATTCAAAAAATCAATAATAAAAAAAATAATTTTTTAATATTATAAGTGAGGCTTATATTTTAATTTCTTTTTTGAAATATCCTTTTTTACTTAATTAATTGGTTATTTCATTAATTTTAGTGTCTGACAGTGTGGTAAGACAAGAAAACATTGAAACACCTCAACAGTAACCAGCATTATTCCTGCCAGTACTGTTAATTCTGATCATAATTGTGAGCCTTGAGGTATATTTTACATACCCAAATAGGCCACAATTATCTTAAAAAGAGATTTTGAATTATGCACAACTCATAAGTCATGCATATATCCAAAAATCATCATTTTCAATTTCAGAAAAGATGAATAACTTTTTATTGAGTAAGTAAATCCATGGATTTAAGACCAGATTTGGATTCTACACAAAAATTCACCTAGGGTAGCTCCATAGAGTGAATAAGCTCAATTTAAGTATTTGAGGTGGTAAAATGGAAAATACTTCAATACCACATCATTAATACCACATAAAAGATCCGTGAAAATTTTTGTTTTTCTTGATTTTTAGCCAAAATAATGGGAAAGTGAGAAATCCCATGTTACATATACACTAAGAATAGTGTTATGCATGTTTTGAGCACTTAATATCATGGTATTCTTACATGGACTTTTGGTACACCCATAGTGGATATATCACTTTAAGCTTAAATTACTATTTTGACGTAAAAAATAGGCAAGGGGGACAAAAGACATCAAAGAGAGCCAGGGTACCCAACTTCTGAGGCCTCAGAGGCGTGGATAGCTCCAGAGCATGGATCCATGGCTCATCTTGGCCCAATTGGTAAACTAAAACTCTTTGGGAACTTGGTTACCAAGTTACAACTACTGTAAAACATCAGAAAATAGCAAATAACTTGCTATTTTGACGTGCCAAGGAGGTAATGAGCTACTTACACTCCTGTAACCATGTCAATTACTAATGACTTTCCATGGATAAACCCCAAAAGAGTAATTAAAACCCTTTTGGGACCCATATTCATTGATTTACCTCATAGCAACCAGCAAAACACTGCTATTTGCAATTCTACGTAGAAATGAGGTAAAACCTTCAAAAATTCATTAAAAATACAATTCTTAATGAATCTTTCTGAAACTTTCAGGACTAAAGGAGAACTGTATTATCTATGGTACAACCAAAAGGAATTACAGTTTTACTAGTAAAATTAAAAGTTTTACCTACAGTCCATTTTTGGATATTCTACGTGAAACACTGAATCTTCAAAAATTCACAGTAATTACAACCTGTGATGAAATTGGCAATAACATTGATAACTTTGAGAAATCAATGATTATTTTAGAATAAAAGAAGATTTACAAGTGTTACTCCTTTTATTCTTAACCATATTGGGGTTGGTAGTCACGTAAAAGCATCAATTAAGTAATTATGATAATCTTACATGACAACAGATGATGCAATCAATAATCCAAAAAGGTTTATTGTTTTCTCACTCACTGGTTTTTCAGTTTGCTCCATGGCACGCCTCTGTGAGCTGTTATTGACTTAAAAGAAGCCTCTTCTTGCTGTTTTTTCCGTATCATCATCTTATCAATTTATTAAATCTTTATTACCAACAAGTAAGTATTAGTTCAACTATTCTTAAGTGTTTTAATTCTTTCAGAATCAATCAGAAAGACGTGAAATCATAGAATCCAACTATATATTGTTGTAATACTGTTATAAATCCTTTTGATCCCTTAAATCCACAATTCCACGTCAAATTTCTCTACTTTTATTATCAATAAGTTCTTTGGAGTATTAGTGAGTCTTTTATCTTTAATTCTTAAAGTTTTTCTCTAGTAATAGTTTTTCTTCAAGAATTATCTTTATAATTATTCTTGTAAAAGATAATTATATATTAAAATAATTTTATTATTTTAATAAAAGAAGTTTTTATTATTAAATTCTTCTTGTAATTGATTCTTGTAGACAATTACTGCTCACTGTTATAATCACTAGTAGTGTATAACACGTGAAAGAAATAATTTTATAATTATTTAATTGTGGTTATAATAATTTTTATTATTATATTTCATAAGAACAGACATAGTGCTGTTGATTAATAGTAATATTATCATCAGTTTCATAGTCACATCTTACATTTGGGGGCCTGGCCGTGTTTTTTGAACCTTGTACCCTTAATTAATATATTTTTAAGCTCTAAAATATATTAATTTAATTAATTTTTTTTCTTTCAATTTGGAGTTAAAATATTTTTATTTTTGAAATTGTTTTAAAATCTTTTTCATTGAGGAATTTGGTTTAATTTTATATTGTTTTTACACGTGGCTTTTTCACATCCAAAAACTTATAAAATTATTCTTTGAGTTACTCTGAATTAATTTTCATTCAAAATCTTAAATTTTAATTTTTTTCTTTAAAAAGAATAATTTTTTTTAATATTAAAAAAAATATAAAACTTATAAAAAATCTTTAAAAAATATTTTAAAAAGTATAAAAAATAATTTTTTCTCTTTTATAATTTCTTTTAGTGTCTTTAATCAAATACTGTGCAGCTGGCAACAGACTCAGTAAAAGATATATCACTAGTCCAGAATCTTCAGAAGCAGAATCTGAAGACAGTATTGAGGTGCAGATTGCTAAAAGAGGCACCTTATTCAACTCAGAAAAAGCTAAATTACCACCAAAAGGTGTGTATTTTATCTTATATTTTCACCTTTTATCTTTAAATTGACGTGAAAATGGTGCATACCAGAAATGGAAGAAACTATTCAGTCCAACCAGATGGATGTGGACAAGGAAGAGGCAAGACCAAATCCAGAAGTGCCAAATCTTCCACAAGAAAGGCACATCTGGAGGATGCCAGAGTTGCCCCCCATTCCCCAAGGTCTGTACCAACAGATTTTGACGTGAATTCTGAGCCTGAACTAATTTATGATAATATTTCCAGGGCTGAACCATTTTCAAGTGGCAGCAATAGAAATATATCAGAGCCAGTACAAAAATTGGTTCAGAGCAGCCAAAGAAGAGGAGTGGGAAATCTGCCCAAGCCTTTGGCAGGGGGCCATGAACTCCTACTTACACATCAAGAGCTTTCTGGGTCAGGAGAAGACCATAGAACTCTTAGGAGGTTGGAGCCCCCTGTCTTGCAAAGACAAGGTCAAAAAGATAAAGAATTGGTTGAAGAACCAGAGTCTTTTATCCATAGACCAGAAGAAAGAATTGGAAATGACTCCAACTTTGGAGACAGAGGCACCAGTGGCATCTACCAGCTCCAAACCAGCTCCAGAAGCATCCAAGGACAAGCCCAAAGGACCTCAAAAGAAACAGAGAGGTCCCAAGAACCATCAAGGCAAGGGCAGAGGCAAAGCCAATTGGCACAGACCTTACCCACAAGGGTACAGGATCCCCAGATTGGAGCCTTCAGCCGTGGACAGTGTCTTCAATATGGCCAGAACTCTTATGGAATTCACAGCCAAAGAGCAGGAAAGGATGAACAGGACTTTTCCACGCAAATAAATGATGTACATAGAAGTATTAGTGTAGAAATTGGCAAACTTGAGTCAAAGTTAAAGCAAATTACATTAGACATCAATGATTTAAAGAAAAATGACAAGCAACATTCTGATTGGCATAAATTGACAACTGTCACCCTTGAGTCAATTAGCAATGCTTGTGAAAGAATTGAGAACCAATGTCAAAATAATGACACAGAGGATCTTTCCATCTTTAAAGTAAATGATAGACTTAAAACTCTTGAAGACCATGTCTTACAAATAGTTAAGAACACCAATCAATTTGCTATACATTTAGCAAAAAGTGACAGTGAAAGGCAGAAATTGAAGAATGAAATAATTGCAAGTGTGGAGCAAATTCATAAGAATCATGAACCACATATGCCAAGACATTCTACACCTTTGACTGAAGAAAAACTTTCTGTCAAAGAAAGTTTGACTCCATTCTTAGGAGAGAATGTTATTTCTGCAAAGGATATTCCCAAATTAGAAGAATGGCCAACATTCTCTGGTGAAGGAGAATACAACCATATTGAATTCATCAGGACTATTGATATGTTGCAAGAAGACTTTAATATACCTGATGAAATCATAGTAGGAAAATTACATTGTTTGTTTACCAAGACTGCAAAGAAATGGTATTACAAGATGAGAATGGATCATGGAAGACATGACTGGTCTTGGTGGAAATCTGAAGTGATTACCAAATGGGCCAATAATTCTTGGAGGTTTAAAATGGAGAATGCTTTTGAAAGTGCCATTTTTAACTCAGAAAAAGACAAACCACTTACTTGGTTCTTCAAACAAAAAGACAGATTATCTGCTTTACACCCAGATATGTCTGACACTATGATTAATATGAAAATATTAAGAAAATGTGGAGGAGAACTGGAACATGCTATCAAAAGCAGATGTGTGGAACCCTGTTCAACAGAGGACTACATTAATGCTATGGAAGATATCATTACCAGAACAAGAATTGGTAAAACTTGGGTTAGAAACCCAATAGAGTCCAAAATAGTCTCAAAGATTCCTAGAGAAGAAAGAAGACCAGAAAGACCTGTCTTGAAGTGTCATAAATGTGGAAGTACTTCACATTTAGCCAACACTTGCCCTAAGAAGACAAAGATCAATGAAGTTCAAATCATTGAAGACATTCAGTGTACTGAAGAGAAAGAAGAGTCTGATCAAGATTCTGCAGTCTCTGAAGATACACCAGTAGAGGACTATCCCATTGAAAACATTTCAGCTTTCTTTGAGGTCACAGAAGTCCATACCCACTTGCCACAGTACAGTGAGGATTGCTACAACCTGATCAATATCCAAGATGCCAGAATGTGTAAAACAAGACCTGCTAGAGGAAAGGGTTACACTGCTGGAGCATCCTGTATCACATCAGTTCTAATGGGTGATATTGAAGCCAAAGTAAATCTGGATACAGGGGCATTTTGCACTTGTATTGGAAAGGATTATCTCCAAATTATACTTCCTGAATGGAAAAACCATCTATTACCAATAGAAGGTGTACAGTTCAGTAGTGCCAGTAACAATATGTACCCCTTGGGCATATTGGATACTAATATTGTATTCCCACATCCAGCAGGAAGTGTAAGAATGAAAACTGAGATTGTAGTAATGGATAATTGTACATCTCAGCATATCATTCTTGGAAATGATTACTTGAATATTTATGGTATTGATATAAATAACCATAAAGACAGATATTTCACAATTGGAGATAACAAAAGGCAAAAATTTGCTTTCTCCAATATGCCAAAACAGATATCTGTAGTATCTTCTGTCAAAGATACTTACAAAGATGAATTTGTGTCTAAACAACTTGTTGAAGCACAAATTAATCCATCATTGTCACCAAAGATGAGGAATGAACTTATTGATGTATTATATACATACAATAATGCATTTGCATCTGATAATGAACCATTAGGCGCTATAAGGGGACATGAAATTGATATTACTCTTAATATTGATAGACCATATCCTCCAGTACTTAGAAGACCAGCTTATCCAGCCAGTCCCAGAGCTAGAGAGGCCTTGGAAAAACATATCCAAGAGTTGATCCAACTTGGTGTGCTAAGGAAAGTAGGCCATAATGAGGAAGTTGAAGTGACAACACCTGTTATTATTGCATGGCATAATGATAAGTCAAGAATGGTTAGAGATTTTAGAGCTTTGAATACCTACACAGTTCCAGATAGGTATCCAATCCCTAGGATCCAAGAAACCTTGACTCAATTGTCTAAAGCCAAGTATATAACATCAATGGATGCATTAAAAGGCTTCCATCAAAATGTTTTGGCGCCTAAAGCTAGGAAATTACTTAGAATTATCACTCACTGTGGTATTTATGAGTATCTTAGAATGCCATTTGGCATTAAAAATGCTCCATCTCATTATCAAAGAATGATGAATACCATCTTCCCCACAGAATTGTCTGAAGGATGGCTTATCATTTATATTGATGATATTATTATATGTTCTGACTCATGGTCTTTGCACCTTGAAAGACTTGCAAGAGTGCTTCATAAAGTTGCAGAAGTGAACATGAAAATTTCACTTAAGAAATGCAATTTTGGTTTTGAAGAACTCAAAGCATTAGGACATGTTGTTTCTGGTTTGAGCTTGGGTATTGACAAAAATAAAGTAGCAGCAGTGTTACTTAAGCCAATACCCCAGAATAAAAAAGAAATGATGTCTTTTCTTGGATTTGCTAGTTACTATAGGCAACACTTGAAAGATTTTGCAATTCTAGCCAAGTCACTTTATAGAATCTGTGATCAACAGACTGTATTTGAAATGACACAGGAAAGAATTAAAGCTTATGAGAAGATAAAGAAAGCCCTTACAGAAGCACCTTTACTCCTCATGCCTGACTGGTATATTCCTTTTAAATTGTACATTGATGCATGTGGGGATGGATTAGGGGCAGCCCTACACCAAGTCCAAATTATTGATGACAAACCTACAGAAGGACCAGTTTGTTATATCTCAAGACAAATCAAACCAACAGAAGCCAGATATGGTGCAAGCCAAATGGAGTGCTTATGTTTGGTATGGGCACTTGAGAAATTACACTATTACCTTGATGGCAGTGTTTTTGAAGTGATAACTGACTGTAATGCCGTGAAATCACTTCTTAACATGAAAACTCCCAACAGACATATGTTGAGATGGCAAATAGCCATTCAAGAATATAGAGGAAACATGACTATAGTTCATAAAGCAGGAAACATTCACAAAAATGCTGATGGACTTAGTAGATGGGCTTTAGCCAACACTCCTGATAACCCAGCTTATGTACCTTTGGAAGCTGAACCACAGATTCCAATTGAAGGGATTAACATAACTGATATTGGGACTGAATTCTTTGAAGAGGTCAGAGAGTCTTATAAACAAGACAAGAATTGCCATATCTTGACTTCTTTATTGGATAAAGACTGCAAAGACACATCTTTGGTTAATACACTAGATGAAGTTTGGAAAAATTCCTATTCTGAAGGAAGATTTCACTTGTTTGATGGGATTATTTACCATAGAACAAAACATTCTTGTGTGATGACATTGTGTAGTAGATTGCTCATCAATACCATTCTTCATGAATGCCATGATAGCATTTATTCTGGACACCTATCAGAAGACAGAACACTTGAAAAGGTGAAGAACTGTGCATGGTGGCCATCTTGGAGAAAAGAAACCATTGAATATTGCCATACCTGTGATAGATGCCAAAAAGCAAACAGGAGTACAGGCAAGAAATTTGGATTAATGATCCATATTCAAGAACCAAAATCCCCTTGGGAAGTTGTTCACATGGATTGGGTCACAGCACTTCCTCCAAGTGGTGACAAAAGTTATAATGCTTGTTTGATCATTGTAGACAGATATAGCAAAACTCCCATATTCTTACCATGTCATAAAGATGACACTGCTATGGATACAGCTCTTCTTTTATGGAGTAGAGTTATTTCTCATACAGTTATTTAAGAATATCATAAGTGACAGAGACCCCAAGTTCACATCTGCACTTTGGACCAATCTTCATAGATTGTTTGGGACTAAGTTATCATTCTCTACAGCATATCACCCTCAAACAGATGGGCTAGCAGAGAGGATGATTCAAACTTTAGAAGACATGATCAGGAGATTTTGTGCTTATGGATTAGAATTTAAAGACTCAGATGGCTTTACCCATGACTGGTGCACTCTGATACCTGCATTATAATTGGCATACAAGACATAAGTCCATTCTTCCACAGGACAAACTCCTGCTATGTTAGAAAAAGGATGGAATCCAAGACTCCCAGCAGACACACTGAGGAAAGACTTGATTGACATTCATCCTACAGCTTCCAGCTTCAAATTAATGCTTGATAAAGTAAAACACCATGCAAAACAAAGTATGGATGATGCTTTTGATTATGCAAAACAGAAGTGGGACAAGAGTCATAAAGTACCAGACTTCAAAGTAGGGGACTTAGTTCTAGTTTCAACCTTGAATTTTAATAATATCAAAGGCCCAAAGAAACTTAAAGATTCTTATGTAGGACCTTTTGTTATTGTTGCTTTACATGGAACCAATGCAGTTCAAGTGGAATTGAGTGGTGAATTGGAAAATAAACACCCCACATTTCCAGTCAGCTTGATAAAACCTTATCAACCAGCTGATAAAGAATTGTTTCCTTTAAGAAACCCAACTCCTTTAACTGTACCACCTGTGGAACAGAATGAAGACAAAAAGATTAAGAAAGTCATCAAAGAAAGGAGAATTAGGGGTAAAAATCAAAGAGAATATCTTGTCAGATATAGAAACCCAGTACATGAAGATGAATGGATGGCAGAATCAGAAATACCTGACTCAGATAAACTCTTAAGAAGATTTAGACATGAAAGAAGGCCACAAGCCTGAATATGTCTATGAATGTGCTTTAAATTACTTGATCTGAGTAATAAAAAGAGGTTGGACAGTGGACATTACCCCTTTTTGGGGCCTTATTCTTTTATCACTAATAAAATTGTAATACAATTTTATTTTTTGGTGGGAGGGAATGTGAGCCTTGAGGTATATTTTACATACCCAAATAGGCCACAATTATCTTAAAAAGAGATTTTGAATTATGCACAACTCATAAGTCATGCATATATCCAAAATTCATCATTTTCAATTTCAGAAAAGATGAATAACTTTTTATTGAGTAAGTAAATCCATGGATTTAAGACCAGATTTGGATTCTACACAAAAATTCACCTAGGGTAGCTCCATAGAGTGAATAAGCTCAATTTAAGTATTTGAGGTGGTAAAATGGAAAATACTTCAATACCACATCATTAATACCACATAAAAGATCCGTGAAAATTTTTGTTTTTCTTGATTTTTAGCCAAAATAATGGGAAAGTGAGAAATCCCATGTTACATATACACTAAGAATAGTGTTATGCATGTTTTGAGCACTTAATATCATGGTATTCTTACATGGACTTTTGGTACACCCATAGTGGATATATCACTTTAAGCTTAAATTACTATTTTGACGTAAAAAATAGGCAAGGGGGACAAAAGACATCAAAGAGAGCCAGGGTACCCAACTTCTGAGGCCTCAGAGGCGTGGATAGCTCCAGAGCATGGATCCATGGCTCATCTTGGCCCAATTGGTAAACTAAAACTCTTTGGGAACTTGGTTACCAAGTTACAACTACTGTAAAACATCAGAAAATAGCAAATAACTTGCTATTTTGACGTGCCAAGGAGGTAATGAGCTACTTACACTCCTGTAACCATGTCAATTACTAATGACTTTCCATGGATAAACCCCAAAAGAGTAATTAAAACCCTTTTGGGACCCATATTCATTGATTTACCTCATAGCAACCAGCAAAACACTGCTATTTGCAATTCTACGTAGAAATGAGGTAAAACCTTCAAAAATTCATTAAAAATACAATTCTTAATGAATCTTTCTGAAACTTTCAGGACTAAAGGAGAACTGTATTATCTATGGTACAACCAAAAGGAATTACAGTTTTACTAGTAAAATTAAAAGTTTTACTTACAGTCCATTTTTGGATATTCTACGTGAAACACTGAATCTTCAAAAATTCACAGTAATTACAACCTGTGATGAAATTGGCAATAACATTGATAACTTTGAGAAATCAATGATTATTTTAGAATAAAAGAAGATTTACAAGTGTTACTCCTTTTATTCTTAACCATATTGGGGTTGGTAGTCACGTAAAAGCATCAATTAAGTAATTATGATAATCTTACATGACAACAGATGATGCAATCAATAATCCAAAAAGGTTTATTGTTTTCTCACTCACTGGTTTTTCAGTTTGCTCCATGGCACGCCTCTGTGAGCTGTTATTGACTTAAAAGAAGCCTCTTCTTGCTGTTTTTTCCGTATCATCATCTTATCAATTTATTAAATCTTTATTACCAACAAGTAAGTATTAGTTCAACTATTCTTAAGTGTTTTAATTCTTTCAGAATCAATCAGAAAGACGTGAAATCATAGAATCCAACTATATATTGTTGTAATACTGTTATAAATCCTTTTGATCCCTTAAATCCACAATTCCACGTCAAATTTCTCTACTTTTATTATCAATAAGTTCTTTGGAGTATTAGTGAGTCTTTTATCTTTAATTCTTAAAGTTTTTCTCTAGTAATAGTTTTTCTTCAAGAATTATCTTTATAATTATTCTTGTAAAAGATAATTATATATTAAAATAATTTTATTATTTTAATAAAAGAAGTTTTTATTATTAAATTCTTCTTGTAATTGATTCTTGTAGACAATTACTGCTCACTGTTATAATCACTAGTAGTGTATAACACGTGAAAGAAATAATTTTATAATTATTTAATTGTGGTTATAATAATTTTTATTATTATATTTCATAAGAACAGACATAGTGCTGTTGATTAATAGTAATATTATCATCAGTTTCATAGTCACATCTTACAATAATAGTACTATTATTGTGACTCAGAATATCCAACCAGAGCCAATTTCTTCTGAATTAGTCAACTTAGAAATAAGTAATACTCTTCATAAAGCCAAAGATTTGGCCAAAAGTAAGTTTTTTTGACGTAAAATTACTATTTTAAGCCTTTTTAACCATAATTATGCCTTCAACCAGGTTGGGAGCCAGCTATAACCCCTCAAGCAGCTCCAAGAAAGGTAATAGACGTGATTATGGCAGAGGCCAATCAGGTACAGAAGGAAAAGGGTCAGTTGATGACTTCCAAACAACTAAAATGGTTCATTCTGAAGCTGATAATACCACTTTACCTTCAAAAAGAGCTGACACCACCACAACAAGCCTCAGTGGACATATACAAAGCCAGCCACAGTGCATACAACAATGCACTTCAGTTCAAGGAGTACCAGATCCTTGCAGACCTGTGGGAGAATTGCATGAATTCTTACCTGACTGTGAGAAAATTCCTGGGCCATCCCAATACTTGCAAATTGCTCAATGGATGGCATTCATTGATGGAGAAGAAAAACATGATGCTTTTGACACTAGAATGGAGGAAAAACAACCCTCCACCACCCAAACCAGTGCCAAAAACAGCCCCAGTGGCCAGCAGCAGCAATTTCAACGTGAAAAAGCAGCCACAAACTCCAAACAAGGGCAAAGGGAAGGCACCAGCCCTAAAGCCTTACAGCCAGCGCTACATAATCCCAAAGATTCAACAGGATTCCATGGAAAATGTATTTCAGATGGCCAGAACAATGATGGAATTACAAAAGAAGGAGGAAGCCAGATTAAAATATCAAAAATGATTTCTGATATTTTTGATTGTATTCCAGAGTTGTATAAAGCTATTTCTGACGTAAAAAGTCATCTTTCTGATAAAAATACATCAATTTTTGACAATCTTAAAACAAATAACTTGAGTCTGAGCCAAATAAATGATACACTTAAATGCTTTGAAAGAGTTTCAAGAACAATCAAAACTTCCAATTATTATAATTCTTTTGGCATTAAGATAAATGAACAATCTGCCATTATTAAAGAATTAACAGACAAATATTCTAAATTCAATATTCATGACATAATTGAAACAATAATAAAACAAGCCATAAGCACTATCAAAGAAGATAATGAAAAAGCTCTTGATGATATTTCAAAATCATTTGCTGAAGTAAAGACAAATATAGTTTCCCTGAAAAAGCATTTTGATACCTCAAGAGAGGAAATATCAAAATTAACAATAAAGCTAAATGAAGTTATATCTGAAAATACTAAGCAAACAGAATTATGGAATGAGCTGACATATAAAGAGGATTATCATAAAAAGGATGTCATAAACTCTATACAAAACTTACAACATGAATTAAGAAATTCACCAAGGTTTTACAACAGTAAAATGAATGATATTGAACAACTGCTAAACACTTTACCAAGAATGTCTACACCTCTGAATCAAAATGAAGATGCAAGAATTCCCAATCCACAAGTATTGGATATTGAAAATTCACAGTTAAAAAATGAATTATCTACTTCTTTTCATAACTTAGAACCATCAATGGGCCAAGCACTCTTGAAAGAAGTTCCAAAACTTAAAGAATGGCCTCACTTCAGTGGTGAAGGAGAGTATGACCATATGGAATTCATTAGAGGTATTGACATTATCAAAGAGGATTTTGAATGACCAGACAGATTGGTGACAGCCAGGCTTAACACCTTGTTTACCAGATCAGCTCACAGATGGTACATCAAAATAAGACAAGCACATGGACACCAGAGCTGGACTTGGTGGAAAACCCAAATCATTAACAAATGGGCAAATGATGCTTGGAGGTTTAAAGTTGAAACAGCCTTTGAATCTGCCAAATTTAATGCTGACAAAGACAAATCCTTACCATGGTTCTGCCAACAAAAAGACAGATTAACAGCATTATATCCAGAAATGTCATAATTTATGATCCATAGAAAAATTCTGAGACAATGTGGAGGTGACTTAGAGCATGCTATCAAAAGCAGGACTACTGAACAATCTTCAGCAGAGGATATTATCTATATATTAGAAGAAGTAACCACCAGAACCAAAATTGGTTCTAGTAGGGTGAATCTCAAAACAAGGTTTAATTCACCTTGGAAAGATTCTATGGACAAAAACCCCAAAGAAAATTCTAATAATATTAAGTATAAATCTGCAGATACAGTCAGAAAGTGCCATATTTGCCAAAGCACCACCCATTTTGCCAATACATTTCCAAAGAAGGGTAAAATCAACTAAATTGATATTTAAAAGGAACCTGATGTTGAAAAAGATGACATAATTGAAGACAATTCAGATGATAAGTCATCAATATGTTCTGAATCTTCAAAAGATATAGAAAATATCAATTCCACTTTTGACATCATGGAATCTTATTCCCACTTGCCACAATTGAGCAATGGTCAACTTCATTTATCAAAATCTCAAGATGCACAACTTATGAAAACAAAACCAAACAGGGGGAAAGGTTATACAGCTGGTAACTCCTGTATAACAGAAGTGGTGATTGACAACAAGCCCACCAAACTTTTGCTTGACCCAGGAGCCTTCTGCTCTTGTGTTGGAAAATCTTTTATTAAGACTTGTGTACCAAAGTTTGAAGACCAATTGTTACCAATTGATGCTATAAAATTCAATAGTGCAAGTAATCCAATGAAAGCATTAGGAATTTTTGAGACCAATGTCATATTCCCACACATAAATGGGAATTTAAGAATCACAGCTGAATTTGTTGTTATGGAAAATTTCTCTAGTACCCATTTTATATTGGGAAATGACTATTTAATCATGTATGGGATAGATTTGCATGACAACAAAGACAGATACTTTACTATTGGAGGCAATAAGCGCCAAAAATTTGCCTTTTTACCATTGAAAAGACAAATTACAGTAAACAAAGTATCGCCAGTCAACTTAGAGTTAGAGAAATTCAAGTCTGAACAGTTAAATGAGGCTGAAATAAGCTTTCATCTGACTGATAAACAAGAAAATGGTCTTTCTTCCCTTTTGTATGACCACAGAGGAGCATTTGCTTCAGACAAAGAACCTCTAGGAGCAATTATTGGTCATGAAGTTGACATCATTCTTAACATTGAGAGACCTTATCCACCACTCTTATGAAGACCTGCATATCCAGCAAGTCCAGAATCAAGAGAAGCTCTAGAAATTCATATCAAAGAACTTCTGGACCTTGGTGTAATAAGAAAAGTAGGCCACAATGAAGAAGTATAAATGAATAAACCAGTCATAGTGGCATGGCATAATGAAAAATCTGTATGGTTGGGGACTTTAGAGCTCTGAACACTTACACTGCTCCAGACAGATACCCAATACCAGAAATCCAAATTGCCCTTACTCAAATATCTCAAGCAGTGTATATAACCACTATGGATGCCCTTAAAGGATTCCATAAAAATGTGGTGACACAAAGAGCAAGAAAATACTTGAGAATTATTGTTCATTGTGGAGTGTATGAATACTTGCGGATGCCCTTTGGTATCGAAAATGCACCTTCACACTTCCAAAGAATGATGAATGAAATCTTCCCTGAAGAACTCTCAGAGGGATGGTTAATCATTTACATTGATGACATTATTGTCTGTTCCAAGACTTGGTAGGAGCACATGTACAGATTGTCCAGAGTTTTGACAAAAATTCAATCAGTAAACATGAAAATCTCCTTGAAGAAATGCAATTTTGGATTTAAAGAACTTAAGGCACTAGGACATGTTGTATCTGGTTTATCCCTTGGAATTGACAAAAACAAAGTTGCAGAAGTATTGCTAAAACCCATTGCTCAGAACAAGAAGGAAATTCAGTCATTCTTATGTTTTGCAGGATATTAAAGGCAACACATTAAAGATTTTGCATCCATAGCAAGACCACTTTATAAATTGTGTGACAAAGACACAGTATTTCTAATGACAGTTGACAGAGTCAAAGCTTTTGAGTCTCTAAGAGAAGCCTTGACCACTGCTCCACTCTTACTGATGCCAGACTTTAAACTGCCTTTCAAATTGTATATTGATGCATCAGGGGATGGGCTGGGTGCTGCACTTCACCAAGTTCAGATCATAAATGATAAACCTGTAGAAGGACCCATATGTTTCATATCCAGGCAAATCAAGCCAACTGAAGCCAGATATGGAGCAAGTCAAATGGAATGTCTATGCCTTGTCTGGGCCTTGGAAAAATTAAACTACTTCTTGGAGGGATGTGTTTTTGAGGTGATAACAGATTGTACAGCTGTCAAATCACTTTTAAACATGAAAACACCCATCAGACATATGCTCAGATGGCAAATAGCCATACAAGAATACAGAGGCAATATGACTATTGCTCATAAGGATGGGAATATTCATAAGAATGCAGATGGACTAAGCAGATGGCCATTACCAAATAATATTGATAATCCTGCTTATGTACCAAAAGAAGCTTCACCACAAATCCCAATAGAAGGAATATGTGTTACAGAATTGAACACCACCTTCTTTGAAGAAGTCAGAAGTAGTTACACTCAATATAAGAATTGTAGCATCTTATGCCAATTACTTAACAAAGACTGTAAAGACAGCTCTCTAATACATTCCTTGGATGAAGTATGGAAAAATTCTATGATTAAGAAATATTTCACCTACTGGATGGTATAATTTACCACAGAACCAAGCACACATATG
This sequence comes from Austropuccinia psidii, assembly GCA_023105745.1. Classification (NCBI taxonomy): domain Eukaryota; kingdom Fungi; phylum Basidiomycota; class Pucciniomycetes; order Pucciniales; family Sphaerophragmiaceae; genus Austropuccinia; species Austropuccinia psidii. Next base: position 5,799,842 of record JALGQZ010000003.1, read on the forward strand.
TCATGACAGTTGTAGACAGGTCATTAATCAATCTTGTACTAAAAGAATGCCATGATATCCCCTTTTCAGGACATCTGTCTGAAGACAGAACAAGACAAAAAGTAAAGACCTGCATATGGTGGCCAATGTGGCAGAAAGATGTTGCAGAGTATTGCAAAACCTGTGACAGATTCCCAAAGGCAAATAAATCCACTGGAAAGAGACTTGGAAATATGATAAAAATCCAAGAACCAAGCAGACCTTGGAAAATTGTCCATATGGATTGGGTAACTGGCCTACCACCAGGAGGTGACAGAAGCTATAATGCTTGCCTAGTAATTGTGGACAGATTCAGTAAAACTCCAATCTTTTTACCATGTCATAAGGATGATACAGCCATGGATACAGCTCTTCTGATATGGAATAGAGTAGTGTCATGGACTGGGATATTTACAAATATCATTAGTGATAGGGATCCCAAATTCACTTCAGCACTATGGACAAATCTTCACCAATTATTTGGCATTAAACTGCCTTTCTCTACAGCCTACCACCCACAAACTGATGGCCTGGCTGAAAGGATGATCCAAACCTTAGAGGACATGGTAAGAAGATTTTGTGCATATGGCCTTGAACTTAAAGATAGTGATGGCTTCACCCATGATTGGTGTACTCTGCTACCTGCACTGGAACTGGCATACAAAACCTCTATTAATGCCAGTACCAATGAGACTCCTTCTATTTTGGAAAAAGGATGTAATCCCAAATTAACCCAAGATTCTTTAAGTAAATATTTGGTTTAAATACATCCTACAGCTGCCAGCTTCAAAGGAATTCTAGACAGAGCCAGAAAGCATGCAGTAACATTCATGGAAGACTCATTTGCATATGCTAAAGATAAATGGGACAAATCTCATGCCACTTCAGATTTCAAGGAAGGGGATTTAGTACTAGTCTCCACCACCAACTTCAATAACATCAAAGGATGTAAAAAGCTCAAAGACTCCTTTGCAGGACCTTTTGTTATCAAAGCCCTCCATGGAGAAAATGCTGTTGAAGTAGAATTATCTGAAGAACTTAGTAATAAGCATCCTACATTTCCAGTAAGCTTGGTAAAACCATATAAATCTAGTGATTCTGAGAAATTTCCCTTGAGGAATAAAGTTCCCCAAGTTATACCTCCTATTGAGACATTTGGTACTAAGAAAATTACCAAAGTCCTTAAAGAAAGAAAATTAAGAACCAAGAAAGTGAGGGAATACCTTGTTAGGTACAGTGACCCAACTTGTGAAGACAAATGGTTAGAAGAAAAAGATATACCAGAAGCTACCAAACTCCTCAGGAGATTCAGACACACTAGAAATACCAATATTACAAAGTAATATTCCTTTTTTAGGGGAGGGAATGTGAGCCTTAGAGGTAATCTCATATACCCAAAAGACCACAAATACAAAATTAACATATAAATATAAATAAAATAAATTTATTTATATTCTTAAAATGAAAATCAAAATATAAATATAAAATTATATTCACAATTAAAATTTTAATTACAATTTAAAAATAAAATTACATTAAATTTTGAAATTGTAAAATTACATTTATACTTGAAAAAATTAAGTAAAAATGAATTTTTAACAAAATTGTAAAAAAATAAATAAATTTGGAAAAAAGTTAAAAATAATAATTATAGCTTTTTATCCAATAAATAAACATATAAATGTTATCTCACCATTGGATTCCTCATAAAAAATCAGGTGGGGTCACCTCTGAGTGAAAATTTTGTAACTCAACTCTAAATAAGCTTAAATTAAGTTTTTAGTATTTTCTGTATGAAAATTGAAAATCCTCGAAACTTTGATTTAATTCACATCAAATGTAGTTTTGATCACCAAAATTTGTGTGAAATTTGAGGTGTTGTGTATATTTTAGAAGTTATGAGGAATTAAAGTATTTTCAATTGAATTCAATTGAAATGTCAAAATGTGTGCATGTATTACATAAGTGAACTTTGATTTACATATGAGGTATCCATTATTACTGTATTGAACTGTCCAACTCGATTGAATTACATATGTAAATTATGAGTATAATACATGATGAGGAATTAAAGGAAAAATAAATTGGGGGGGAAAAGGAACTCCAGCTCTAAGGGGGAGCTAGACCCCCAAATTCCTTGCTGACAGGTGTGTGGTGTCAAAATTAATGCAAAAGTTCATCACTTTTGGCCTGGAATTGAGTTACAGGGTCTGTGGACTCAATTGATGATGGGGTTTTGATACCAACTGGGGTAGGTTTAGCTGTTTCCAAGAGGGTAAAACTACCCTTAAGATAAAAACAGTTTTAACTGGTTTCTACGTCTCTTACCCACATTCTGACGTGTTTTGAAGGCTCTAGACCAGGCATTGCTATAGTAATGGCTGATTTAAGGGTCTAAAATGGCTAAAAATGGCTTCAACCAGCCCTTTTTTGGTCTAAACCAGGGTTCTATGATGCCATAATTGGATTTTCTGTTGTCAGACTGTTTTTCACGACTGAAAAGAGTAAATTTTACTTTTGGAGTAAGAAACTTGATGGCTATAAAAGAATGTCTTCTTTCCCCCACTTTTCTCTTCATGTTAGAATCTTTTCCTTCTATAATTAGTTTAAACATTGTTAAACCAATCAATAAAAGATTCCACCCACCTTTCTTGAATCATTTTCAACCTTTTAACCACGTGAAAAATCATTTTAATCATTTTTTGTAACTCTTATAATCATTTTTACCCCTGAACCACCCCAAAAGTGTATTAAAGCGTCTTTCATCACTGTTAACTTTGTCACTTTGTTTCCAAATTCACTCTCATCACTTTTGGGCGTGTTTTCTCTTTAATATTCTTTTTAACGACTCTGTTCTTTAATTCATTGCTTGCAGTTCATTGCTCAATTAATTCCAATTGAAATTGCTCTTGAAGAAATTTCTTTTGTAGCCTTAAAATATCTCTTGTAGAGTATTTTTTGGATAAATTTTTGTTGGTAAAACAATAAATCTTTATAATATTATTGTTTTATACTAATAAAGTTATAAACAATAAAATTGGCGTGTTTTCTCTTAAAAATAATATTTCTTACTATTTTTAATTGATTTTTACCTTATACAAATTTTGAGGACAGGAAAAGTACTTGATTTTTAATCAAAGTTTCATATCCACACCTTACACCAGGTTTTCTGGAGTAAACACCTAAGAATATTGAAATTACTTATTAATTATTAAGATAACAAGCAAAAAAGAGCACACACCTGCAGATTTGTCAGACCTGAACCAGGAAAAACCCCAATACCTTTCATAATGCCACCTAGGAGTTTCTCATTGGTTTCAATTTCTTGTTGATTTTAAGATAAATACATTAATGTCATGATGAGGTTTTGGAGCATTTGAGAATGGCCAGAAGAATTATCAAATAGGGTTATTTCATATATGATCACAGGTAAAATGGGCTTTTTTGGTTTTATCAATGAGTACCTAAGGATGGGGTAGAGTGTTGAGTGATGGAAGTTTCAACCACAACCCATTGTCTGATTTCTTGTGAATTGAAATGGCTTAAAAGTTCTTATATTCTGTGTTTGAATAGCCAAGGTGAGACAGGATTTGTTTTGAATCATGGATGTGTTTTCTTTGGTTTTGCGTGAGTTTTCTTTTATGATTTGATTTGGTATTATTATCCTCATGATGTTCTATATTTGGTTTAGTCCTAACCATGATATCAAGAGGAGGAATAGTACTTTCAACATCATTCAAATCATTCTGATGATTTGCTGAGTCTGGTTTAGTCCTAACCATGACATTATCAGAATTATTTGAAGAGTGAGATGGAGGAGGAGGTTTTTTTTTGAATTTCAAAGAAGATGGAAGGGGGCTGAAATGGAATGACATTGCACAATAAACCCTTATAAATAATCCACCCCTATATTAACAAAGAAATAAAAATATTAAAAAAAAATTAAAATAAAAAATGATGATAGGTCAGTAATGATAATGATCAAAAAAACAAAGAAAAAAATAATCATAAATTAAATATGATTAGGATTCAAAAAAAAAATAATCATCAGTGATTCATGATGATGATTAAAAAAAAAAAAAAAAAAAAAAAAAAAAAAAAAAAAAAGAGGTCAGTAATCATAATGATCAAAAAAAAAGAAAAAAAATCATAAAGATGATTATGATTCAAAAAATAAGAAAATAAAAAACATCATAAGTGATTGATGATGATGATTAAAAAAAAGAAGAAAAAAGGAGGTCAGTAATGATGATGATCAAAAAAAACAAAAAAAATAAAAAAATAAAAAATCATCAGTGATTCATTATGATCAAAAAAAAAGTAAAAAAAAATGATTGGTGATTCATGATGATGATTAAAAACAATCATAAAGATCATCATGATTAAAAAAATAAAAAAATAAAAATCATCAGAAGATACATGATTAAAAAAAATATAATAAAAAAATAATCATCAATAATTTATGATGATGATTTAAAAAAACAAAAAAAAACATAGGTCAGTAATGAATGATGATTTGAAAAAAAACCAAAAAAAAAAACAATCAGTAATAATCATCAATTAAAAAAAATCATAAATATGATTATGATTCAAAAAAAATCAAAAAAAAAATTCAACATCAGTACAGTATTACTCAAAAAAATAAAAATGAATAAAAATAAGTAAAAATAAATAAAAATAAATAAAAATAAAGAAAAATAAATAAAAATAAATAAAAATAAATAAAAATAAATAAAAATAAATAAAAATAAATAAAAATAAATAAAAATAAATAAAAATAAATAAAAATAAATAAAAATAAATAAAAATAAATAAAAATAAATAAAAATAAATAAAAATAAATAAAAATAAATAAAAATAAATAAAAATAAATAAAAATAAATAAAAATAAATAAAAATAAATAAAAATAAATAAAAATAAATAAAAATAAATAAAAATAAATAAAAATAAATAAAAATAAATAAAAATAAATAAAAATAAATAAAAATAAATAAAAATAAATAAAAATAAATAAAAATAAATAAAAATAAATAAAAATAAATAAAAATAAATAAAAATAAATAAAAATAAATAAAAATAAATAAAAATAAATAAAAATAAATAAAAATAAATAAAAATAAATAAAAATAAATAAAAATAAATAAAAATAAATAAAAATAAATAAAAATAAATAAAAATAAATAAAAATAAATAAAAATAAATAAAAATAAATAAAAATAAATAAAAATAAATAAAAATAAATAAAAATAAATAAAAATAAATAAAAATAAATAAAAATAAATAAAAATAAATAAAAATAAATAAAAATAAATAAAAATAAATAAAAATAAATAAAAATAAATAAAAATAAATAAAAATAAATAAAAATAAATAAAAATAAATAAAAATAAATAAAAATAAATAAAAATAAATAAAAATAAATAAAAATAAATAAAAATAAATAAAAATAAATAAAAATAAATAAAAATAAATAAAAATAAATAAAAATAAATAAAAATAAATAAAAATAAATAAAAATAAATAAAAATAAATAAAAATAAATAAAAATAAATAAAAATAAATAAAAATAAATAAAAATAAATAAAAATAAATAAAAATAAATAAAAATAAATAAAAATAAATAAAAATAAATAAAAATAAATAAAAATAAATAAAAATAAATAAAAATAAATAAAAATAAATAAAAATAAATAAAAATAAATAAAAATAAATAAAAATAAATAAAAATAAATAAAAATAAATAAAAATAAATAAAAATAAATAAAAATAAATAAAAATAAATAAAAATAAATAAAAATAAATAAAAATAAATAAAAATAAATAAAAATAAATAAAAATAAATAAAAATAAATAAAAATAAATAAAAATAAATAAAAATAAATAAAAATAAATAAAAATAAATAAAAATAAATAAAAATAAATAAAAATAAATAAAAATAAATAAAAATAAATAAAAATAAATAAAAATAAATAAAAATAAATAAAAATAAATAAAAATAAATAAAAATAAATAAAAATAAATAAAAATAAATAAAAATAAATAAAAATAAATAAAAATAAATAAAAATAAATAAAAATAAATAAAAATAAATAAAAATAAATAAAAATAAATAAAAATAAATAAAAATAAATAAAAATAAATAAAAATAAATAAAAATAAATAAAAATAAATAAAAATAAATAAAAATAAATAAAAATAAATAAAAATAAATAAAAATAAATAAAAATAAATAAAAATAAATAAAAATAAATAAAAATAAATAAAAATAAATAAAAATAAATAAAAATAAATAAAAATAAATAAAAATAAATAAAAATAAATAAAAATAAATAAAAATAAATAAAAATAAATAAAAATAAATAAAAATAAATAAAAATAAATAAAAATAAATAAAAATAAATAAAAATAAATAAAAATAAATAAAAATAAATAAAAATAAATAAAAATAAATAAAAATAAATAAAAATAAATAAAAATAAATAAAAATAAATAAAAATAAATAAAAATAAATAAAAATAAATAAAAATAAATAAAAATAAATAAAAATAAATAAAAATAAATAAAAATAAATAAAAATAAATAAAAATAAATAAAAATAAATAAAAATAAATAAAAATAAATAAAAATAAATAAAAATAAATAAAAATAAATAAAAATAAATAAAAATAAATAAAAATAAATAAAAATAAATAAAAATAAATAAAAATAAATAAAAATAAATAAAAATAAATAAAAATAAATAAAAATAAATAAAAATAAATAAAAATAAATAAAAATAAATAAAAATAAATAAAAATAAATAAAAATAAATAAAAATAAATAAAAATAAATAAAAATAAATAAAAATAAATAAAAATAAATAAAAATAAATAAAAATAAATAAAAATAAATAAAAATAAATAAAAATAAATAAAAATAAATAAAAATAAATAAAAATAAATAAAAATAAATAAAAATAAATAAAAATAAATAAAAATAAATAAAAATAAATAAAAATAAATAAAAATAAATAAAAATAAATAAAAATAAATAAAAATAAATAAAAATAAATAAAAATAAATAAAAATAAATAAAAATAAATAAAAATAAATAAAAATAAATAAAAATAAATAAAAATAAATAAAAATAAATAAAAATAAATAAAAATAAATAAAAATAAATAAAAATAAATAAAAATAAATAAAAATAAATAAAAATAAATAAAAATAAATAAAAATAAATAAAAATAAATAAAAATAAATAAAAATAAATAAAAATAAATAAAAATAAATAAAAATAAATAAAAATAAATAAAAATAAATAAAAATAAATAAAAATAAATAAAAATAAATAAAAATAAATAAAAATAAATAAAAATAAATAAAAATAAATAAAAATAAATAAAAATAAATAAAAATAAATAAAAATAAATAAAAATAAATAAAAATAAATAAAAATAAATAAAAATAAATAAAAATAAATAAAAATAAATAAAAATAAATAAAAATAAATAAAAATAAATAAAAATAAATAAAAATAAATAAAAATAAATAAAAATAAATAAAAATAAATAAAAATAAATAAAAATAAATAAAAATAAATAAAAATAAATAAAAATAAATAAAAATAAATAAAAATAAATAAAAATAAATAAAAATAAATAAAAATAAATAAAAATAAATAAAAATAAATTATTTTAATGGCCTCTGGAGGCCATTAACATCAAAAAATAAAAAAACCTTCCAAATTGATTCCCAATTGATTTGGAAGATTTTAAGAGGATTAAACCCTGGAACCTCCCAGGAGCCTTTTTGGGAGGTTCCAGGGTGACTGGGGGGGTGTGGGGTTTTTGGGGGTGGAAGGTGATGAGTGGGGGGACCAAAGCTTTAAAATAAAATGAAATAAATTATTAGAGCATCTCCACGAGTGGGGAAAAACCACATGGAGGTAAATCACTGAATAGCTCCCCCAAGCTGCGCAATAGCTTCCCTGATTCCTGTGCCAATTTTCAGCGTAGCTAAAAACTGGCTTTTACAGAAAGTGTTTTTTCATCTTCCAACATTTTTTATTCTATTTTTTCTTCCTCACTCTTTTTTCCTTTTTATCACTCCTTGCTTTTCAAATAATTAAATCAAATGAATACTCTTGAAATAATCAAAGTTATTTCAACAACAACAACACAGGTTTTGCTCACCAATCAAAAATTATCTGAAATTTCTTACTTGGACAAATGCAACCAATGTTCTCATGGAGGATCCCAGCCTGGAAAACATGGTAATCAATTTTGTTATCATTGAGGTGGGGCTCAGAGACTGTACAAGGATTATTTCAGTGAAGATCCAATCTATAACAATCAATTCTTTCAACAAAGATTTTGAATGCAACAACTTTTATTTCTCAAAATTGTATCAGCATTAGAAAATCAATATCCATACTTCAAGAAAACAAAAAACGCAGATGGAAAGATTGGACTCACTGGCCTTCAGAAGATTACTGCTGCCATGCGACAGCTTTCATATGGTGTTTCAGCAGACCAAGTGGATGAATACCTGTGATTATCTGAAACAACTTCACTCATAAGCTTACACCAATTCTTTGAAGTAATAATTGAACTCTATGGACCAACATACCTTTGATATCCAAATGAAAATGACATTGAGCTCTTAATGAACATGGGGGAGAAGAGAGGATTTCCTGGAATGCTAGGTTCTGTTGATTGTAGGCACTGGGTGTGGAAAAATTTCCTATGTGCTTGGGCAGGACAGTATAAAGGAAAGGAAAAGGTTTTTCATTATTCCGTAGATTTGGTTTTTATTTGGGTTTTTTCTAATTAATTTTAAGTAAAAGGCACCCACATCGATACTTGAAGCAGTTGTCTCACAAGATTTATGGTTCTGGCATGCCTTCTTTGGCATTCCAGGCTCTCACAATGACCTCAATGTGCTCAATCGCTCACCACTATTTTCTCAAATCTCAACTGGGAATGCTCCACCATGCAGGTATACCGGTAACGGATCCAACTATGAAATGGGATACTACCTTTCTGATGGTATTTACCCTGATTGTGCCACATTAGTTAAGACCATCAGTCAGCCACAAAGGGCTAAAAGACAGGTATGTATTGATATTAATGATGATTTTATTTGATTACTAATGAATATTTGCTTTTTCATGGTACTTTGCACAGATGCAGGAGTCAGCAAGAAAAGATTTTGAGAGAGCCTTTGGGGTTCTCCAATTGATATTTTCAATTATTAAATCTCCAGCACGTATTTGGTGCGAGAAGAAAATTAATAATATCATGCAATCATGTATCATCCTCCACAATATGATTGTGGAGGATGAAACAGGCCTAGAACTTGAAGAGTTCTTACCTGAAGGTGAAATTAGACGTAATTTTTATAACGAAGTCTTTGCTAATTATGTCAATTGCCTCAAACACCTTCAAAGCTCAACAGCCCATCAGGCTCTCAAGCTTGATCTTATTGAGCACTTATGGGCACAAAAAGGTGAGAGCTTGAATTTTTAATTATGAAATTATCTTCAGTCTTGTAATAATTGACAACATTTATATTTTCAAACATATTAAATCTTGAATGAAATTAATTTAGTTTGAATTCCTTTGAGACCATTGATTATTTGTAAAGTTTTTGATTACAAAATTGACAAATAAAATCTGAGTGACAAAAGTTAATTAGAATGTAATTATTTTCAAATCTTGGACATTGGATATAATAAGATATCAATATTTTACCTTAAAAATTTCTAAGATAATCAATAGAGATAATAACCTTGCTATTATTATACTAACAAAAATTTTATCATTATGATGATAATGAAGTTGTTGCTTTGATTTTTATGATAAAACTGTTTTCATTACTTTCAGAATAAAATTTCTATTATTTGAAGAATAAAAATGTTTGAATAACACCATTATTTATGTTATAATCATAAAGAATTTGTTACTATTTCAATAATAGAAAATTTATTATTTGAATAATACAATTATTTTTATTTTGATGATAAGATTATTATCAAAATATTATTTACATTATAATTAGAACATTCATAAAATTATCATTGAAATAATAATAAAATTGGTTTTATTTTGATAATAAAATTGGTTTTATTTTAATAATAAAATGATTATTGAAATAATGATCACATTGGCATTATTATTCAATTGATAATAAAGCTTTTTTTAGTATTTGTATAATATAATTATTATTGAAGTAAATTTTTTTTGGTTATTATTTTAATCATAAGATTGTTTTAATTTCAATAATGAAATTTTTATCATTTGTTTAAAAATAAAGTTCTTTCTATTAATAGAATTTTATTTATTAATGTGATAATTAAATTTTTATTATTTCAAAAATATATTTGTTATTTTTTAAATGATGAAATTCCTATTACTTTAATCGCAATTTTCTATTATCATAATAATAAAATCTTGAAGATTCCCATTCTATTATTGAGCTTTCATTTATTTTACTTTATTATTATATATCTCTTATTATTCTTATTGATTTCATCTAACTTTAGTTTTATTAATTTTAATGATTTAATTGAGAAGATTTGACTTAATTTTTGACTTTATTTCTTTTTGTTTATTTAATCTATTGATTAATATTGTTTCTTAATTTGATTGTATATTTCTATTATTTATCATCTTTTTATTCATTCAAATTATCTTATTAATTTAACTTTATTTATTTTTTTATCTGCTTTCTTGATTGGAATATTTTATCCTGAACTGGTTTTACTTTCTTCACAATTAAAAACCATTTTTCATTTTAGTTCAGTAATCTCATTCATTTAAATTGTGGTATTTGTTTACTATTTATCATTTCTATTTATTTCAATGATCACATTCATTCAATTTAATGAATTTTTTTATAAGCAGTTGGTCTTGTAGAAAACCAACCCTTTTTAAAAAATGAATTTTAATAAATTTAGTAAGATTTCTATCACATGTTGTTGTAATTTTCTCATGAAGAATTTTAAGAAAGGAATTTTTTTACTTAAAAGTGTCATAATTTTATAATATCATCATTTTTATTATAAAAAAATCTCATTTGAAGTACAATAAGAATTCTATTTTTTAAATCCAAAACAACTTGATTTGAAAAAAAAAGTTTTTGTTCCCAACAAGCACAACTAACTCTCAAGATAAGGCAAACATTACTCATAATGACCAAGAAATTACAAGCCCAAAAACTTAATCATGATAAAAAAGAATATACAAACTAAATTTCCTTGGTTCCCTCACAATTTCTGAGTCTTGATAAATCATCCCTTGTTTGCTTCAGTATTATCTCCTGCTTCATCTTGTAATAATCACACTGCCTCCCATCCAATTTTTCTACGTCTTTACTCATGATGACGTCTTTGGCAATTGTTTTGAGTGCTGCACTTTGCTCAGCCAGGGCTTTACTTTGTTTTTCTGTGTTTTCAGAAATTTGTTTTTGGGTTTCAATAGTACTTTTGCATTTATTTGCTTTAGACTCAGCAATCAGCATCTTCATTTGCTTTTGGCTAGTGGGTCGTGATGTATCAGATTCAACTGGTGTTGACTAAGCTAATGGCTCTTGACTTTCATCCTTTGGTTTCTTGCACTTGAAGCTGGTTTTCTCCAGATCTTGAATGTGATGATTCCATTTAGGTGCCTTTGATAGTATGTTATATGCTGACATTGACAAAGGGTTTTTTGTAAAGCTTGGAATATAAACTTTTTTCTTTTGAAAGTTGGTCGTGCACAGTCACCCCACTTTGGTTCATTTGCTGAATTTTCTGAACACATCCACTAAATTTGTTGACAGAATGTTGAAGGGCACCCCAGCGACTCTTGAGGCTGACTGATGTCCGTTGTGTATGTGGTGTTCCCTGCTGATAGCTTTGCAATACACATGCCAAGAAAGTGCTGTTGGTCTGATCAGTTCTGGTTAATGGGTCCTCTGAAACTTCAATCCATGATTTGCACAGCTGTATATCTTCTAGATCATTGTAGTTTGCTGATTGACTTGGTTTTTTATCTATTTTGGACACTAAAATGAAATGAAAATTCATAAGATGAAGTAAGAGAGAAACTTAACTGAAAAAACACAAACAAGTAATTGCTGCAAAATAATCATCAGCATTTATTGAGCTGCTTGATGAGGGTGGTTCATCTCCAGAAAAGAGAGTTGGGTCCACATTTGAATCCATTCTTGATTGATGAGGGGTATTGAGCTTTTGGTATGAAAAGATTGAATGAAGAAATTTTTTTGTGAGAAAACAGAATAGAGATTTGGTAGAAGTAGCCAGATCAACTGACTTTCACAGACATTTCAGTTGTTCTGGGGAGGTATTGGGTTGCTAGATTTGGCAACCCAAAGGGAATTTTTAGCAATGGAGCTAAAATAAAATTACATTTAGAAACGCTAGTGGGGCATGGTTTTGGGATGTGCGGGAGGTAAACTGTGAAATTTTGCAGTATAGCACCACTTGTGGAGATTCTCTTAGAATCAGTTTAAAGAAAGAGAGTTGTGAAAAAAAAAACAAAAAAAAATTACTTACCTGTATTAAAAAAGATGAGTGAGTTTTTTTTGAATAATCTAAAAAAAAAGAAAATTGAAGAGTGAGGGGTGAAAATAAAAAATAAAAAATAAAAAATACAAAATTATAAATCAAAAATCAAAAATTAAAAAATAAAAATTCAAAATTAAAAGTTGAAAAAATTCAAAAGAAAAATTAAAAATTAATGATTAAAAATAAAAAATAAAAAATAAGAAACATATAGAAAAACAAGCAAAAATTAAAAAAATGAAAAAATATCAAAAACAATCAAATAACATAAAATAAAATTTCAAAAAAAAGGAAAAAAGTGGCCATCAACTTGTTTTTGGCAAAAAATCCAAAAGAAAGGAAATATGGAGGGACCCTTCAATTTCAATTGGAACAGACTTGGAATAGAATCTTGATGCAAAACTTTCCCAAATTTTCAATTTTGTAATAAATTGCAAGTAAATTTCAAAACATAAGATCAATTGCAAGATGATGCCCCAATTACGCATAAACATCAAATTTTCAATTTTGTAATAAATTGCAGTTAGATTTCGCCACAGAAGATCAATAATTATGCATAAACATCAGCTTTATTTAACAAATCACCACATATAAAATGATCACATGATTTATACCTAATATGTCATTTTTTATCAATCAATGTCAGAATGTGTTCCAGCTCTGCAATTGGCCTGCTTGATGACAATGCCGCTATAGTGAGATCCATCTGGCATTTCTTTTCCTTAAATTCCACTTCACAATTCCACTTTTCTTTTTAAATTCATATTTCTTTGTGTGTTGCTTCTCCTCAAACTCCATTTTCTTTTGCAAATTGACTTCTTCAAACTTTTGCTTGCTTTCTCTTCATTCCACCTCTCTCTGTCCCACCCCAAACAAGAATTTTCACTGGTTTCATGGGCTAAAAATTATGAATTTTGTCAGTAGGATTGATCAGAGTAACCATAAATACAAAACATACCCTTTTTTGGTGATTCAAGAAAATTTTCATATGTCGGTGCAAACGTATCCATTGGCCTTTTCCTAGAACCACTCTTGTCATTCAAGTTGGGTGTCAATGCTTGATTACGCTTTTGTGTTGAATGTGTTATAGCTTTACTTTGCTGGTCAAAGAAGATATAATCAACAATGGATTTCATAAGTATCAGTCTTAAACATACTTCCTGATTTGTCTTGAAGGTTTTCCGCTTGAACCAAGTCATCTTCATTATGCAGCAAAGGAACCAGATTGAGAGGTGATTGTAAACCATTATTCTCCTTTAAAAAGCAAATGAGGTTTAGTTATTGCAGGTAAAAAAAGGAAGAGAAGATAACTTACCTTATCAAGCAAAACATCATCATCATCACCATTTAAGCTGTCTTTTTCTTGCAAATCATAACTTTCAATGGGAGTGACATTGGGTTTGTGGCCAAAGAGCACATCCATTTCAGCATAGCAAGGACACATACTTTCAATATTTTAACTCATTTATTTGATTCCTTTACTCTCATCTTCTTCCATTATTCCAGCCCCAGTTAAATTTTCAAAAAGGTTTGCTGCCATATACTTCTTTTTATATGTTTGCCATTGATCTTGGATTCTGCTTGAGCTAAGGTTTAGGTGATTCTGTGATTTTTTGTTGACCACAATGGCCATAAGCTGAAATCCATGCTTCTTTGATGAAGGAGGTCTTCCAATAGATGTTTAACCACTAGTACCAAAACATGACTCAAGATTGGATTTGACTGAAAGCCAATTAATTATGGTTAAATAATCTGTACGTATTAAGTGACCTGATGGATGCAGCAGGCCATAGGTGATTTTCATATCTGACTTGATGTGTCTTTCTTTGGAATGATGCATTATTATATGGATGAAGAAGTATAAATGGACTGTAAGCTGTTTGGTCAGATTGTCCAAAATGGAGCGTAGAAGAATATGTTGTACAGTTATGAATTGTGAATACTCATTTGGGTTAGGTTTCAAACTGAAATCCCAGATGCATGGGATTTGGTCAGAATACCAGGTGACTAAGTGGAAATTCCATGTGATTTACACATAAAAAACCTGGGATTTAGTGTTTGGATTTGGGTTCCAGATCCTGTGTTATTTTAAGGTGGGATTTGGTGACTTTGACACCCCCTATTATGGTAATAAATTGATATTTTTTTGTCTTTGAAAGGGGAATTGAACATTATTCCTATATCTATATATTCCTGATGAAAAAATGAATAAATAATATAATTAAATGGAATAAAAGAAGAAGAGAAAGTTACACTTGGTGAACCCCATACCCTAGCCTGTGAACCAACTTGTTTGACCCTATAAAGGGTTTTCAAGCCCATAAAACTTCCAAATTCTATAATACATACCTTCAATGCAGTTTTTTCAACTTTAAACCCATACTTTCTCCCCACTTTTTTTCTTCTTGTGATGATGGAAAACCATCTGATTTATGTCACATGTTATGGAAATACAATTTTCCTTCTTCTTTGTCTTCTTTCAATCCCTTTTCAATTATTGATAAACAGAATATTTATGCTTTTGAAGAAAGCCTTTTCCAGTTGGACTATGCTGTAGAAGGAAAGAAAAAAATTAGCTAAAAAACAAAAGAGTGGCTCACTTACTCCAGCCAATTAACATTGACTACATAAAGAAGGCAATCTCATTGATGGGAAAATTTCTGTTGGATAACTTCTTGAAGAAAAAACCAATAGGGAAGAAAGTATATCACTCACTTCTGCAAAATTTCATTGACTGAGGAAGTTGATCAAGTACTTGCAGGATTATAAATAAAATGATGAGGTGGCAAGAAAGGTCAAACACTGTACTGTAGTTTTTTTCATATCAATTTAATGAGCTAGTAATTTTAATTTTGAATTATTTTCTTTGATATTTTCTTACTTAAGTTGTAATTTGACAAAAAGTTTGATGTTATTGTACCATGATGAGTATGGATTTAATTTTGGGTTTTATCAGTTTATCCTACTGAAACCCATCGCTTGCCAAAACCCATACTCAAAGCTCTGAACCAAAGGGTATGGGTTTTGGCAAGTTTTACTGTAGTAAAAAAGTTACATTAAATGAACCAAATAAGAAATCATGAATAGTAAGTAGTTTTCCAATTTGTTTTAAGAAAAGAGGGCCAAGGGACGCAGTTAAAAAAATCAAAGGGTTTTTTTAATTCAAAGGTTCCTGAAAAAAAGCCATATTATTTCAATCCAGAATTTGAAAGTTTTGAGGTCTTCTAATATTAGTATTTGAGTTTGTTTTTTTAAAAAAGGAAAAACTTGTGTTTGATTATTTTGTGGAAAAAAAGGATTGCTTAATTCAAATTAATTTAAATTAAGGAATTTATGAAAGTAATATAAAATGCTTTTATTCAAAAGAAAAAATAAATAAATCACTTGATGTAGACAAAACAAAGTGTGGAACAAAAGATAGACTGGGAGTTGCGGACTTGGTATACTTAAATTAGAATAGAATCTAGCTACACAAATAGTCAGTTGTGGCCCATGGGTGACACCAAATTCTGGTGGTTTGTTTAAAAAATGAGCGATTCTAAGCAATTTAAAGTGGCAACGCGAAAGAAAACCCGTGATATGCTTATTTTGGTGAAAACTGACATTCCCCCATTTCCATTGAATTTTAGGTGACCAAAAAAATATTTAAATTAAAATGTCCTCAAAAGTAACTAAAAAAGTACAAAGTTAATGTTCAATGAAACGAAAAAAAAATTGGTTTGCCAATCAAGCTGATTGTATTCTATCAAAGAAAAAATATGAGAATTCCAAAATTGTTTTTTTATCTATTTTATGGTCTTAAACTGAATGGAAGCCTTTCATTGAAGAAAGAAAGGGGGATTTGCAAGACAAATTAAAGTATTCAAAAAAAATAAACACATACATAGATATATAGATGAATGATTTGAAAAAAAGGTAAATGTAAATGAGTGTAAATCGAAATAAATAACTCAAGAGGTTTAATAAAGTGATGAGTAGGGTATGAGATTAATTAATTTAATGATTTGAGTTGACACGTATTAGATGCCCAAAAATTGATAGTCGAATCGATTTGAGTTGTTAATTTAGTTTTATGATGTGGATGATAATAATTTACTGGGTTAAAGCTAATTGATTTACCGAATCCGATGACTTGAGAAGTTGGTTTAGATAGATGATTCGATAAAGAAGAATTTAAATTTGAATGAAGTGATCTTGATCCTTTCATTGCGCTGGGTCCTTTGAATTCTTCTTCTTCTCCTCTTAGCCTCCTGCCAAACACTAGCCGTAGCTCTTCAACCCTGATAGATTCGGATTGACTGTCTGAGTCTTCATTTTCACTATCCGAATCGAATTGATTGATAGATTGAGTTAAAGGTTTACTTTTTCTTGTTTTAATTCGATTACCAATGTGAGAGACTCTGAAGTGACGTCGAGTGGGTAATGGTATGAAAGGTGCGTCGACGGTCGATTGGGGAGGTTCATAATTGACAGGTAACTTTCGTTTAGGTCGACCGAGACGATTCAAACGAGAGGGATGATGAATAGATTTCGGCAATAACTTGAGGAGGGAGATTAGGGGTACCAAAAAGAGAGCTAAAGGGTAGCATAACGATAATATTTTTCTCAATAACTTAAACATGACACTTGTTTTAAGACCATTAGATGAGCTGATACTAACCGAGCAAGAGTGAATAGAATTTGACTAGTTCGACAGTCTTAAGATCTGAATACCCAAACGAGAGCCCGGAATGCAGATGAGATGGATGAGACTGGTGATGATGAGGCAAATCGTAAAAGTTGTTATTGAAATTAGTTTTATCGATTATCAAAGTCTGCTGAGACATGTTTGAAGAAAATAATTGAAGGGGGAACCAAAAAATCAAAATCCAAAACTCGAGGGCGCTTAAATCCAACAGTGGGTCTTAGCCCTAGTCGTAGCCCTAGTATTGGCTCTTGACCGTCGGTTGGAGTTTAGAGCGCATACATGCACAGCGCTACACTCTAATACCACATAAAGCCATACTTAGCAACGGTCTCAAGCTCAAAGAGCGAGCTAAGGCCTAAAAGGATTCAATTGGAACTTTCTCATAAAAATAAAAATAAAACTAAACCCTAACCTAAACAGAAATAGTATTTATTTAGGTGAGAAACTTGGAAATTGATAGTCCCAACTCATATTCTATCATCATTATCAGATTAATAAGCCAAAAAATACTACTGTAATTGGAAATTTTAATCAATTCAAGATAACTTATTCAAATTAAAATCAAAATAATTTTCAAATTTCAAATTTCAAATTGGATTCTTCTTCAAAATCAGAAAAAAATATGATAACTAACTGTTTTCATTCAATATTATTTCAAATTATTTTGTGCAGTATATTGTTTTTTCTAATTTTTGAATCACAATTTGTAATAAATGAATAAATTTTTTGATTGCGTGATGGATTGGATTTTTTTGATCAATTGAAATTGAAAAGTACTCTTCTATTTCAAAAAAAGTATCAATCAAAAATATTGATTTTGTGATAAGAATTTTAATTTTAGTTATTTGATTTATTTTTTATCTTAAATTGACACAAATATATAGAAATATAATTTTTAAAAGAAAAAAAAATTGAAAAAAATGAAATTGAATTATATTAAATTATGAAATATTGACGCATTTGTTTGAAATTTTTTTTATTCATTAGTTCAAATATACTGTACTTGTATTTAGCTTTTGTAAAATAACTCTAAGTAAGGAGAATTCCCTTGATTTTTGTACCTTGAAAAAGATTAAAATTAATGTAGTTTTATTCCTTCTAAACCTAAAAATCTCAAAAGGAAATACATTTAAAACAACTGGACATTATCTTGAAGAGCTGTTCCTCTTACATATATATATTAATATGGGTTTTCTTATAAAAGGAAGGAACCTTAAAATGTAGAGAAAGTGTCACTTGCTCTTTTTTATTCCAAAATTATAAATCTGATTCAAATTTAATTTTTGTAAGGATCTCTACTGTAAAATACAGAAAGAAGATTAATTATTGATAATCAATATATCTAGGCAAATGAAAGAAATTTTCAATTTTAACAAAAAAAAATTTCAAAGATTTCTTGGGATATTTTTCTTAAGAAAAAGAACAATAATATTCTTTAATATATAGATTCCATTTCCATTATATTCTTAAACAAGAAAGATGAAGAATTTTCATTAAATTGAATAATTTAAACTCTTGTATTTAAGTAGAATAAGCAAGTGAGTATGATATATATTTAAATATAATTTTAATTTAGATGTAAAGAAAAGAAAAGAAAATCATGTATTTCATCTGAGATCTTTATTTTCAATTTAAAATCACTTTATATAAATATTATGAAATAATGATGATTGTTTTCTCCGTTTTATTAAATTACAAACTTCAATCTTTCTTGAAAAAAAATCTTTCATCTTGATAAAATTCGAAAATTTAATATATAGCTCAAAATATCTTCAATTTGAGAATATAGTTTAATTCAATCCAATAAGAAAATTTTTGTTTATTTCTTTTAAACGATTATTTTATTTGAAAAAAGGAAAATTATGATTGAATAATAATATTTTTTTTATAATACTACTAATAATAAGAAATATAAATTAATTCTTTTCATTTAATCAAATTATTTTTTCTTTTTGTGAGTAATTATTATTATTATTATTTTGTTTTGATTTTGGATTGATTCTAATAATTATTTGAATGAAAGTCAAGCAAGAATGAATTTTCAGTTTTTTATCTACAAATATCTCATTTATTTATTTTTTAAAAAAGGGTCAATAATAGTTAAAAATATTCTGAAATTCCATATTTAGAATTATTATTAATTTAAAGAATAAGCTCAAATATGAAAAAATCAATGAATTAAATGAACAAATATAAAATTAAGAGTAAATTTTTATTTTTAATTTTTTAAAAAGCTAAAAAATAATAAAAAACAATTTTTTTTAAAATATAAAATTAATAAATATTATTATAATATCCAAGAAGATTTTTTTTTCAAAATTTTCACATTTTTTTTTTCTTTTTTGACATAATTGTATTTTATGGTAAATTGAACACTTTTTTTGATATTATTTGATTTTTAAAAGAAGTGGATGATAACTGGGGTATAAATATCTCGTTTTGTTGTAGTCTAACAGAAATTGATTACTTCTAAATTTAATCTATTTATCTTACAATATATTTGATATTATAATATTTAAATTAAAAATAATTTTTCAGGAATTCTATTTACATATTAAAATGTTTAACGCCAAATAATAAGCTATTTGATACAAATAACTTTAAAAATCGATATATATATTTCAGAATTTTAAAATTGATTGAAGAATTTATTATATCAAAATTATAGGTTGTAATAGATAGAAATCATTTTTTGAGGTAAAAAAATATCAAATTACATTCAAAATTATTAAAATGATTCTTTTACATTTAAGATCCAGTAATAATTTATTATCATTTTCAATGCTATCATTGACGAATAATCGGGTTTTAAATAGTTATAATAATTAATAATGATATTTATTTATTAATAATGCAAAAATTGAAAATCTAGCTTGAAATATCTTCTTTCAAAAAATAAAAATGAAGCTATAAGAAAAAAAAATCAAAGTCAAAACTACCTATAAGAGTTTTATTTAATTTCATTTTAGCTATTGTATAATAGGGGGTGTAAAAGTTACCAAGTCTTGAATTAAAAATCATAGATTTTCTTTTTTAAGAAAATCCTGAATTTAATTGCTGAGTTATTTTAAACACCACACCTCAAAAGGTGTGGTATTTGAAGGTACAAAAACCTCAATTTTTGGTACCAAATCATTATAATCATCACCCCAAATACCACTTTTTTTTGTCCAAGAGAATTCTTTCAATTCACAGCTCATTCAATTGATATTGATTTATATCATGAATTTACAAACATATCTGTAAATATTTATAAAACTGAAAACCTACAGAATTTTGTTACTTTTAAACATACAGGTGTGTAACATATTGAAATAACAAATTAAGTAATTAACAAAAAATTGAAATAAACTAAAATTTAAATTATGATTTCTTCAAAGAACAAAGATGTAGCATTATCACTCCAAAGATGTTATATTGAAAAAAAAGGTAATTATGAAAATCATTGAAGAGAATAACAATATTTTTTTTTCATCCTGAAATTCTTTCAATAATAGTAGTATTATTAAGATTTATAATGGTATATTTTAGATCTATCTTTATTTCTCTTTTGTTGTTATGAAAATAAAATTTTGAAATTATAATTTTACAATAAATTTGAATAATGATTTGATTCAATAATATGAATTTTAATTTTATCAATGATTTTTGTATTAATCTCCTTATTTTATTAAGAAAACAAAATAATTCAAGATATATAGATACAATAATTTTGAATTTTTCTATAATAGAAGAATCAATTTGATTTTAATCTAATCAAAATAATTGAATCAATTCATTATAAACCAATTAAACAAAATATGTAAAATTTAATTATTTTTTAAGGAAAACCTCTAGAGAAATGAGAAGAAATATTTTTATTTTTTTAAATGAAAAAAAAGTAATTCATTTGATTATAGGAATTATTTATATTTTCCTCTTATTAATTGATTAATATGATTAAATTATATTATTTCTTTAATTTTCATCATCAAATTACTCATTATATACTAAAACTAAAACAGTTGGAACTATAAAAGTAGAGAAAATATAATTAAAAACAATTCTTTCACTAAGAAACCAAAAAATTAATAGAGGAAAAAAACCTTTAGTATTATATTTCCATTTTTAAAAATAAAAACAAAGAAAATTAGTATAATTTGTTTTTTTGAAATCAATTTTTTTAATAATGAATAATTAAATTTCATTTTAATTTAAAAATTGAGTTAAAAATCTGTTAAAAATTTAAGGTTTTGATTTTGAAGAATCACATAATTATTTTGAAAGAAATGGATGTTAATTTTAATACAAAATTAAAGCTAAAAATTTGATAAAGAAATCAAAGGATTTGATTTGAAAGATTAATATTATAGAACTTGATTTTTATACTTTTAAATTTTTTTCAAAAAAAAAAGAAAGAATTCTGTTTATTTAACTTGAAAATTTATTGAAATTAGGTTTAAATTTATTTTGAAAACCTCAATTTTGAATTTTTAAAAAAAGGCTTAATTTCAAACAAATAAAGGGGGACTGAATCAAAATATCATGGTATTCAAAATTGAAAAAATGGGGTTTTTAATTTGGGATTTGGGTAAAACATAATGTATTATGTTGATACTGAATTTGAAAGGTTTTAAACACCCTAGATAGAAGTCCTTTCATATATTAAGATATGAGCTCTACTATTTTATTGAGAATCAAATATAGAATTTATTCTAGAACAAGTAATATAAAGAATATTTTCTTGAATATGTTTGTTGTTAGTTTTTATGATTGGGAGCTGGGTAGATTACATAATCAAAGGAGAAGTTTGATATGCTTCTTATATCTATAGATCAGAAATGATTTTTGGCTAAAAATATGAAAATAATTAATTAATTTTTCTCATAATATTTTGATACAAAGATATTTCGTTTCGAAAATCAAGAGAAATATTTTTTACTTAAATTAAAAAATACAAATTTATATCAAATATGGAATAAATTATCCCTTGGAGAAAAGTGAAATAGAAAAAAATACAAAAAATTGATAAAAGCATCCAAAATATTACAAGTTTTTACCATTCTTCTTACATATATTGGCCATAAACTTAATTCAATAAAGTCAAAAATATTAATTAATTTAAGAGAACCAATTAAGGGATTATGGAAATTTATTTCATTTTATTTGATTAAAAATTCGATTTAATTGAAAAATTATAATAAGTAAATAAATTTGAATTTGATAAATAATACAAATGAGGGAGCTATATTTTAATTAAAATAACTTTTTTTTTTAAATATTCATAAGATAGATTCAATCCAATAGATTTTATTAGGACCGAAATAGAAATGTTTTCTTGAAATAAACAGTTCCTATTTTTATTGATACAAATGAGAAAGAATAAATAATTTTATTGAAATAAAAAGAATTATTTTTACCCAAGGATTCGATTTGCTGAGAGCTAAGAATTTTTTTTAATATTTTTTAATTTTCTTCATTTAATGAGTTTCTGGAATGAAAATTTCCAAAAAAAATAGTTAAGGAAACCAAAAATTCTTTTAAAATTCTATTTTTGGAACGAATTGAGAATGGAAGATAAATTTATTTTCTTTAAAAGAAGCTTTGATTAGAAACCTTAATGTTAAAATTAGTGTATAAAAATATAGTACTCTTTCATTGGCCTATTTGAGATGAACCTAATTCCAGAGGGCTCATAACTTCCAAAAATGGTTATTTTTGGTACATATTATATATTTGGATAAATTTCAAAGATATTTTCTGAGGGGTTCTCTCTATATTCATTAAATTTAGTGGTATTTTAAGAATATGCACCTTTCCTTAGTAGATTTTTCTCTCTCACTTTTATTCCAAATACTTCCTAGATTTTCAAAATTATTTGGGAACTTGATGGAACTGGAAAATAGATCAAAATCAATTTGTTATTAAATAAATGTCGTCTTTAAAACTCAAGAATAAAAACTCTCTTGAAGAGAATATTAACTGAATTTTTACCAAATTCAACTGAATAATTGTTAGAAAAGGTTTTGCACCGGAACCCAGTGATTATTTAAAAAATGAATGGAATTCAATTCGGAAATAAAATTATAATACTAGGTCAGAGATTATTGATACTTTCCTGAGATGTAGATTCCAAATATTTAAAGCTCATATAGTTTTAACAGATATAATTCCCAAAACAAGACTTAATTAAAGTTTTTACAACAATAAATTATTTTTTCAGAATTTTATTTTGTAAAATGAAGATATGAATTCTTTATTAGTTTTTGATTTCTCAATCAAAATCTTGATAGATGTAAAACTATATCTATTAGTATAAATTCAAGTTATGAAAAAATACATGATTATCATCTTTTCTTTATATTTCGAAATTGAAATACAAAATTGTTTCTTATCAATTTATTTTTTGACTTAACCAGTTTGATTAAAGCGTTTGATTGAAGCTCCCGAGTAATTTTTAAGGAGTTCACGGTTCCTTTGTTTAGAAATTTTCATTAATTTGATTATTTTGTTAATGTGAGTTATATAAAAAAGTAATAATAACCCTTGATATTATCAGAAGAGATTGTATAATAAAACAATATACTATATTAGTGTGTATATAATTGAAGAGTAATAAAAGAAAAGTGTTAGAAATAATGTTTTGTGAAATGGAGGTAGTCAAATAAAATTTATCTGGAATAATCAGCTTATCCATAAACTCAAGTAATATGGAAAAAATTTGAGCTTTATGGGGGTTTTTAATATGTAGTGATCTTGTAGTAAGCTTGATAATCTGAGAGATAAAAAATCTCTTTTAGCTACTAGAAACCTCATTGCTGCAATATTTTATCATGAAATATCCTGAAAGAAAAAAGAAAGGGATTTTTGAAGAGGAACATGAGTTTTCCGCAGATATAATGGTTCAGGAAGTGTTAATAATGTCAAAATACTATCTATTGATAAATTGTGAGAAGCCTCTGCTCTTTGCTTTTTATTTCTCCAGATTTTCAGAAGGTTTAGGGTGTGAAGTTATGAAAGAAATCATTACTTACTTTTTGAAGATAGGAGTAATCACAAAATACAAATTGAAATAAGTATTGAAACAGAGGATACATGTAAAAACAAAAATATTTAGTATAGGTTTTGGAATATTGATAAGAATAGATTTAAATTTTTTTTTCAGCCAAATGAAACTCTTTATCAAGTCCATACAGATTATTTTAGTTAAATTTTGAAGTGAATAAACATGAGTATGGAGATAAATCAGGAATCAAATGAGGAAGATGACAAAGGAAGTTTTATAGCCTCTGCTCATATCTTATATCTAATATTCAGGATTGAATGTTTGAAAAAAGATCTATATGATTTTATTTAAATGCATAAAAAACTCAGAATTTTTCTATATCTAGCTATACATCAGGGTAGAATGTGAAATCATAATGAGAATATGAGTTTTGAGATTTTCCCCATGAGAAAATAGCATGCAAGTGGAAGATATTTTTCTAAAAAATGAATTGATTCTTTGGGTATATTCTGTCTTAAAAAAACCTTCATTCTCAAAGTAATATCAATTTACAAAAGGAATTTGAAAAAACTTATTAAATAAACTCTTTTTAATACCCACTATTCTGTGATATTATCCATTTAAGCTTCATTATTTTACTCATTATAGGTCAGAAAGGGAAGATTTTTTATGGATAGTTCCAAAAAAATTACTATAATAGGAAAGGCCCATTTTAGCATATTCAAAAGATACATAATATACAGACAAACAATAGAAAAATAAACATTGTTTTTTTAGAAATATAATTAAAATAATATTCAAGATCTATCTAACATTAGTAGCTATGAAGATGTGAGATGATGTCCTTTTATTAAGTTGAAATAGAACATGTAAAAATAAGAATTATAAACATAGATAGTATATGAACATTCAATTTGATAGTAAAAAAAAAATTACGATATTTTAAATAATGAAATAGAAAACTCTAAAAAATAAATATATTCCAGTAGTACTTTTGATAAAACAAGCCTTCCACAAAAACTTAAACTTAAGAACACATAGATAAACAAATTAAACACCTAGAAGTAAAAATTTAAGCCTTCAATAGTTACAATAGTTCTCAAAAAAGGATTAATCAGATAAATTATCTGGATTAATGAATAGCAATGAAAGGATTCATAATTTAGACTTTATGAGAAATGAAAAAATTACATTAGGTAAATTTTGAATATCATGTACTTATTTATTAGAAAAATTATAAATTCATGGGGAAGAAAAAAGTAAAATATAAGAAAAGATATACTGGGGAAATTGAACATTGATGAAAAAATTATGAGATTTGTAAAATATATGTGAGCCTTAGAGTTATTTCAATTTTCAAAAAAGAGTAAAAATAAGAAAAATAAATAGAAAATCCTAATTATTTATAATTTTTCTTGGAAAAACGTTAAGAAAAATAAAATTATATATTTTCTTAGGAAAATGTTTCTATTGATAGTATTGTAGTTTTTTACTCTTTGAAAGCCATGTAGATTAAAAACCACCATTTACCCATAAAATTTGACCTTTAGTAACCTCTTGGAAAGGAGTATTTAACTCAACTCTAAATAAGATTAAGTGAAGTGTCATGGTGAGTTTATTTAGTAACTTAAAAAAGGCAAATACAAGATAGTAATATCACTGTTATGTGGCGAAAATAGTTAAAAATAAGACTTTAGGGCTCTATAATTAGAAATAATAGTGGTGATAAAGCTATTGAAATCGCTTTTCAATTTCAAAATATTAGATATTAATAATAAAACTAAAATAATTATGTATTATAATGATATCATTTCTATTCTATGGGAAACACTGCCTAGGAATAGTTTTACAATGTAAGAATACTGATAAGAGATTATGAGGAACTTCTTTGATCCCTTTTGGGGAATTCAAGGAGCTATCAGGCTAATAAAACATATGAAGTGTAAAAAGTTTTTCTCTGCAGGCTGAATTGCGGTTCTATAACATCAATTCTGACACCATTATAGTCAGAATTGTGATTTTGTGACCAAAAATGATCATTCTGGATCAATAAAGGGCTAAAACCCTTCTCACAGGCCATTTAAGAGCTGTTATGAAAAATGAAGAGTGCTTTTATGACTAATATCAATCATTCTAGGAAGGTTTGAGCTTTCAACTACCATTATTTCAAATATTAAGCTTGTACCAGATAGTACATGTTTGTTACAAGTCAGTATTGTTCAAAAAACTTCCAAACCAGATGTTTCAGTAAATATATGAGATATAAAGAGTCCAATTGCAAATAATTGAAGGGCTTAATTAGATATTCTATTCAATATTCTTCATGTTTACCCTTCTCGAAAACAGAAGAAGCTATAAGGGTTTGAATATTTTTGATGAAGTTTTTTACATAAGTGTGTGGCTTAAAAAAATTCCAAGCCACATATCTTTGTAAATTCAATAGATATAAAGAACTGTAGGGCTTGATGGGCTCAAAAGCTTTAGATAATTTTAATGCAGTTGTATGAATATATTGTAGACCTACAGGGGTTTCTTTACATTACTATTTTCAGAAATACTGTATTTTGATGAAAAACCTTTGGGCCAAGATCTCTTAGTAAGCTTTGGAGATAAAGTTGTTTAATGTATATAAAGTGAAATCTCTGAATAAGATATTCAGATTTTTTTCAATTTTGTAAAGCTTTGTACAATACCTATTAGATTTTTGATGGGTTCACTTTGGGTTGAAGGTATGAATATAGTATTTCTTGAAATTGGGTGATACCACCAGATAGATTTTACTTAGGGATTGAATAATAATGATATTTTAATGGGGTTTGATATTAATAATAATGAGTTACCTAAGAGGTGAAAACAAGGTTTTTTATTACTTTGTATTTGTTTAAGCTGAAAGTAGTTATATCTTTTCTGATTCTCATGAGATTTGTGAAAAATGGTATATATTTAATTGAGTAATTTTCCTACTAATAATGATACCTATCTGAGGTGTATTTGTTCATTATTTGCTATACCATTATTTAGGGTATACTGATTTTGTGAGCCTGTGAGATATGTATGACATACCCATAAGGCCAAAAATAACTTTTTATGAAGTTGATTTAGTCTTGAAAAGACTTATCAATTGTATTCAAAATAAAAAATAACAAAAAAGAAGTATAACTTTTTTTGTTAAACAAAGTTATAATTATTATATATCTTTGGATTCTACAACAAAAATAACCTAGGGTAGACACATAGGGTGCTATACCCAAAAATGGTTATTTCTCATGTTAATAGAATATTTAAGAATCTCACAGTAAAATTGAAGCTTTCCTAACATTTTGTAAAATCATTTAATTTAAGCTTATTTAAACTTAAATTCAAAGCTGCATAAGGTCTGTGCCAACTTACAAAAAATTCAGTTAAAATTGAGGTGTTGGGTATATTTACTGAATTGGCTAATGTCACAACCATGGCAATTCACTTCCTTGGATCCCCATATGGCATATCAAGCCACAGTCCTTTTATGGCCAATTGGCCATATCCATCACCAGTGGCCAATATGGCCACGTCATTATCTTATGGACCATTTATGGCCATTTGTGTTTTGGGGCCTTCATGGCCCTTCACCTCAATCCAGCACCCATAGCGGCAATTTATGCCCAAATGGGTATTTCTGGTCATTTCCCTCAAAACCAGGGGAAATGGCCCAAATGGCTGTTTTTGGCCATTTGGGCTCATAATGCGCATTTGCGCACTTTTTGCGCATTTTGCGCATTTGCGCATATTTGCGCACTTTTGCGCACTTTGCGCATTTGCGCACTTTTGCGCATTTTGCGCACTTTCGCGCACTTTGACGCAAAGTGTCCAAAAGACACTTTCCCGCCTTTTGGGCCAGTTTTTGGCTCAGAACCCAAAAGTGGCCAAAAACCCCAAAAAGGCCCAGAAAACACCATTCCAAGCTCTGAAGCCATTACATCCATCCTTTTCCCTCTGCCTTTCCATCTCAAGACCTTTGGACGTAATCTTCTTGCCAATCAACCAATATGCCATAAATGATGTTATATATCATTGTGCATCATTTTTCAACAGCAATTCAATGGTGGCAATATCAAATGTTCATTTCAACATTCCAACATCTCATCACATCATCAAGGCACCCAATCATTCAGAGGAATCATCAAGGCTCAAGAGCAAGTGTTTCAGCGTCAAAGACCAATGACGCCATCAAGCAGTCATTGGTTATTCTCACTCCAAGTATTCATTCCAAGGGAATACTTTCAATTCATTCTCAAGTGTATTCAAGAGGCAGTGCCAAAAAGAAGTTGTCAAGTGTCAAAGCTCCACTCAATCCATCTTGGCAACCATATTCATTTCAAATACAGTCTGGATCCATCAAGACCTGTATTTCATTTTCAATAATGGGAAATTCATTCAACCCAATTCAACTTCAATATTAGCCAGCTGTATCAATTCCCAAAAGAATCAATACAGCCTCAAGGATCAATACAGATCAGTTTTCAGCCTGAAGAACTCCAGCTCCCAACTTTTCACATATACCGGCTACCCTTTCCACCCTGGGGGGTTTTCCCCAGTTAATTAATATATTTTGATTTTATCTTATCTTTATTTTCTTTTCATTTTTAGTGAAGCAAATACTGATATTATTAAGTCAGTCATTTAGCACTTTTCTCTTTCTCTTTCTTCGCCTGTCAATGGATATTTGGTGGTCATATCCTTACTAATTCCATTATTCATTCTTGGCAGGTTGAAACAGTGATTAAGGACTTACTTGGTTGGCTCTTTGGCCATTTGGCTTCCCTTTCCTCCTTTGCATCTCATCTTGTACCTGCATATCTTTTAGAGGAATTTATTCTTTATTTTTATTTCTTTATTCTTTGGAGTCTTCCAAGTGAGTTCCCTGATTGCTGAGTGCCAGGCCACTCTTGTATTTCTGTCCAAGAGCCCCTGTGACATTATATTAATTAACTAATAATTTCTTTTTCATTCTGTTCATTATTTCTTTATAATTTCATTCACTCATTTCATCGAAATTATGATTCTTTTACGCTTATGAACTTAATGATTCATCGTCACCTCTCAATTTTCTTTCATTCATTCTTCATTTTGAAAATTGAAAGCTGACCCATTTTTTATTTTTGTTATTCTTTTTAAAATCTTTTTCAAATCATCAATTTTCATTTCATTCATAATTCAGGCGTCATCTTGATTTTCTTTGATTTTCAAATTTTTCATCAAGATATTCAGACACGTTATTCACATCAAGATTCATAATTGATTTTTTCTTCAAGAATTTTGATTTTTAAAGAATAATTCACTTGATTTTGATTGATTGATTGATTTGACATATTTGATTTTGACCTCAAGAAAATTGATTGACCTGAAGATTTCATTGATTTTGCTGATTTTTCACATCAAGAATTTTGACATAAATTGATTTTTCTTCAAGATTTTCATTTGATTGATTGATTCTGCAAGATTTTTTATTTTGATTGATTTGATTGATTTGATTTTGACTTCAAGACTTCATTTGATTTTGATTTATTGACGTACTTGAAGATTTTCATTTTGATTCATTGATTTTCCTCAAGATTTGATTGTTGACTCTTTTCACTTCAAGCAAATTTTGATTTTTAATTCATTTATTTCATTTCATTCCTGATATCATGCCTGTTCAACACTCACCTCCGGCAAGACAGACAAGATCTCAGGCCAGAGCTCAAGCTGTTCTCACTCCAACTCCAAGAGCTCCTCTAGATGGCACCCCAGCAGTTCCTCAACTGAGGGCCCAATTAGATAGAGGACCCCGCATGGAAGGAGCAGCACCATCCAGGAAGGAAGGAAGAGGGCCAAGAAGATCATGTTCATTTTCAGGAGTAGTTGGCGGATTTCCAGGAACTTCAAGGACTATTTTCAAAGGTCCAGGTGAAGATGGTGAAGAGGAGGAGGAGAATTCTGTGGAAGAGGAAGAGTCTGATGGTACTGAAGGTGTCCCTGCTCCGGTGGAGGCATCCCAAGGTACTGGAGGGCCAACTCTAGCCCAGTCTAATCAGCCTGTCTCTCATCAGTCTGAACCATCTTTATTGGCCATCATGCAGCAAATGACTCAGATTATGGCCAATCTTCAAGCAGCTTCATCTTCTGAAGCATCAAGACCACCAGCCTTCAAGACTCCATCTATGAAGGCACCGGAATGCTTTGATGGGACTCAGCCCTTCAAAGTTAGAAGTTTCATTCAGTCTTGTCAATTGATATTTCATAATGATCCGGCAAACTTCGCTCAAGACAGAAAGAAGGTCCTTTATGCCACTTCATTTCTCATTGGCAGGGCTGCAAAATGGATTGAGCCTTATCTTTCCAATCTCACCAATCAAGATTCAAATTATCTTCTCAATTCTTGGCCATTATTTGAATACCAACTCTTCACTTTATTTGGGGACCCAAATGAAGTTAGAAAAGCTGAAGCAGAGTTGCATGGCCTTAGAATGAAAGAAGGTGGCCATGTTTCACTATACATAGCCGATTTCAGGAGTTTGGTTTCAAGAATCGGGGATTGGGGTGAAAGAGCTCTCATCCATCATTTCAGGAAGGGATTGCCATCCAGAATTTTGGATCAATTGGCCTCCCATCCTTCAAGAATTGACTCTCTTCAAGACTTAATGGACGTTACCCTGGAACTTGATACCAGGTACCATGAGAGGCAAAATGAAAAGGGTCATCATCAAGAGAAGAAGCCAGAAGCCTCAAAGTCAAGTTCTTCTCACCCTCAAAATTCTTCAAGCTCAAGTCAAAAGAAGAAGAAGAATTTTCAGAAGAGGGACAAGCCCCATTCTTCTTTGTTGAATAAAGATTTCAAGCTCATGAACTCTGAAAAAGAAAGAAGAATCAAAGAGGGTCTTTGTACCTATTGTGGTGGGAAGCATAGTCTTGAGTCCTGTTTCAAAAGGCCTCAAAACAAGCTTACCCAACCGTCAGGCAAATTTCCCAGCCAGGGAAAAGCCTGAGTGAAGATCATGTTGTGTTCAATGGTCTTCACAGTTTTCCATCCAGAGCACAATTGTGCATTCTGAATACTGGTGTCAAAAATTCTCTTAAATTTTTTGTTTTTTCTTCTCTCTCTGATATGTTTTACAGTATTCTCATTGATTCTGGTGCTACCAACTCATTTATTGCAAAGCAGTTTGTTCACAAGTATTCTTTGACCATGTCAGAACTCCCGGAGAAGATTCCCCTTATTATTCTTGACTCCTCTGAGTCTCCTTCTTTATTTGTGACTCACCATACTAAATATATGGTTGAGCTCCCTTCCTTCCCAAGCTTTGAATGGGACTTTTTAGTCATTGATACTCCCAAGGGAGAAGACCTCATATTGGGCTTTGACTTTCTTAATCATTTTAATCCGTTTATTGATTGGAGGCAAGGATTGATCACCTTTAATTCTGATCATAAGGACTATAATGATCCTTCAATTTCTTTCAGTAATGACTTTTCTTCTGCCAAATCATGTGCAGCTCTGGTTGGTGATTCTAGAACACCATCATTTCCGTCTTCTGTCCATATTCCTTCCCTTAATTCCCATCAGTCATTACTATCATCTAGAGATGAAGTCTTCAAAGAGATTCAAGATGTTGGAGAAGATAATTCTGTATCTTCACTTCATCTCTTCTTTGGGAATATGGACCTTCCTCCTTCATCTTATCATGACTCCCTGGAGGAGTTGTGGGATGAAGAGGAAGAGCCAGAAGAAATAGAAACCGTGATGAAGGTTGTTCCTTCTGTTTATCACCAATATTTGGATGTATTTTCCAAGGTGAAAGCAGAGAAACTTCCTCCTCACCGCGCCTGTGATCATCATATCGAGCTGGAGGGGTCTCTACCTCCAGTTGGGGTGATCTACTCTTTATCAAACCAAGAGTCAGATACACTCAGGGCCTACATTTCAGAGAATGTAGAGAAAGGTTTCATCCGGCCAAGCTCCTCTTCTACAGGAGCACCTGTTCTTTTTGTCAAAAAGAAAGACGGTGGCCTCCGTTTGTGTGTTGATTACCGCAAGCTCAATGCTGTTACTAGGAAGAACAAGTATCCTGTTCCTCCTATGAATCAGCTTCTCACTGTTTTCAATGGTTCTTCTATCTTCTCCAAGATTGATTTGCGTGGTGCATATAACCTGCTCAGAATCAAGGAAGGTGATGAACATTTGACTTGTTTTAGAACCAAATATGGTAGTTATGAGTACTTGGTTATGCCATTTGGGCTTACCAATGCTCCTTCTTCTTTTCAAAATCTTGTCAATGATATTTTTTATGATCTTCTTGATGTTTATGTTGTGGTTTATTTGGATGACATTATGGTCTTTTCCAAATCTGAGGAAGAACATGTCACTCATGTGTCCACTGTTCTTTCCAGACTCAGAGCCAATAACCTCTTTGCTAAGGCGTCCAAATGCCTATTTCATGTTTCAAGTGTGGAATATCTTGGTTATGTAGTTTCTTCTGAAGGCCTCAAGATGGACCAAGCAAAAGTCCAGCAAATTCTCAATTGGCCACCTCCAAGAAACCTCAAGGCTCTTCAATCATTCCTTGGCTTTGCCAATTTTTACCGCCGTTTCATCAAGAATTATTCAAAGAAAATTAGTTCACTCACAAGTTTCCTCAAGAAAGATTCCCGTTTTCCCCTCAATGAGGAAGCTCTTAGACAGTTTCATCAACTCAAAGAGGCATTCACCACTGCTCCAATCCTTCTCTACCCACCATTGTAGAGACCGATGCATCAGATTATGCCTTGGGTGCTGTACTGAGTCAGGTCTCTGACTCAGGAAAACATCCCATTGCATTTGATAGCCGCAAGCTTCTCCCAGCTGAGCTCAATTATGAGATTCATGACAAGGAACTCCTTGGCATAGTCTGGGCTCTCAAGCGCTGGAGAGCTTTCCTTCTTTCTATTTCTTCCCCTTTTGAAGTTCTCACCGATCATTCAGCTCTTCAATATTTCATGTCTTCCAAGATTCTCACTCGCCGTCAAGCCCGCTGGGCTGAATTTTTATCTGAATTTCATTTCTCAATCACTTACCGCCCTGGCCGCTTGGCCACCCTTCCAGATGCCTTGTCACGTCGGGACGACGTTTACCCGGAGAGGGGGGAGGATTTCATCAGCAAGAATCCAATGAACTATCAGAAGATAATCAAGCAAGATGAAATTCAAGCCTCAAAGTTTTTTGCAGTCAAGGTGGATTCATTTTCAAATTTGATTGATTCAATTCAGAAGGCAGTATGGCAAGATTCTCAATATAGAAGTGTCCTTGAAGATTTGGGTAAAGGTAAATCTGTCCAAGATTATTCTCTTGATTCCTCTTCCAAACTTCTCCTTTTCAAAGATCGGGTGGTGGTCCCAAATGACCCCACAATTCAACTCAATATACTTCAAAAGCGGCATGACTCTCCTCTAGCTGGACACCCTGGCCAAGAGAGGACTCTCAAACTTGTCAAGCGGGATTTCCACTGGCCCGGCATGACTCAATTTATCAAGGATTATGTCTCATCCTGTCAACAGTGTTCAAGAAACAAAAATATTCATCACAAGAAGTTTGGACTCCTCAAGCCTCTTCCAATTCCAAGTGGTCCTTGGATTTGTCTTTCAATGGATTTCATCACTCAACTGCCACTGTCCAATTCCTTTGATTCAATTTTAGTCATAGTGGACAGATTCTCAAAAATGGCGGTTTTTATTCCAACAATAGCTTCAATCACTTCATTAGATTTGGCCCATTTATTCATCAAGAATATTTTCTCAAAGCATGGCCTTCCTTCAAGCATTGTTAGTGATCGAGGTTCACTTTTTGTTTCTTCCTTTTGGACCAACCTTTGTCAGCAGCTCAAGATTTCAAGAGACTTGTCAACTGCTTATCATCCAGAAACTGATGGACAGACAGAGAGGGTAAATCAGATACTAGAACAGTACCTTCGGATGTATGTCAGTTATCATCAAGATGATTGGAACACCTGGCTCCCTCTGGCTGAATTTGCCTACAATAACTCTGACCACTCTTCAACAAAACAATCACCGTTTTTCACTGTTTATGGAAGAGATCCTCAATTTGACTCAGTTCACATCACTCAAGATACTCCTGCTGGAAAGTTATCAGAAAAATCCAATCAGTACAGCAAGATGTCAAGAGAGAACTTGAAGTTGCCATAAACAGGTTTAAGAGGTATGCAGATAAAAGTAGAGCAAGTCCACCTGTTTTCAATCCCGGTGACATGGTATGGCTCTCTTCCAAGAACATCAAATCAACCAGACCCACCAAAAAGCTGTCTGAAAGATGGCTGGGTCCTTTTCCAATCTTGAAGAAAGTCAGCACTCATGCCTACCACCTCAAGCTTCCATCTCAATGGAAATACATCCACCCAGTTTTCCATATTTCCCTTTTGGAACCAGTCAAGACGTCAACAATCCCAAATAGGCATCAAGAGCCTCCTCCTCCAATCACCATTGAAGAAGAAGAGGAATGGGAAGTCTCTCAAATACTGGACTCAAAGCTCAAGAGAGGAAAATTATGGTATCTGGTGGAATGGAAAGGTTTCAGTCAAGACCCAGAAAGATCCACTTGGGAACCAACCGAAAACCTCAAGAATTGTCCTGAACTTGTCAAAGATTTTCATTCATTATATCCTGACAAGCCTGGGCCGAATTCTTCAAAAGCTTGATTCATTATGGTGCTTGGTGGGGAGAGGAATTACCAAAAGTAAGTCCCACTCCTGGTATGCACCTTTAGGGGTATTCTACTCTGTTTTTGTTGTAAGCATCACCTTGGCCACTCTGTGAGCACTTTGCAATTTTGGACACAGATCTTTGGCATGGCTTTCAACTTCATTTCCAATCCTATGGCCATTTTCACTTGGGACAAATGGGCCATTCACTTTTCAATTCATTTCCAAGATTCCAAATTCAAATTCATTCCTTCAACAGTTTTGTTTTATTTTGATGGCACTGGCAGGAGTGATAATTACCAAAAGTAAGTTCCTCTCCTGGTGTGCACTTCCCTGAGGGGTCTACAATCTGGTCAAAACATCACCTTGGCCACTTTGTGAGCACCTGGCATCAAATTTATCTTTCCAGGTCCTTGGCCAATTTCAAAATCAGTTATCAACCTCCGTGATGAAGATTGAAACCTCCTCAAGATTCAATTCATTTCTCTTTTCTTTTTCCTTTTCTTTTCTTAATTTCATTTTCATTCTTTATTATTATTTTATTTTCATTTTTAAATTTTCTTTTATCACGTCAATTATCACGTCAAAAATTTTCATTCATTTTAAAATTCAATTCCAATCATGAAGCCAATGTCAAAAGAAGATCAAGCAAGTCCCGCGTCAAATGTCAATTTTTAATATCAGTCTTCAAATTTTTATCTTAATCAATCCTCTTGAATCACTCTCTCAAAATCTTTCCAATAGCCTCAACAGGCTTCACCTTGTATTGGTGCTCAGGAGCTCACCATTTCAAGGTGGGGGGTACTGTCACAACCATGGCAATTCACTTCCTTGGATCCCCATATGGCATATCAAGCCACAGTCCTTTTATGGCCAATTGGCCATATCCATCACCAGTGGCCAATATGGCCACGTCATTATCTTATGGACCATTTATGGCCATTTGTGTTTTGGGGCCTTCATGGCCCTTCACCTCAATCCAGCACCCATAGCGGCAATTTATGCCCAAATGGGTATTTCTGGTCATTTCCCTCAAAACCAGGGGAAATGGCCCAAATGGCTGTTTTTGGCCATTTGGGCTCATAATGCGCATTTGCGCATTTTGCGCACTTTTTGCGCACTTTGCGCATTTGCGCACTTTTGCGCATTTTGCGCACTTTCGCGCACTTTGACGCAAAGTGTCCAAAAGACACTTTCCCGCCTTTTGGGCCAGTTTTTGGCTCAGAACCCAAAAGTGGCCAAAAACCCCAAAAAGGCCCAGAAAACACCATTCCAAGCTCTGAAGCCATTACATCCATCCTTTTCCCTCTGCCTTTCCATCTCAAGACCTTTGGACGTAATCTTCTTGCCAATCAACCAATATGCCATAAATGATGTTATATATCATTGTGCATCATTTTTCAACAGCAATTCAATGGTGGCAATATCAAATGTTCATTTCAACATTCCAACATCTCATCACGTCATCAAGGCACCCAATCATTCAGAGGAATCATCAAGGCTCAAGAGCAAGTGTTTCAGCGTCAAAGACCAATGACGCCATCAAGCAGTCATTGGTTATTCTCACTCCAAGTATTCATTCCAAGGGAATACTTTCAATTCATTCTCAAGTGTATTCAAGAGGCAGTGCCAAAAAGAAGTTGTCAAGTGTCAAAGCTCCACTCAATCCATCTTGGCAACCATATTCATTTCAAATACAGTCTGGATCCATCAAGACCTGTATTTCATTTTCAATCATGGGAAATTCATTCAACCCAATTCAATTTCAATATTAGCCAGCTGTATCAATTCCCAAAAGAATCAATACAGCCTCAAGGATCAATACAGATCAGTTTTCAGCCTGAAGAACTCCAGCTCCCAACTTTTCACATATACCAGCTACCCTTTCCACCCTGGGGGGTTTTCCCCAGTTAATTAATATATTTTGATTTTATCTTATCTTTATTTTCTTTTCATTTTTAGTGAAGCAAATACTGATATTATTAAGTCAGTCATTTAGCACTTTTCTCTTTCTCTTTCTTCGCCTGTCAATGGATATTTGGTGGTCATATCCTTACTAATTCCATTATTCATTCTTGGCAGGTTGAAACAGTGATTAAGGACTTACTTGGTTGGCTCTTTGGCCATTTGGCTTCCCTTTCCTCCTTTGCATCTCATCTTGTACCTGCATATCTTTTAGAGGAATTTATTCTTTATTTTTATTTCTTTATTCTTTGGAGTCTTCCAAGTGAGTTCCCTGATTGCTGAGTGCCAGGCCACTCTTGTATTTCTGTCCAAGAGCCCCTGTGACAGCTAAGAATTTTCAATACAGAATGTAAATCCTGTGTGAGCTCAAATTAAAAGTGTTTCAGGCCATAGTATGGCTTTAAATAAAAAAAAAGGGAAAAATCCATGCAGAAAGGTGGGACAAAGGAAAAAGACCAAACAGAGCTGGGGTACCCAGCTTTTTGGCTCTGGAAGGATTCTATTAAGGTTTACCACCTGTATTGGAGGAATTTAAACCTTATTTAAACTTTAAGATTAGACTTTGATCTAACCTTAAAGTTGAAACTAATTTTATCCCAATTTGGACAGGAATTTCAAGCTTCCAAAGGCTAAGTCCCAATATGTAAGCTTGAAAACAAGGTTTTAAGAACTTTCACTGCTTAAAAATTTAAAGTTACAAGTACCAAAACCTTACAGAAGCTAAGGTTTGGTATGTATTGCTATTTTACATGGAAAAATAGCAATAAATTCAAAAATTCATTAAAAATGAAATTATTAATGGATTTGCTTAAACTTTTCACACAGATTACAAATTAATGTTTTCTGTGTAGAAATTGAAATTTAAGTATATTTTTTAAACAGGTTTAATCTAAAATTAGCCTTGAAGTTAGCAACATTAATTATCCTTCAAGAAAATCAACATTTCTTCAAAAATTAATTAAAAATTCAGTTTAAGAGATTTTTTGCTTGTAAATTCATTCTTAAGCTTTTCATGTTATAAAATTCAATATAAATAAAATCATTTTATATTTCAGCTTAAAATAATTAATCCAAAAGAGGATTAAAGTCAGTTAGAGTTAAGAATAACACTGGGAACTTGAAATTGGAATTAAAAATAAGCTACCTTAAGTTAAGAACCTTATGTTTATTTTTTTTTTCAGATTCGAGCTGAGAAAGCCCTCTATATCAATCATGAATCATGAGAGCTGCTATGCAGGCATAAAAAGAGCCTACACATCACTGTTTTTACCAAGAGCAAATCATCATTCAAATCAATTAGACATTATAAACAAAGAATGTTTTATTAATTATAAAATCTTATTATTAATGTAATTTCTTGAATATTTTAGTCTTTGTCAATTTAAATTTAAAGAATTGAGCTCATATAAATAAGATTATTGTTGTAATCACCAATAAAATATTTTGTTAAATAAAACTGGTGTCTTGAGTATCTGTTTAAATCCACAAATTCCTCTTAAAAACTCTTAAATATTATTTTATCATAAAAAATCTGTTTTTATCTTTTAAAATATTGATTCTTGACGTGTTTTGACCTTATAAAAATTATTTAATATAATAATTGTTGATGTTTGACTTGTTTTATTAACTAAATATTATAAGTAAGTTTTCTCTAAGGCTCTATATTTTTTATCTGTTATTAGTTTTTTTATATAGAATTTTTCTATAAGAATTATCTCTACACAGTGTGTGTGATAATTTTTCTAAAAAATAATATTTATATATTACTTCTAGGTGTATAAATATTATTATTTTCCATGTGTAATTTTATCATTAAGAGATTTACACTTCTTATTGTTATAATTGTCAGTGACTATAACAATAATAGAATAATTATGATTTATTATAATTATTAAGATTTTCTATCATCATTGAATTGTTTAATAATAATTAAACTTCTTTTTTTCTATAATTATTTTCAATAATTGTATCAAATATGTGGTAATAATATTCCATTATATTATACTTTCTACTGAGGACAGTGATAGTACTCTTGATATTTGCTACTATTATCAAGAGCTTCATAGAAAAACCTTACATATTTCATGCTGGCTTTCTATTTAGAGCTACAGGTGGAAATACACCTTTGAGGATTTAAATTGTGAAAATCTGGACATAATCAAACTTGAGTTTTAATTTGAAGAAACCTGTGGCTATAATCATATTTTAATGTATTAAAAATTAGGTGTGGAATTCAGCTCAAGAGCTATGAGAAATTGGAGTATATTCAATTGAACTGTGTGTATGTGTTCCACAAATAAACCTCAATGTGAGGTATGAAATCTTATGTTTGCATCAATAATAAACTAAATTAAATTACAGCTGTGTCCTAAATTTTGCCTTATAACAAGATCAATTGAAAAGAAAATGAATTATGAAGATGAATTTTGAGAAGGAAAAGGAATTCTGTTTCAAAGAGCCCCACACTACTTTTATGTCCTTTATTTAGGGAAAGACTCTCAAAATTTATGCAAAATTTCATCAATTTAGGAATGGATATTATTCCAAAGTTCAGTGACCCAATTGATTATGCAGGTTTTATATTAAGCAGATCAGGTTCAAAAGCTGAAAAGTGTATAAAAATATTCCCCAGATTAAAAGAATATCACCAAAGAAGCTTAGAAGTATCTCAGAGAGTCTTGAAAACGATTCTAATCTTTTTGAAACCCTTAAAGCCAACCACTCCGGAAACAATGGATTTATATTGGGCTAGAATGAATAAATACCACAGTTTTTTTGGTTTGAAATAGGGTTAAGCTATTAAATAGTTGATTCTTATGATTCAATTATTTTTCTAATAATTGATGAAATAATGTGTTTATCTTTGAAAAAAGGGTTAGAATATAAAGGGGTGTCTTTTCCCAATATTTTCTTTTTCATGTTGTAATATTTTGAGCGTGATTTTTGCTTGATTACCCTTAAAAAAGTCAATCAAAGATTATAAAAATAATTCAAGACTCAGTTTGAACATTTCAGCCATGTGGAAAAGTGATAATAGGAGGTTTTTAAGCTCTTATACTCACTTTATCCCTTGAAACCCATAAGAAAGTGAATCAGCAAATATTTAATCAATATAAACCTTATTACCAATCTTGAATATTCATTATTTTGATTTTTGCATGTTTTTGATATTCAAAAATCTCCTCAAAGACTATTTAATCATATTAATATTTTAAATGAATTTGAAAGTATTTATTAAGCCCTAAATATATCTTGTAAAGCTTTTTTGCATTGGCCTCAATTTTGTTAAAGAAAAAAAACTCCAAATTATTAATTTGAAGATAATACAATTCAAGAAATGATTTCAGCATGTTTTTATCTCCAAAATTATTGAATTAACCTGTCAACGTATATCTACCTCAAGAAAAATATCAAACTTTTAATGATAGCTTCATAGTCATGCCTTCCTGAGAAAGTAGTAAAAGACTTATCTCATACCTTAAAATAGTATTTATAGAGAGTTAAATATCTAAATGAAATTGGAAGGAATGTGAGAAAAATAAAAATCTCAAGATAATTTCATTTCGAACATAAAATGATTAATTAAGTATTAAAGGAAAAAAGGAATTTACTGATGATCAATTTTTTTTCACGAAAGAATTGGTCAATTTTTGAAATTCAACAAGGAAGTTTAAGTAAAAATTCTTCTAAATTTTAGTATAGGGAGCTGAAAAAAATTTGAAATTTGACATAAGAAATGTTGTTGTGTCTTCATTTTCAGGAATTAGGCTCTATTAGTATTAATTTTTCTTAAGAGAATTTAATTGTTTATACATCTATTAAAGTATGACCTCATGAGCTATAAGGAGAAAAATGAAACATTTTCAGCTTAAATGGAAGCTTAGTATATGAAGATTCAAGTATAAGGGTTTGAGAAAAATTTGTGAATGAGGTTTCAATTAATATGAATTTGTAAATTCATATTAATGAAATAAATCTTGATATTTTTTCTTTCTGAAAAGGCCCTTTAATTGGCTTTGAGTAATAAAATTATATGCTTACGAAGGTGTTGGTAAATATATAAAGTTGATGAAGATTTTCAATTTATTTCTGGAATCTATCAGCTAAAGTATTTTATATATTACCATAATGAAGCTATCTCTTATAAGGGACATAGAGATACACACCAATTTTAAGGCATGAAAATGAGGTGTGTTGTATTTTTTAATGCCTTCCATGAAAATTTATTGAAGATTAGCTTCACATAAATATTCCTGAATCAACAACAAGATGGCATGTAGTTTGATTATATTACTATAACAGCTAAAACAAAAGTATGAATCAAATTATTAGAAAAAAAATTTAATCAATAGGAACTTCATAAAATTAAATGATATTGAGCATATTTTCAATTGTGCTATCAATTTTGAATATATGGCTCATTTGATCTCTTCATTTTAAAAAATTCAAAATGAGTAACCTTTTACCCCCTTTATATTTCAGAATTTATTTTGAGAATCTAAGACTTTGCTTGAGCATTTAAATATAAAAATTCTTATTAATTTGGCTTACTTGTTCAAGGTAAGTTTATTTTCTCGGACCTAATATGATATTTATTCAATGAATATTCCATAGCGCTCATATAATGTTAGAGAAAAAACTATCAGAATATTTTTCTCCAGAATCTTAGTCATTATACAGGTTTACAATTTAAAGAATTAATTATGTAAGCTATAATCAATAATATGTATTTACTACGTCTTTAAGTATGGATTCTATTGATTATATTGAGATTCATCCAGTATTTTAGCTTTGATTCACATAACTTAAAAATAAATAAGGTCATTAATACAATTCCTGAGAAGGTGATATTGGAAAAATTCTGATTCCCAAATTGATGCAAAAAGTAAATCAACATGTGGCTTTCTTTTGAAGTATCCAGGGAAAACTGCCTGTTTAAATGCAGTTTATTTTCCATCAATAATTGTTGAAGCTGTATTTTTAGAATCTAAAGTGATACAAAGTACATAATGCGATTTTTCAAAGACACAATTTTACATTTTAAATAGTTCCTATTCATAGAAATATGAATTATGATTCAATTAATGTTGTAAATTAGGACAGGAAGACTGATTTAGGAGCTAGGTGAGGGAAATTTGTCATTATGAAAGCATGTCAAGAATATTCAAAATATCGGAGCTTTGAAAAACTGTCTCAAAATGTAGTTATTTCCTTATGTCTTTTCAATTTGAAAAATTTTGTGTGTTGAATCACCTGTTATTGATATCATTCCCTACTAGTGTCAGATAACTCATGAGCCTTAGAGTTATTTTTATATACCAAAAAAGACCACAAAAAACCAAGAATAACAATGAAATAAGTATTATTCTTTCTTTAAATTGAAATCTGAAGAAAATTGAATGATTCAGAATAAAAATCCCAAAAAATTAAAAAAAATTCTATCAAAATCTTTGATAATTTCTGTTTTTGTGAAAAAATTGTATGGGATTTATTAAAGGTTTCTCTCTTATTAAAAGAAATATGAATTTAATTCTACAATTGGATTTTTAATGAAAATATGCTTTAGTTTACCTCTGGGTGAAATTTCGGTAACTCAAATATAAATAAGCTTAAATTGAGTTTTGAACATTTGAAGTATGAAAAATGTAATAATCAAGATTTAATTCAATTAGCACCACATGTGGTTTCAATAATTATTCTTTTTTCTAGAAATGAGGTGTGGTATAAATCTTAGACGCTATGAGGAGTTGATTCATATTCATGAGGTTTCTCAGAATCTGTGTGTGTATGTCAAAACCATGTGTAATAACCCCCCAATGGGTGTTTACGGCAAATCTAGTCTGACCCCATTTTATGGCCAATTGGCCATGTAATCAGTTGTATCGCCAATTGGACCATTTTGGTGTTTGATGGCCTTTGGGTCATACCACTTTTCACTGGCCACTTATAGCCTCAGGCCATATCTTGCAACAATTGCCCCTTTTGGCCAATTCTCCACCTCACCAACCCCCAGGCCAATAAATTTGTTTTGGGCCTAGGGGGTCGATCTGGTCTTCCAGGGGCTTCTGAGCCCTCTAGAAATCACCAGGGACTTTGGCTCAACCCCTTTAATTATGGGGTCTAAGGCCTAAATGGCCTTTTTGGGCCATTTAGGCCCGCGGGCTGTGATCCACGGCCCACTGTCCATACGCCATGTACCACAGGACCCTTAGGCCCCTTTTGGCCTAAAGCAAATGAGGCAAAAGGGGCCAAGGGGGCAGTCTACCAGCCCCGAGGCCAGGTGGCTCCCAAATCACAAGTGGGCCCACCTGAGCCAATTTTGGCCCCAAATCTCATCAATTCCAAAATGGCCAAAAGGACCCCAGGACCCAAATTGGCCAAGAACAACATTTTTATCACTTCCAATCCATGGCCTCTGGCAACCACCAGAGGCCACCAGCTCAGGTCCAGCAAGGCTTCCCCTCAGCTCAAGGGAAGACCTCTCCTTCACCAATGTACCCTGTACCAAAGGATCCAGGCATGGTGCATATATGGTATGATATACTATTATGCACCATTTTTGCTCAGAAATCCAATGGTGATCTTTTCAGGACCAAATTATGTCTTTTCAATTCCAGTCCCCAAATCCATCACCCATTTTGAAGGAAGATTTTTTTAGTCATTCAGTCTTGCAATCCCTGGCAGTTACCAGAAGACCATTTGGGGACCCCAACCACTTGGCCCTGAAAGAGTGGGGTTGTATTTTCTGTTAAGGATTATTTCAATGGTAATTTGAAGAGGTTATAAATCATTCAATCAGTTGTCAAGGCATCAAGTACTTCAGTATTCCTTGGACAACTCAATTGATCCATACAGGCTGTATGGCCTTGGCCCTTTTGGGTCAATTCATATTCTACTGTGGGAACCCAATCACACAGTTCAATTCTAAAGATGGCCAGATCTGTATTGACCCAAAACAATCAATACAGCCAGGTGATCAACCCTCCAGGATCAGTCTTCAGTTTTTCACATATACAGGCCACCTTTCCTTCCCTGGGGACGTTTTCTGCAGTTAATTAATATATTGGATTTATTTTTATCCTTATTTTATTTTCATTTATTAAATTGAATACTGATAATCTTGAGTCAGTGATTTTCACCTTTTCTTCTTTGCCCATCAGTAAATATTGGTGGTCATATCCTTTACTAATTCCATTGTTCCTTCTGTCAGGTTGAAAGAGTGAGCTGAGGATTCATTTGGTTTGCTCTTTGGCTTTTTTTATTATCTTTGGCCATTGGCTTCCTTCTTCTTTTATCTTTGGCATATTTGTCCTTACTATTATTCTTCCTTAAAGAAATATAATCCTTGTTATTTCTTTATCTTTTTGGAGCCCCTCAAGTGAGTTCTTGATTCCTGAGTGCCAGACTACCCTTGTCTTCCACTAGAGACCCTGTGACATTATATTAATTAACTCATAATTTCTTCTCATTATTTTTATTATTTATCTATAGTTTCATTCATTCAGTCAATTGCAATTATGACTCTTTAATGCTTATGAATTTTATGCTTTTTTGTCACTTCTCAATTTTCTCTCATTCATTCTTCATTATTGAAAATTGAAAGCTGACCCATTTTATCTTTTGTTTTTCTCTTTTAAATCTTAATTCTAATCATCAAGTCTTATCTTTAATTTTAAATGGCTTT
Organism: Austropuccinia psidii; assembly: GCA_023105745.1. NCBI lineage: Eukaryota > Fungi > Basidiomycota > Pucciniomycetes > Pucciniales > Sphaerophragmiaceae > Austropuccinia > Austropuccinia psidii. The sequence goes on from JALGQZ010000003.1 coordinate 5,844,435, forward strand.
CAAATTGGTCATCAAGATTATTCAGACACATTCTTCATATCAGGATCCAATTTGATTTATTCTTCAAGAATTTTGATTTAAGGAAGAATTCACTTGATTTTGATTGGATTGACACATTTGACATAAAATTGATTTGACTTCAAGAATTTTTATTGACCTGAAGATTATTGATTTTGCCAAATTTTTCACATTAAAATTATTGACATAAATTGATTTTGCCTCAAGAACTCATTGAGTAATTGATTTTCTGAAAGATTTCGATTTGATTAAATTGACTTCAAGACTTCATTTGAAATTTGATTTACTGATGTTCCTGAAGATATCATTTTGATTAATCAATTTTCCTCAAGATTTGATTTTGATGTTTACTTCAAGCTTATTTTTGATTTTCCTCAAGTTTCTCATCTCAAATTTTGATTTTTTATTCACTTTCATTTCACTTTATACCTGAAATCATGACTATTAAACATTCACCTCCTGCAAGACAGACCAGATCTCAGGCCAGAACTCAAGCTGTTCTTACTCAAACTCCAAGAGCTCATCTTTACAGCACCCTAGCAGTTCCTCAACTGAGGGTCCAATTAGACAGAGGACCCCATATGGAAGGAAGAAAGAGGGCCAAGAAGATCAAGTTTTTTTTCAGGAGTGATTGGCGGTTTTAAAAGACTTTCAAGGACCACTTTTAAGGGTCCTGGTGAATATGGTGAATAGGAGGAGGAGAATTCTGTGGAAGAAGAAGAATCTGATGGTACTGAAGGTGTCCCTGCCCCTATGGGGGCATCCCAAGGTACTGGAGGACCAACTCTAGCCCAGTATAATCAGCCTGTCTCTCATCAGTCTGAGCCATCTCTATTGGCCATTATGCAGCAGATTACTCAAATTATGGCCAATCTTCACGCATCTTCAGCTTCTTAATCATCAAGACCACCAGCATTCAAGACTCCATCTATGAAGGAACCAGAATACTTTGATGGGACTCAGCCCTTCAAAGTTAGAAGCTTTATTCAGTCTTGTCAATTAATCTTTCATAATGAGACGGCAAACTTCTCTCAAGACAGAAAGAAGGTCCTTTATGCAACTTCATTTCTTATTGGAAGGGCTGCAAAATTTATTGAGCCTTATCTTTCCAATCTCACCAATCAAGACCCAAGCTACCTTCTTAATTACTGGCAATTATTTGAATCTCAACTCTTTAATTTATCTGGGGACCCAAATGAAGTTAGAAAATCTGAAGCAGAGTCGGATGCCTTAATAATGAAAGAAGGTGGACATGTTCTTTTATACATTGAAAATTTCAGAAGTTTGGTTTCAAGAATTGGAGATTGGGGTGAAAGGGCTCTCATCCACCATTTCAGGAAGGGATTGCCATCCAGGATTTTGAATCAGTTGGCCTCCCATCCTTCAAGAATTTACTCCCTTCAAGACTTGATTGGATATTACCCTGGAGCTCAATACCAGGTAACATGAGAGGAAAAAAGAGAAGATTCATCATCAAGAGAAGGGGCCTGGAGCCTCAAAGTCAAATTATTCTCATCCTCAAAATTCTACAAGCTCAAGTCAAAAGAAGAAGAAAAATTTTCAGAAGTGGGACAAGCCACATTCTTCTTTGTTGAATAAATATTTCAAGTTGATTAATTCTGAAAAAGGAAGAAGAATCAAGAAGGGCTTATGTACCTATTGTGGTGGGAAGCATAGTCTTGAGGCCTGTTTCAAAAGGCCTGAAAACAAGCTTACCCAACCGGAAGGCAAATTCTGCAACAAGGGAAAAGCCTGAGTGAAAATCATGTTGTGTTCAATGGTCTTTACTGTTTTCCTTAAAGAGCACAATTGCATATTATGAAGACTGGTGTCAAGAATTGTCTTACATTCTTTGTTTTTCCTTCTCTTTCTGATTCTTTTTACAGTATTCTCATTGATTCTGGTGCTACCAACTCATTTATTTCAAAGCAGTTTGATAAAAAGTATTCTTTGACTATGTAAGAACTCCCAGAAAAAAATTGAAATTATTTTCTTGGACTCCTCTGAGTCTCCTTCCTTATTTGTGACTCACCATACCAGATATATAGCTGAGCTTTCTTCATTAACAAGCTTTTAATGGGACTTTTTAGTCATTGATACTCCCAAGGGAGATGACTTCATATTGGGATTTGAATTTCTTAATAATTTTAATCCATCAATTGATTGGAGGCAAAGGATGATCACCTTCAATGATGATCATAAGGAATATCATGTTCCTTCAAACTCTTTTAGCAATGATTTTTCTTCTGCCAAATCATGTGCAGCTCTGGTTGGTGATTCTAGAACACCATCAGTTCCATCTTCTGTCCATATTCCTTCCCCCAATTTTAATACATTGTTACTGTCATATAGAGATGAAGTCTTAAAATAGATTCAAGATTTTGGAGAAGATAATTCTGTATCTCCACTTCATCTCTTCTTTGGGAATATGGACCTTCCCCCTTCATCTTATCATGACTCCCTGGAGGAGTTGTGGGATGAAGAGTGAGAGGCAGAAGAAGTAGAAAACGTGATGAAGGTTGTTCAATCTTCTTATCAACAGTATTTGGATGTATTATCAAAGGTGAAAGCAGAGAAACATCCTCCTCACTCTGCCTGTGATCATCATATTGAGCTGGAGGGGTCTCTACCTCCAGCTGGGGTGATCTACTATTTATCAAACCAAGAGTCAGAATCACTCAGGGCCTACATTTCAGAGAATGTAGAGAAAGGTTTAATATGGCCAAGCTCCTCTTTAACAGGAGCACCTGTCCTCTTTGTCAAAAATAAGAATGGTGGCCTCTGTTTGTGCGTTGATTACCACAAACTCAATGCTGTTACTAGGAAGAACAAGTATCCTGTTCCTCCTATGAATCAGATTCTCACTGTTGTTAAGGGTTCTTCTATCTTCTACAAGATTGATTTATGTGGTGCATATAAACTTCTCAGAATAAAGGAGGGTGATGAAAACTTGCCAGCTTTTAGAACTAAATATGGCAGTTATGAGTATTTGGTTATGCCATTTGGTCTCACCATTTCTCCTGCCTCTTTTCAAAATCTTTTCAATGATATCTTATATGATCTTCTTGATATTTAGTCTGTCGTTTATTTGGATGACATTATGGTCTTTTCCAAATCTGAGGAAGAAAATTTAACTCATGTGTCCACTGTTCTTTCCAGACTAAGAGCCAATAACCTCTTTTCTAAGGCCTCCAAGTGCCTGTTTCATGTTTCTAGTGTAGAGTACTTAGGTTTTATTGTTTCTTCTGAAGGCCTCAAGATGGACCAAGCAAAAGTGCAGCAAATTCTCAATTGGCCTCCTCCAAAGACCTCAAGGATCTTCAGTCATTCCTTGGCTTTGCCAATTTTTACCACCATTTCATCAAGAATTATTCAAATAAGATTAGTTCACTCACCAGTTTCCTCAAGAAAGATTCCTTTTCCCCCCTCAATGATGAAGCTCTTAGCTAGTTTCATCAACTCAAAGAGGCCTTCACCACAGTTGCAATCCTTCTGTACTCACCATTGTAGAGATCAATGCATCCAATTATGCCTTGGGTGCTGTATTGAGTCAGTTTTCTGACTCAGGAAAACATCCCATTGCATTTGATAGCTGAAAATGTATTCCAGAAGAGCTCAACTATGAGATTCATGAAAAGGAACTCCTTGGCATAGTCTGGGCTCTCAAGCGCTGGAGGGCTTTTCTTCTTTCACTCTCTTCCCCTTTTGAAGTTCTCACCAATCACTCTTCCTTGCAATAATTCATGCCTTAATAAGTTCTGACTTTCTGTCAAACCTTCTGGGCTGAGTTCCTTTCTGAATTTGATTTCTCTATCACTTACCGCCATGGCCACCTAGCTACTCTTCTGGATGCCTTATCATGTTGGGAGGATGTTTATCTGGAGAGGCGGGAGGATTTAATCAGCAAGAATCCAATTAATTTTCAATAACTCATTAAGAAAAATGAAGTTCAACCCTCAAGATTTTTTGCATTCAAGGTGAAATTTTTTTCAAATTTTCTTGAATTAATTCAGAAGAAATTATGGCAAGAATATAAGTAAAGAAGTATCCTTCAAGAATTGGGTAAAGGTAAATCTATTCAAGATTATTCTCTTGATTCCTCTTCCCAACTTCTCTTATTCAAAGATTGGGTGGTGGTCCCAAATGACCCCACAATTCAACTCAGCATTTTTCAAAATCATCATAATTCTCTATCTAGACACTCTGGCCAAGAGAAGACTCTCAAACTTTTCAAGCAGGATTTCCACTGGTCCATAATGACTCAATTTATCAAGGATTATGTCTCATCCTGTCAAAAGTGTTCAAGAAACAAGAAAATCCACCACAAGAAGTTTGGACTTCTCAAGCCTATTCCAATTCCAAATGGTGCTTAGATTTGTCTTTCAATGGACTTTATCACTCAACTTCCACTTTCAAATTCCTTTGACTCAATTATTGTCATAGTGGACAGATTCTCAAAAATAGCAGTTTTTATTCCAACAATATATTCATTAACTTCACTGGATTTAGCCAATTTATTCATCAAAAATATCTTTTCAAAGCATAGCCTGCCTTCAAGCATTGTTAATGATAGAGGCTCACTTTTTGGACCAATCTTTGTCAGCAGATCAAGATTTCAAGAGATCTCTCAACTGCTTACAATCCAGAAACTGATGGACAGACAGAGAGGGTGAATCAGATACTAGAATAGTACCTTTTAACGTATGTCAGTTATCATCAAGGTGATTAGAACACCTGGCTCCCTCTGGCTGAATTTTCCTACAATAATTCTGATTGCTTTTTGAAAAAACAATCACTGTTTTTTACTGTTTATTTAAGAGCTTCTCAATTTGACTCAGCTCACATCACTCAAGATACTCCTGCTGGAAAGTTAACAACAAAAATGTAATCAGTAAAGCAGGATTTCAAGACAGAGCTTGAAGCTTCCATAAACAGGTTTAAGAGGTATGCAGATAAAAGTAGAGCAAGTCCACCTGTTTTTCATCCTGGTAACATGGTGTGGATTTCTTCCAGGAACATCAAATCAACTAGACCCACCCAAAAAACTGTCTGAAAGATGGTTGGATCCTTTCCAAATCTTGAAGAAAGTCAGCACTCATGCTTACCACCTCAGGCTTCCATCCCAATGGAAATCCATCCACCCAGTTTTCCACATTTCCCTCCTTGAAACAGTCAAGACATAAACTATCCCAAATTGGAATCAAGAGCCTCTGCCTCCAATCATCATTGCAGAAGAAGAGGAATGGGAAGTCCATCAAATTCTGGATTCCAAGATCAAGAGAGGAAAATTATGGTACTTGGTGGAATGGAAAGGTTTCAGTCAAGACCCAGAAATATCCACTTGGAAACCAACTGAAAACATCAAGAATTGCCCTGATCTTATCAAGGATTTTTATCCCTTATATCCTGACAAGCCAGGACTAAATTCTTCAAGAGCTTGATTATTTTATGGTACTTGGTGGGGAGAGGAATTACCAAAAGTAAGCCCCACTCCTGGTATGCACCTTTAGAGGTATTATACCCCTTCTGGTTGTAAGCATCACCTTGGCTACTCTGTGAGCACTTGTCAAATTTTTGGACACAGGACTCTGGCCAAGCATGCAACACCAATCTCAATCCTTATGGCCATTTTCACTTGAAAAAATGGACCATTTACTATTCTTTTCACTTTCCAAGTTCTTTCAATTCAAATTCATTCCTTCAGAAAATTTGTATTTTTCATGGCACTGATGGGAGTGGTAACTACCCAAAGTAAGTTCCTCTCCTGGTGTGCACTTCCCTGGGGGGTCTAAAATCTTTCAAAACATCACCTTGGCCACTCTGTGAGATCCTGGAATAATATCTTGTTTTCCAGGTCCTTGGCCAATTAAAAATCAGCTGTCCACCTTCGTGATCAAGATTGGAATCCCTCTCAAGATTTCATTTCTTTTTATTTCCTTTTCTTATTTTCCTTCTATGTTTCTTCATCTTTCATTCTTTATACCTTTTCAAAATTTTCTATCTTATAATCTTAATGCCAAATATTCACATCAAGTCAATTCTTCAAAACTTCCAAAGCCAAATGTCAAAAGAAGACCAAATCATCCTCACGTCATATGCCAATCTTGTACCAGTCATAAAATTTCTTTCAACATTCAATACCTCTGGAATCCCTCTGTCCAATCCTTCTGAAGAGCATCAACAGGCTTTTACCTTGATTTGGTGCTCAGAAGATTACCATTCAAGGTGGGGGGGTACTGTCACAACCATGTGTAATCACACCCCCAATGGGTGTTTATGGCAAATCTAGTCTGACCCCATTTTATGGCCAATTGGACCATTTTGGTGTTTTATGGCCTTTGGGCCATATCTTGTAACCATTGACCCTTTTGGCCAATTCTCCACCTCACCAGCCCCCAGGGAAATATCTTTGTTTTGGGCCTGGGGGGTCCATATGGTCTTTCAGTGGCTTCTGAGCCCTCTATCCATCACCAGGGCCTTTGGCCCAACCCATTTTATTATGGGGTCTAAGGCCTAAATGGCCTTTTTGGGCCATATAGGCCACCTACAAGCTCTATGGCCCCTTTTGGCCAAGGGGGAAGTCCACCAGGCTCCAAGGCCAGGTGTGTCCCAAACCACAAGTGGGCCCACCTGAGCAAATTTCGGCCCCAAATCTCATCAATTCCAAAATTTACAAAAAGGACCCCAGGACCCAAATTGGCCAAGAACCACATTTTGGCCACTTTCAATCCATGGCCTCTGGAAACCACAAGAGGCCACCAGCTCAGGTCCAGCAAGGCCTCTCCTAAACTCAAGGGAAGATGTGAGCCTTGAGGTATATTTTACATACCCAAATAGGCCACAATTATCTTGAAAAGAAATTTTGAATTATGCATAACTCATAAGTCCTGCATATATCCAAAATTCATCATTTTTGATTTCAGAAAAGATGAATAGCTTTTTATTGAGTAAGTAAATCCATGGATTTAAGGCCAGATTTGGATTCTACACAAAAATTCACCTAGGGTAGCTCCATAGAGTGAATAGACTCAAATTAACTCTTTGAGGTGGTAAAATGGAAAATACTTCAATACCACATCATCAATACCACATAAAAGATCCGTGAAAATTTTTGTTTTTCTTAATTTCACGCCAAAATAATGGGAATGTGAGAAATTCCATGTTACATATACACTAAGAATGGTGTTATGCATGTTGTGGGAACCTAATATCATGGTATTCTTACATGGACTTTTGGTACACCCATAGTGGATATCCCACTTTAAGCTTAAATTACTGTTTTGATGTGAAAAATAGGCAAGGGGGACAAAAGACATCAAAGAGAGCCAGGGTACCCAACTTCTGAGGCCTCAGAGGCGTGGACAGCTCCAAAGCTTGGATCCATGGCTGATCTTGGCCTAATTGGTAAACTAAAGCCTTTTGGGAACTTGGTTACCATGTCACAACTACTGTAAATCTTAAGAAAATAGCAAATAACCTGCTATTTTGATGTGCCAAGGAGGTAAAGAGCTACTTAGACTCCTGTAACCGCGTCAATTCTTAATGACTTTCCATGGATAAACCCCAAAAGAGTAATTAAAACCCTTTTTGGACTTGTATCCATTGATTTACCTCATAGCAACCAGTGAAACACTGATATTTGCAATTCTATGTAGAAATGAGGTAAAAACTTCAAAAATTCATTAAAAATACAATTCTTAATGAATCTTTCTGAAACTTTCAGGACTAATGGAGAACTGTATTATCTATGGTACAACCAAAAAGAATTACAGTTTTCCTAGTAAAATTAAAAGTTTTACCTACAGTCCATTTTTGACTATTCTACGTGAAACACTGAATCTTGAAAAATTCACAGTAATTACATCCTGTGATGAAATTGGCAATAGCATTGATAAATTTGAGAAATCAATGATTATTTTGGAATAAAAGAAGATTTACAGATGTTACTCCTTTTATTCTTAACCATATTGGGGTTGGTAGTCACGTAAAAGCATCAATTAAGTAATTATGATAATCTTACGTGACAACAGATGATGCAATCAATAATCCATAAAGGTTTATTCCTTTCTAACTCACTGGTTTTTCAGTTTGCTCCATGGCACGCCTCTGTGAGCTGTTGTTGACTTAAAAGAGGCCTCCTCTTGCTGTTTTTTCCACATCACCATCTTATTATCATTTAAACCATTATTACCAACAAGTAAGTATTAGTTAAAGCTATTCTTAAGTGTTTTAAATCTTTCAGAATCAACCAGAAAGACGTGAAATAATAGAATCCAACTATATATTGTTGTAATACTGTTTTAAATCCATTTTTGATCCTTAAATCCACAATTCTACGTCAAATCTCTCTACCTTATCTTTCAATAAGTTCTTTGGAATATTAGTGAGTGATTTATTTTTAATTCTTAAAGTTTTTCTCTAAAAATAGTTTTCTTCAAGAATTACCATTATAATTATTCTTGAAAAAGATAATTATATATTAAAATAATTTTATTATTTTAATAAAAGAAGATTTTATTATTAAAATCTTCTTGTAATTGACTCTTGTAGACAATTACTTGCTCACTGCTAAAATCCCTAGTAGTGTTTAACACGTGAAAGAAATAATTTTTAATTATCTAATTGTGGTTATAATAATATTTTATTATTATATTTCATAAGAACAGAAATAGTACTGTTGATTAATAGTAATATTATCATCAGCTTCATAGTCACATCTTACAGAAGACCTCCCCTTCACCAATGTACCCCATACCAAAGCATCCAGGTGTGGTGCATGTATGGTATGATATACCATTATGAACCATTCTTGCTCAGCAATCCAATGGTGACGCTTTCAGAACCAAATTATGTCTTTTTGATTCCAGTACGTAAATCCATCACCCATTTAGAAGGAAGTCTTTTCAGTCATTCACTCTTGCAATCTCTGGAAGCTACCCAAAGACCATTTGAGGACCCCAACCATCTGGCCCTGCAGGAGTTGGGTTATATTTTTCTTTCAAAGATTATTCCATGGGTAATTTCAAGAGATTATCAATCATCCAATGAGTTCTCAAGTCATCAGGTACTTCAGTATTCCTTGGAAAACTCAATTGGTACATACAGGATGTATTAAAGAAACCTGTAAGGCCTTGGCCCTTTTGGGTCAATTAATATTACACTGTGGGAATTCAATAGCACAGTTCAATTTTCAATATGGTCAGATCCGTATTGACCCAAAAACAGTCAATACAGCTGGGTGATCAACCCTCCAGGATAAGTCTTCCACTTTTCACATAAACTGGCCACCTTTTCTTCCCTGGGGACTTTTTCCCCAGTTAATTAATATATTGGATTTATTTTTATCCTCATTTTCTTCTCATTTATTGAATTAAATACTGATAATCTTAAGTCAGTCATTTGCGCCTTTTTTCTTTGATTTTCAGTGGATATTGGTGGTCATATCCTTTACTAATTCCATTGTTCTGTCTGGCAGGTTGAAACAGTTAATTGAGGATTCTTTTTCCTGGCTATTTGGATTTTGGCTTTCTTTTATTATGTTTGGCCATTGGCTTCCTTCTTCTTTTATCTTTGGCATATTCTCCCTTACTCTTATTCTTCCTTAAAGAAATATAATCCTTGATATTCATTTATTTTTTTGGAGCCCTCCAAGTGGGCTCTTGATTACTGAGGGCCAGGACATTCTTGTCTTCCACTAGAGCCCCTGTGACAGTGTATCACAGGAGTGAGCCTTGGATTATAATTATGAAGTGATATTGGAAGTTTTGTAGTTCAAACAATAAATTTCCTTAAATATGTAAGTTTTCATCATAATGAATGTTGGAAAAAGGAAATGGAAAAAACTGGAAGAATTGAAATTGAAGGGAAAAAGGAATCTTGGGAAAAAGGGTGCTAGAATCCCCCAGAATCCTTGACTATGTCTGTATAATTTTGAAATCCACCCAAAAAGGCCACTAATTTTGGCCTGGGTATCAATAACAATGTTTTGATTTAATTTATGATTAATTTTTGAAATTAACTAGGTTAGTTTAGAATTTTCCAAAGTGGGAAAAGCTACCCTTAAGTTAAGGAAAAGGTTAAAAAACAAAGTTTTTAATGTTAAAAAAGTGCCTTTGAAAATATCCTGAGGTTGTTAGAACTTGTTTTGGCTTGGGATAGAATATGGAAGTACCTTGAGGGTAAGACCTTTGGTAATTTTGTTGAGAATTTCAGAGTTTACCAAAAAATGGCTTCCAAAATCATGGGCTTCCCCTTGAAATTATAATCAAAAGTTATCCTACAGAAAATCACAAACAGAAATATTGTTTTAGCTTTTAAAACGTAGAGAAGACTTATGAGTAGTATCTAAATCATACTTATAGTGTGGTATTCCATACCTTTTTACCAGTTTCAAGAATTTTTTTGAAAATCAAGATCACAATGGCTAATCCAGAAATTCACCACTCAAAGGACATGATTAAAAATCACAAAAAAAAACAAGGAATAACATCAATAGTAGGGAGGAATGGAAGATTTTAGCATTCACAATTGAAATAATCAATATACTTCTATAATTAAGTGAATAATAGAGGAGTCCTATCTTATGGAGTTACACAATAAAACTTATATATAAGGCTTACATGATCAACAATATAGGCTTAATACATACATAAAACTCAAAATTACATGGACAAAGTAACATAGTAGTATTATATCCACCCTAAAGCCATCAAGAAGATTATATTACCAAGAATTACAGTAAACAAAATACAGTTCATGTGACACAAGAATCATATGAAAGTATCCAATTCAACTCAATACATTGGAAATCCACTAAAAACCTCAAATTAAATAACAATACAGGCACTTTAAGAAGGTTTATGCAATCCACATGCATGACATCTGTACATTACACAGCCTCAAGATCATCAAATACAACTGAATTTAACTTCAACTAGCTGCATGCAAGGGAAATAAACTAAACTGTAAACTACACAGCAATTAAAGTAATCAAGAATTAAAACTAAAGATATCCCCACATTGCACAGCATTATTGCCTGGAACTAAATAAATCTTACAAACAAATTATACATGGGCTTATTCACATGACACCATCTTCATCCTTTACTCACCAGCATTAATTACTCAAGGCTATGCAAGATGATTAAAGCAGTGCAAAAGAGAAGTCACCTGATATTTTTATTAAAATCCCCACCAAGCAAAACATCTCAACCTTCATTTTGACCAAGCAAATGGTGAAAATATCTCAGTCATATGATACCATTCCCAATTTTACACACTAGCATTAACATCTCAAGGATGTGCAAGATTACTAATGCAGTATAACAGATAGGTCATCTGACTTTTGTTACAAAAATATACACCAGCAAAATTATCTCAAGGGCAAGAATGAAACTTTATATGGAGAGCCCATGGATACTTCCCACAACATAAAAGAAGGCCTCTCTCTCTCATTTTCTCCTCTTTCCTCATGCAAATAATTATATACCAAGAAGGAGAATAATTATTATTCCCTTACTAGTAGGTTAATATATAAATCATTATTGTTAAATTACACTAAATAGTGGTTTATAAATAGCTGTAGTTAACAGTAGGTCTGCCTATATTATAAATTCATCTCTTAGTCAAATCCTCATATTCAAACAAATTGAAAGAAATATTATTATACTCTTCTCACTAGAAGACAAGTCATTATTATTATTATTATTCATGAAATTAAAAAATAAAAAACAAAGTTACACATTAGTAGTTTCATTAAGCTTACTATTAACAGCTCTCATTATCTATTATCATCCCTCTTATCATCAATTACTACTATTATAAGTAGTAATCAATCTATAAACCTTCATCAGTATTCTTTTAAAAAACATATAGTGATGTTATTATCTAGAATACCTATTAGCTATACAACTATTATTATCACATATATATTTAACATATCATCAAAATTATTTATCAATTACACTTATTTGAAATATTAAACAATATTATTATATATTATCACTTATATAAAATATTCTCATATTAAACTATGATCCATTAAACAAAATACCTTTAACCAAGAAAACCACTTAAATCACCACTCAGTACTATTATATCTACTATATATTTTACCCAATTATTACTTCATTATCCTAAAATCACCTACAAATTTATCTTTTGAGATTGTTTTATCTAAATTAGTATTATTATTTTATCATTAGGCTGATTATTGAATAGGTTGGATAGAGACTGCTGAAAAGTCTTCTATAGTTGTAAAGCCACAATCTCAAATATTGATTTGTGAGCTCTGTAGGGAGATTGTTTAGTATATTCAGAGGGGCAGCTAAAACACCATTAGCACCCTTTGTTACAGGATTATTTCAGCAATTCAAAACTTTTTTACATGTGATTTCCCCCTCAAGGACTGCCTTATCCAATCCCACACCAAACAGAGTTCCACAATAGATAAAATTATAGTAAAAGATTTGATCTTACATTGATATAGAGATAAAATTAAGAGTAATAATTTTCTTAAAACAAGAGATACCCTTTTGAAAGATATTCAAGTTAAAGATTTTGGGGTCTAAATTCACTAAGTTTAATGTGAAAAAGGAGATTTAACAATACCAATGGATGGTTGTTTTGTTATATATTATTTATGTTCATCATAAAAATTTCTATAATAATAATACTAAAAATAAGACAAATGGGCTAAATAATAAGGAGAATTATAAAATGGCTTTGGTGTAATACTTTCTTTAAAAATAATAAGCTACTGAAAAAGGCTACTAAGCTTATAAAGATGGATATACTACTATCCTCTAGTAATAATTCAGCTCTAAGCAAGGATGCTTAGATTTGCATGACTAAAAATTTAAGGTTATTCCAAATATTCTGCTTGCTAAGGCATTTTTTTAATTATTGAATGTGAGAGATTGCTCAATGAGCCTTGAAAGAATGAGGGGGAGAAAAACTGTATTAATAAATTTTTGGGAATCCATAGACATTTCCAAAAAAAGGGAATTAGAGGGTTTTGTGCTGAGACCTTTTAGCCAGCTATTAATATGGTTTGGTGTAGCTGCATAGAATTTATGCCCAAGCTAAACCCAAGCAGCTTGAGCCAGAACACCCAATTTTAATTTCTTTTGGTGAGAACTTGGAATTATCCCAATTCTTACCAATGAGATGGTGTTTTGGCAAATTTTTTACATTTTTTCTTAGAGAATTTTTCCAGTAGTGATTTTATTATCAAAAAAAACATGATTTCATTGAGATAAGCTGGCTGATGATAATTCCCCTTTTCAGCGGAATTGGCAAAAATACAGTTTCTACTGAGTGTCATGACGTTTAGTCATATGATGTCACTGGGAGAATGTGTGAGCCTGTGAGGTATGTATGACATACCCATAAGGCCAAAAATAGATTTTTATACAGTTTATTCAGTATTAAAAAGACTTATCAAGTGAGTTTCAAATAAAAAATAAGTATAGCTTTATTTTTTATAAAAAAAAGCTATAATCTTCATGTCATTTTTGGATCCTAGATAAAAAATAAACTAGAGTAGACCCATAGGGTGTTATACCCAAAAATGGCCATTTCTTATGTTATTGTAAGGTTTAAGAATCTTGCAGTACCAATATAGCTTTTTACAATTTTTATTGAAATTTTTAAATTGTCTTTTTTAACCTTAAATTTAAAGTTGCATAAGGTTTATGAAAGCTTGAAAAAATTTAGTTAAAATTGAGGTGTGGTGTATGGGCTCTGAAAGGACTCAATTAAGACTTTCCATCTGTAGTGGAGGATTTTGAACCCTATTTAGACTTTAAGATTAGAATTTTATTGAATATTAAAGTTTAAACTGGTTTATCCCCAATTTGGCCAGGAATTACAAGCTTACAAAAGGTAAGTCCCCATATGCAGACTTGTAATAAAGGTTTTAAAAACTTTAAAAGATTGAATAAGCTCAAAATTTAAATTTTTAAGTGCTGAAACCTTATCTTAAGCTAAGGTTTGGTGTGTAGTGTTACTTTAAATGGAAAAATAGCAAGAACTTTAAAAATTCATTAAAAATCCAATTCTTCATGGATTTTATTGAATCTTTAACACAGCTTACAATCCAATATTATCTGTGTATACATTAAATTTCAAAATATTTTTTAAACGAGATTCTTTGGTAATTAGCCTTGAGATTAGATCTTTTGATTATTCTCAAAAGAAATTAAGTTTCTTTTAAAAATTGATTAATAATCCAGTTTAGGAGATTTTTACTTGAAGGTTGATTTAAGTTTTTAATGTAATGGAATTCAATATAAATAAACTTATTCTATATTTGAGCTTGGAATAATTAGCCCAAAAGAGGATTAAATCTACCTGAAGTTAAGAATGACACTGGTAACTTTAAATTGAAATGAAAAATAAGTTACCTTAAGATAAGAGCCTTATTTTTAAGTATAGTTTTTCCATTTTGATCTGAGAATGGCCTATATATCTATTATTAATCATGAAAGCTGCTCTGAATTCATAAAAAGAGCCCTTAAATCACTTTTGTTGCCTATCACAATAATCATTCAATCAATCAGAAATTTCAAACAGGTAATATTTTATTCCATATAAAATATGATATTATTAAGCTAATTAGTATATTATTTTACTATTAATAAAATATAAATAAAAAATGGAAATCATACAATTTGTATTATATTGTTGTAATAACCAATAATAGATTTTATAAGATAAAATTGTTCTCTTAAAATATCTTTCAAATACCCAAATTTCCTCTGGAAATTGTTGAATCTTTTTTTATCATAAAAAAGCTGTTTTATCAATTTAAAATATTTAATTTGGTGTGTTTTTAACTTTTAGACATTATTAAATACTATAACCGTTGTTGTTTGACTTATTGTATGAAATAAATACTATAAGTAAGTTTTCTCTGAATTTCTATATCTTTTTTATCTAGTACTAGTTTTTTTATATAGAATTTCTCTATAATATTTATCTCTGCATGGTGTGTGTAATATCTATTCTATAAATAATCTTCATATTATTTATTAGTGCATAAATATTATTATTTTCTGCACATAATTGTCTCATTGAGAGCTTTCATATGTCTTATTATTATAACTGTCAGTGACTATAATGATAAGAGAATAACTATAAATTATTATACTTATGAAGATTT
The DNA here is from genome assembly GCA_023105745.1 of Austropuccinia psidii. NCBI lineage: Eukaryota > Fungi > Basidiomycota > Pucciniomycetes > Pucciniales > Sphaerophragmiaceae > Austropuccinia > Austropuccinia psidii. The sequence continues at coordinate 5,859,616 of JALGQZ010000003.1, forward strand.
TTTTATTTTCAAGTTTTTTAATCATAAATATTTTCAAAAATTATATTAATTTGTAGTTATAATATCTAATTACATCACATTTTCACTAGGGAAAGAAATAGTAATATTGATATTTGTTACTATTATCAAGAGCTCAATAGAAAAACCTTACAGAAATTAGCACCGGGGCGAATCTTGTGTCAATCGTCAGCGATTGACTTCACGTCAAGCAGGATAAAAGTCGAGCTCACGTCAAGCGAAAATCAAGCGAACGTTGAGCACACGTCACACTCTGGTCTTACACCAAATCCTGTGACATCCAATAATATTGGTTCCCCTGTGCCTTCAACTCAGATTCCTCACCACCTGATCATCCCACAACCGTCCGATGATTGGTAAAAATTACACCAGACCCGCCTGTTTGCACACACACACATCAAAGATGTCCTTCAGCCAGTCTTGATGTAGGCGGGGGGTTTGACTTCACTAGGTCATCCATGAAGTGTGCGTGTGCATGCGCGGGGGCGGGTGGGTTTGCGTGTGCATTGGCGTGTGCGGGTGGGTGTGCGTGTGCATTGGCGCGTGCAGGTGCACATGCGGGTGTGGGTACGCAAAAGCCGATTCCGCTTCCAACATGATGATGGCGCAGTTAGAAATTTTGGATGCTGTGAAAGGTGAGTGTGTGGGTCATTTGATCATTGGACTTGGCTTATTCACACTGTACCCAATGTCAAAATAGTAAGTTCTTTGTGGCAATGTGAAATAATGGGCTTTGCTTGTCACAATGGCATGTCTCTGTCACTAAATTTTGAGGCAATTATTTAACTAGCAAAATTGCTAATGAATCTGAGAGATTTGCATTTTTGTAGACTAAATATCATGAAATAACGGCTTTATCATTACAAGCAGTCCACATGACAGAGCTTTGTTATCATACAATCCACAGTTACCTTCTATTTCTTCTTCTGATATAATCAAGTGTCCATCATCAAAACCAACAGCTTTATAAATATTGAGATACGGCCAATCTGGTAGGAAATTCACATCAATCTTCAAAGTTTTTAAAATCAGAAAGTTATTGTTCAGTATGCTAGATGGCTCAGAGACTTTGAAAATGCTATCAATAATACCAAATTGTCGTGAGTTGCCCCTCAGAAAACATATCACACTGTTGCTGATATTTTTGGATTCAGTTGAAAATATATTGTTCCCAATATTAATGTTTGAAACTGGAAAATACCAAGGTGAGACAATCCTTGAAGTGGGAGGACTTGTGGATTGCACGGTAGTGTCTAAGCTGATCCAATCAACTATTTCCCTTGTTGCATGAAAAGTCTGTAAGTACTCAACCAGGCAATCATAATTTTGTTGGTCATGGTGGGATGGCTTGTTATATTTATGGTGATTGAACACGGCAGGTGGCTGTGATTCGAAAAGCTGTTTTATTTCACATGGCACAGATGGGGATTTCAGGAGAACGGAAAGGTTGGAACATCGACAGATATGTTGAAGTAAGGTTTTATCTATATCATCTATTCAGAGTTGCAAAAAGTTAGTCTTATTCAGTTCAGGTGTTTAATCAATGTGAATATATTGATCTTATTAATTGACGTACATATCTTGTTATTTGTTGGCATCTCTGCAAATACTCCAATCAAGCGCTCATAACCCCATGTGGCTGAGGCTTGTGCTGGGCCCCAACGTTGGAAGAGTTCAGGAATATGATCAGCAAAATGATGACTTGGTTTACTTTTCTGTTTTGGGAACAGGTGTTGATTGGAAAGGCGGAATTTTTTCCAATGTTCAGCAAATGCAGTCGCATCATCTATTGAAACAGTCCAGCTTGTGGCAATGTTGATAGCACTAATCAAATGGAATGTATTCTTGGCTAGTTCATTTGCAAGTTCTTCTGACTGACCCATTTTTCTTTGAGTGTTGGCAGATTGGTGTGCATCTAATGACATCTGTTGACTGAGCATTAGAAATGGAATATAGACCTTATATAAGAGAGCCCATTCAGCGGCTTTTAAGCTACCATGAGAGGGGGAACCCATTTTGCGGGGAAATCTTGTCCAAGATGAGGGAATTATGGTCTCAGATATGATTTGTCGGAGATGCTCAAGAGCCTCACCCTTGATCTGGTGATCACTCAGTGCAGTGATATCCAATTCAGAGGGTATTTCAGAAGTGGGGATGTAATCGGCATCAAATGAAGGAATCTCCGCAGAACCACTAGATGGATGTTCTGTGTTAGGGGTGGGAATTGGGAAGTAGTTTTTTCGGGTGGAAGTAGTGGGGAGTGGCTCATTTATTATTTTTGCTGCGTCTCTTCTCAGGGAGCGGGCCTCTCTCAATGTGATTTTATCAAGAGAGCTGTTGGAGGTCATGGAATCTGAGTCTGAACTGTTGGTGTCATTGGATTTCCTGCGGGACCTGAAGTAAATTTTTGATTTTGCCTCTGGAATGCACAATTTGAAAGTTGCATGATCCTTCAAAATTCCAAGTATTAAATTATGCATTATGTCAAGATTAACCATTCTGGTTGCATCCCAATACGGAAGGTCTTCCAAAATTGAATATCGCACTCCATACTCAGAGAAAATTGCTTGTCTTTGTTGTGGGGTTGCCCGAAGCCATTTGGCAATAATTGATTTATGACTTTGGTATGAGCGCGTGTAGTGAAATTGAGGACCAATTTCTTCAATTTGAGCTTTGTGAATGGTGCAAAAATTACAAAAGTGGTTTCCTGAATGGGAAATAAATCCAGTAAGCTTGCGCATGGCAACCACATCCGCAATGGCTGTGAGGATGGCAACACGGATAAAGGATCCTGATGGACCTGTTGAGGTGGGTGCAAAATGGTAACCTTGCCATAGCTCTTTGAGCTCGTTGATGAGTGGCATTAATAGATAATTCAATTGAAGTGCAGTTGGCTCCTTCGGACCAGGGATGATTCCTGCAACATAGACATTCTCGGGCTTCAATCTTTCACTTGGGGGGAGATTAAGACAAATAAGCATGATAGGTCCAATGCTAGCCAACCGGGTTGACTTTCCATGTGCATTAAACCAGTCCACATATATGGAGAAGGCCAATGCACCAGGAATGGACATGAATGGGGGGTCATGGTTATTTCTAGTGCCAGTGAAGCGTCTCCAGACCAATCCATCCCAGACGTCACGTTTTGGGGAATCTTCGGGAGTTTGGCATTGTTGATGTTGATGCAGAATGTCCATAATTCCAGCCCGCTGGAGAAATCTGGCAAGCCAATTTTTGAATGGTTGATAAATGAAATGTTTTGTTGGTATAAATTTTTGCTTAATGTTGGTTGTGTTTTGGGTGTGGGGTTCAGATGAATAGATGAATTTGCCTAATGATTGTGTGCAAGGGGGATCATGATCATTTGGGTCATTATGGCGTTGACAGTGGGGTTGCTCAGTTGTGACTGATTCAGTAAGGCCATTAAGAGAGAAACATTGAGGACAACATATATAGTTTTGAATCACTGGCTCCAATTGGAGATGTTCAAATATGGTACTCAGATCTTGAGGTATATGGAATGCAGGAGCGGGGGGACCAGCTGAGCTTGAGATACTGGACTTGATCAGCAGGTTCAGGGCGGGGTTGAGTATGCGTGAAGCCCTGCGGGGTAAATTATACCTTAATGATAGAATGGCAGATATTATCATTCCTAGGTCTTGTGGGGGAAGGGTTTGACTGCCACTATATGGTTTCTGTGCAGTTGAATTGAGACCCACTGGAGTTGAGAAAGTGCTTTGGGTCAAACGTGAATAATCAGCTGGGAAGATTTGATCCAATAGAATGTGTGGGCACCCAGATCCTGATGCAGAAGTAGGGATGTTTGGAAGAGATTTGGGTGCAATGGTTGATTTGAGCTTTTTAATGTGCTGTTTATATTGGAAAGGTGTGAAGGCAACTCCTTGCCTATCACCCTCAGGGGAAGAGTGTGTTTGAGTTGAGCAGTGTTGACACATGCATATACGCATTGAGGAATAGGGCCGGGTTTTCATTGTTGCAGGAATTGGGAGTATGGTTGGTTTGTGTATAAATATCTATGGTTGATGTGAAAGTGTTTAGGAGTGTTATTAATTGGAAATAAAATTCAGTGATTATTTATGAAGGGGGAGATGATTTGAGCCAGCTGAGGATTTTATCCCATTTGTAATGGAGCATGACCTGCAGTGGATAAAGTTTAACATGTCTCATCTGGATGGCGGAATTGGTTAGGCGTTTAATTGGGTAAAATGCCATGCTGCTCAATGCTCATACATATTCTAGTTTATTTACACATTGTGATAGTGCGGGTTTGACCATTGAGGGGGTTCCATTAGTGAAGTGTTACCTTTGAATTGAGGGGATTAACATTTAATCCATGTACGCTGGCACGCCATCGTACATGGTTTAAACCTTATTACAGACATAACTATATAACTCTATTACATAAGGGGTTGGAGTGCAGCTAAAGTCTTGGTATTTGGTTTGAGTGCGGCGGGCTTTGAATCAGTTGGAATGTGATTTGGATTGTCTTGCCTTTCGTGAAAAGGTGATGTCTCTTTTGTGGGTAAATCCTTCATGAATATACCCCTTTACAGATGTACAATGTTGTGGAATTTCAATGCATATATTGGCAGTTTGGATAATTCACAAAATGTGACAATGGGGAGGCGGAAATGTTACCAAATATGATTACTTATGGATGATGGGTCCCCTTTCAGATCAAGGAAATATCACATTATATGCTGGTAGGCCGTGCAGGGTGGTTTCCGACAAAAGCGGAGGAGCTCAAGAGGAGGCAGGGAGGATTCTCCTCAAAAGAGTCTTATCCGACTTCCACACAACACTTAGTTCCAACTATTCATAGAATTTCTCTATTCTAAATTTGAAAAGATTTCATCTCATATCACTCTATTTTATCATAATACTGAGGTGTTTTATCTAGTTAAAAATATTAGTGTACTTTTTTGGCCCTTATGTCATCTTTCAAGTCACATAAATCCCGTTCAGGTTCTGTTCATGACTCAAATAGTGAATCTGGCATAGAATATGTTCAAACACAGTCACCATTGAGTCCCAACATTCCTCTCACAAACCCTATCGCATCCTCAATGAATGTATCAGGTCTTAACATTGATGTGGGCAATCCAAAGGCTCCAACTTCAAGCACTTGGTCGATCCCAAATATTTCCGTCACTCCAATTCCCCCGAATCTCACTAATAAACAAATTCATGTGTCTCAGGGGCCAGAAGGCACACCTCAAATCTCCTCACACGCTAATCCCCAATCAAAATTTCCACGTGAGTTCCTCCTTAATCCCGGTCGGAATCCAGTCCCATCCCAGGATCCCTTTGGCCAAAGTAAACAGCCAACCCTCAATATTCCATCAGGATCTCAGGTTCATGTGGGTGATGAAAGGCGCGTGGATGGGGGGCGACAAAAAAGACCTTTGGAGAATGTAGCTTGGAGCGGTCTGTCGGAGGGAAATCCAGGATTGACGCTTCATCAAAGTAAGTCATTTGAATTTTGGAGTAGAAACTTATTCACAATTTGATATGTTTGTTTCATGGGTTAGATATGGCACCTAAAGGCAAGTCAGTCTGATCTCAGGAGCCAATTGAAGATCGTGAGGATGACCAGTCTTCATTAATGTTTTGATGTGTTAACTGATGATTTGCATGGCAGGGGATGAACTTTATGAGTCTTCACCTCTGGTCCATAAAGAGAAAGTCACTGGACGTCATCATCCATATGCCTCCAAACCAAGAACGGGTCATGCCAGTACATCAAGAGAAAGAATTGTGGATGATGAGGATGAGAACATGTCTCCGACTCAAAGTGAAAGAAATGATGAACCAAGGAGGGACAATTTCACAGCGCATGAGCAAGGCACTCAATCAAATAGTGAGTTCACCCATCCTCAGCTGGGCCTTGCCCAGAGTATGCTTGAACAATCGGAGGTCAGACAGCAAAGAAACCAGGCCCGCAAAGCTCACAATGTGGCGAAACGTGCAAGCCAGAAGGAGCAACAAAAATGGCTGAAGGCAGAACTTCCAGAGAATGTCCATGGAATGAGATCAGCAGTACACGCACATTGCCTGTTCCTACTCAAAGTTAGGGATAAGGATTTTTCCTCACTACCAGCACCACCCAGCACAGAAGAGCGTGAGATTGCAATTCAAGTGGCTGGTCATCTCGGTTATGTCCCCAAGGATGTTTTCAATGAGCCATCAACACAGGTTCAGTCTCAGGGATTCCAAAGCTACTGCGAAAATGAGCTCTACAAGCTAGGACTAAAGCGATTCACTTGGGACTGGGAGAGCTCATGGCAACATCCGTTCAACGAGCTGATGTCTATGGTGTTTTACCGTACATTCCGTCTCGCACTTGTCAGCACTGAGTATCATCACTACTGTTGGAACAAGGATCATAACAACTATGGGGTCGTGGCGGCTTTAATGGAGCGATATTTCACTTATTTGAAAAGAGAATGGAAGTCTATTCAAAAGGATGCGGAGTATTTGGTAAAAAAGAAAGAGAATCAAAAGCTCGCAAAGATTCGTCAAAGAGTTAGTTACTGTATCTCTTCTTCATTGTGGACCAAGTCTGATGATGATCTACTTGATTATGTGCAGACCTGTGAGCGCCGTTGTGAATGGTGTGATACGGCTAAATTTCCCATCCTAGCATCACAATTCAATGACCCTCGAGTATGCTCAGATACTGAGGAGGTACTGCAAAATGGCCGTCAAGTTTACCACAAAGTGGGATTACGCTGGCGCTCCCAGTTATTTAATGATTTGGTATTGAAAATGGATAGAGACATAGAGTTTTGTAATCGGATTAAAAAAAAGGGTAAAAAAACTATTGATAGATTGCCAGAATTACAAGCGACAGATGATGGTGATATCCCGGAAGGCCTATCATTTCAGGTATTTGATCAAGATTGGCTCAAAGGCTGTAGTAAGATGCAGACTAGCGCCCTCAAGATACTTGACATGCCAGTTATTAGGCCGAATGGTGATGCTCTGCAATAACTTAGTAATTTGTCACGGTATAGCACTGTGACAAATTAAAATTCTGTGAATTATTTGTGCAGGTGCAATAAAATCTGATTATTATCTCTTAAGGATGCAACAACTTGCTAAATATGTTAGAATATAGACAATATGAATTGAAATGTATCACCGTCTCCCTTAGCAATAATACTCTATTGCTCATTTTCATTGAGGAAATATTGAAGAAGTTCGATCCAGCTCATGGTGTTCATAATTGTGGACCTGTGCCAGAGTCAACAGGAGTTATCAACTTTGTCAATCACAAATTATATAATATCAGTAAGGCTCACGCAGTTAATGATTTTTTCTTTTCTTGGACCTATTGGTGATTGGAATATGGCATTCCCATAAGGAAGGATTTCAGAATAGTAATACAATCAAGTGAAAGATGAGCTTGAAAGGTACCTTCCGCATGTTGACCTCAACTGAATGAGGAGTGATATAGTGGATGACCTGTACAGGTCGTTGTTGGCCAATACGATGTAGACAATCAACAGCCTGAGCCTCAATGGCTGGGTTCCAATTGGGCTCCTGGAAATGTGGATGTCAGGGTCTGAAAATCAGAAGAGAGTTTTGGGGGGCCCCTCACCATTAAATAGACTATATTAGCACAAGTTATATTGAGGCCAGTTCCAGCCGCGGCAATGGATGCAATGAGTACTTCACATTCAGGATTATTGAAGAAATTCTCAAGCGCCTTGTCCTGCGCTCGTGGTTTAATTGTTCCATCAATTCGTGCTGAAAGGATAGAGTGATGGGCAAGAGCAATACCAATTCTGCAATATAAAAAAGTCAGATGGAGTCAATTGGTAATGGATGCATATTAGAATTAACGCACAAATCTAGAAATTGGGTCCATTGGGTATAAACCACCGATTTCGTTGGACCACACCTTGTTTGTTTGTTCTTCATTAAGCTTTGTAGGAGGCGTGCAATTTTACTACTCATCATGCATGTTTCCACATCCACAATAGTTCGTGTGATTCTTGGGGAGTTATCCTGAGTGCTCCTGCCCTCGGGGTCTTCCAACTCCGCCTCCGCAATTGTGTTAAGCATGATGTGATGGTTACAACTTATTTGCAGCTTATTAATATTTCTGGAAAAATCTCCTGGTCCTTTGCTTTTGGATGATAGGAATTCTTCATATAATATGGAATATTCTTGCTGCATGGTCGGGTTGAGTGGGAGCAGCTCATAATGATGGCTAATAGTGGGGAGGGATTCGAGATGTGTGGTTTTGTTGCGGCGCAAACTTAAATGCTGCAATGCCAAATGCAAAATATCATTGAAACCTTTGGAAAGACTACTCAGGATGAATGGTGACCAGTTATCTTGATCGGCGCTCTGGGGTTGAGTGATGAATGATATTATGCCCAAAAGGTCATAAATGGTGTTGTGAATAGGTGTGCCCGTTAAACATATTCGACGGGATGAAAGGAGGCTATTAATGGCACGGTGAGTGGCAGTGTATTGAGAGCGAATATAGCTATAAGAGGGGGCAAGGGTTATTGGATATAAAAGGTAATTTGAATCATTTAAGCTCAGCCACTCACTGTGCTTCATCCAAGATTATACGATGCCAATTGATTTGAAAAATGAATGATGTAGAGGGATTGGTTTGCTTAAATTCTTGGGTGATAGTATTGTAGGAAGTGATGATGATATCATATTTTAAAATGTCGGCTTGGGATAATGAGTGACGAGTGGGACCATGGTAGATTTTGGCATGCAGTGCTCCAGCCTGAGCATGCTTGGATATTTCTGATTGCCAGTTGGTAATTAAGCGAGGGGGGCAGATGATCATGGTGGGCGTGGAGCGATGGGGGTTTGCAATCATCCGCTCCTTGGTGGTACCAATTAGAGCAATGGCCTGAATGGTTTTACCTAATCCCATATCATCCGCAAGCAGTCCTCCAAGAGGGGTATTGGTCGAAAGGGATTCAAATGAGCTAACGACCTTGTTTGTAATGATGTGCCTGGCATTAAAAGTGGATCCTGGGGGTGAGGTTGCCCAAAGGTTATGGGCTGATTGGCCATTGGGGATTTCTCGATCCCAGAGAAAAGCTAGTCCGGTCTTTTGATGAGGGAGGAGGGGGGTTTGAATAATGGAATGGGGCGGGGTCATCATGGGGAGGTCTGATCCACTGGGTAATTGTATCAGTTTTTGCTTGAAAGTCAATGATGAAACAGCAGGATATGAAGCAGGCGTCGAGTTTGAAGCGGGAAATGTCGGAGTAAAGAGTTGACATTGACAATGAGTAGTACAGTCATATTCTTTGGGCATTTTAAGCTTGAAATCTTGTTTTCGAAAGGTTTGCATTATGAATAGAATGTTTGGTTACCATGTGAAGAACATCAATGCTAGATTAGGTTTCTGAGATGAGGAGGGATCATTGGCATCAGTCATAAATACTCCCTCAACAAATAATATTTGAGTAGGATTGGATTGGCAATTTTCAATCCATGCCCCACCAGGACCACAGTGCATGAACATTTTTGGTGCCCCAAGGAATGGTATCAACGTTTGGGAAAGGGTTCCTGGGAGAGAGCCAATAGCATGCTGGTGATTGGGGAAATATACGAATATGTTGTGTTGATTGTGCCATAGGATAATCCAAGAACCTAAGTGGGAATTTTCAGGCTTTAAGGTTATATCACTATTTATTTGAATACGAATATTAATCATCCCAATGCAAGGTGGTTGTGAAGGGGTTGACATGATGGCTATTTTAAATTATTTGGGGACAGTTGCAAATTATATGATCGGGAAGGGTTAGCTAAAGGGAATGAAGAGGAATAAGCGCAGGTGGGGAACTTATATGAGAGGCAGCAATGGGCTCAAGGGGGGATGGCCTGTGGTTATGTGTATGGCTGTTAGGAAGATGGGCCTCTTGGCCTCATAATTTTCACATGCAATTTGGGGCATATATCAAGGCAAGGTGGCCAAAATGTGGGTGCACCATTATGACTGCTGGATCTGCAGCAAGTTACAAAACCTTTGGTGGAACAAGGTTGACATTAGCATATCCGAAATTGGGTGGGTTGTAGCAACTTATTGTGGAGGGCATATTAGAGGCATGCAGTCATGTTCGCTGGTGCGACAGCGAACATGGATGCATATCTTCCCCAGGTTAATTGTCGCACAGGGACCTACTGGGCAATGTTGGCAGTTTCAAAGGGCAATCTCACTGTGGGGATGTTTGTGTGTGGGAGGGTGAGATATGTTCGGTGGCATGCCACCGAACATGACTTTGGTTTTGCCTGAAGTTTTTTGCTGACTGATGCATACTGGGCTTTCAGGGGGGAATGTGTGGGATGATCAAAGGGGGAGCCAGCCGTGAGCCGTGATCCACATATACATTCACCCCTATGGCGTTTGAGGCGAGTACTAATCCACCGAGATTGGCATCCGGGTCTTTGCCTCACGCGCGTACAGAACTCCGCAGAAAGAGGCCACACGCCCAAGGGATTTTTTGGCTGCAAGCCAGGTGCCACAACCTGCGCGGGGCATGTGAGAACGTGAAGAAAATGACCTGCGGTGGGAGATACCCACACAAACATGACCAGCCTCAGCAATCATAGGCTGGGATTATTCTAATGTGGATGAGGCTGAAGCAAATACACACTGATTGGCCTCAGGTTTCCACACGCAAGCGGGTGAGCGTCTGCAGTCAAGCTGACAACCCGACCAAGAAAATAGGCAGTTGGAAGACTGGCAGTAAAATGTCTTCCAGGCGTGTGAAAGTTGCCTGTGTATGACCCATCGGGCGTGCGTATGAAAGAATGTGGCTGCCCGACAATGAACAAGCGGGCCAGTCATTGTTTGCCCCAACAATGGCACCGGAGTGAATCAACTCTTTGTGTATGACCCAAATATTAAGTAATCCCATTATGACCCACTTACATTAACTTGGATTACATGCGCATCTGTGCCTTAGTTAGGCAGAGCTGTCCAACAAGGTGCATCAAAGGGATGCAGGTGAGAGATATGACTTGATGGCTTGACATGATTGCATGTTACATTGTTGAACAGCTCTTGCTCTGCCCCGCAGTACACATTTACAAAGGTGTACTGCGTACTACAGTGTCGACTGTACTGTACAGATCAGGAAGGTGTAATACTACTTGAGCCTGCATGCATATAGCAAATGTGCATGCACCTTCTGATCGTTTGCATTTACGTAGCTCATGTGCCACATGCTCAGCATTGCATTTCACCCGATTTGCACACGCAAGCTGAGCATGTCATGTTCAAAGGCCCCGTGTGAAAGTGCTCAGTAAAGCCATGGAATGAACTAATTCTGCAATAGCTCACTGGAAGGCTCAGTTTGGAGCACTTCACCAAAGCGTGTGAAATGCTGCACCTGGCTGAAATGTCATCGGATGCTGTGCCAAATGCTCAGAGTGCGCGCATACAAAAACGACTGAGCAATGGCTCAGCATAGTGCATTTGATATTGTTATATCTATAGTTCAATCACTGTGCAATTCCAATGTTCAGCCACTGAGCATTTCAATTATGACCCGAAAGCAAACCTGAGCAATGGGTCGAGGCAAGCTCACGCTGTATTCACTTGTCTTACAGCCCCCCCTTTGTTCACATACTATTACCAGGCCATATGGCTGGTAATCTCGCCGCGGTCACTTGTGACCAAATGCACCGGGTGCTTTTCTGCATGGGTCACTTGTGCATTGCACCCACAATGCACATTCAACAAGGGCCTCACGACCACCCTCCTGGGTGATCGGGTGGCTATTTAACGAAACAAAGGGGATTTGACTCAGCTTGACAATTCAATAAATTGCAATACTCAGCGGTGCATTTGATATTGTTATATCAATTGTTCAATTACTGTGCAATTAAAATGTTCAGCCACTGAGCATTTCAATTATGACCTGAAAGAAAACCTGAGCAATGGGTCGAGGCAAGCTCACGCTGTATTCACTTGTCTTACAGCCCCCCCTTTGTTCAAATACTATCACCAGGCCATAAGGCCGGTGATCTTGCCGCGGTCACTTGTGACCAAATGCACCGGGTGCATATCTGCATGGGTCACTTGTGCATTGCACCCACAATGCACATTCAACAAGGGCCTCACGACCACCCTCCTGGGTGATCGGGTGGCAATTTAAGGAAACAAAGGGGATTTGACTCAGCTTGAGAATTCAATAAATTGCAATACTCAGCCAGACCCCCATTGTTCTTCTGCCTCACGCGAGCATTTCACTTCTCAGTTGCAGCATTCGCTGAGACTCAGCTTCAATTTTGCCCACATGCCTTGAAGCTGAGACTTTTGCGGGTGCTGAAACTGCTGAGATCGTCTCAGCTTCACCATGGTATAAAAGACCATCTTCACACAACACGCACTTCACTTTCTCTCTCACCCGCTCCACTTCGTTCAACCTCACCCACGTTTGTCCTTCTTGTGCGTATTCCCCCTCGTCTTCCTGCCTTTCCAGTCTTTTCTTTCGCACTCGACTAACCCCACTCCCCTTCCTGCTCGCTTTTTGTTTTTCCTGCTAATACTTTCAGAACCCCACTTCTATCTACTTTGTACGTTTTCTCCAATTAAACTTTTGTCAACATTATGATCCAATATTAATAATTACCTTTCTTCATGACTCTCTTCTAGACTTTTAAAAACCTCCTACTAGCGCTTTTTTAATTTGAATTCCGTTTTAATATTATAAATCATCGTATGTCTTCCTTTTCTTTCTTGATTGCTTACTTTCTATTCAGTTACTAACCTGTTTTGATTTGTTTTCAGATGTCGTGCACGTTATGCACCAAGTGGGGTATCCCCTGCATTCGTTCCTCAACGACAACCGACGCTTGTGATGCTTGCCGACAAGCACACAAGAAATGTTCGTTCGTTGTCCGCCCCTTCCGACCCCGCGGCCAGAGGAGTTCCCGCCCAAGACGCCCTCGCCAGGACTCCTTTGTGGCCGATGATGATGAAACCATTTCCGAGCGTGAGTGGACCCCGGGACCCCAAACAGGCCAGCAGGAACGATTCAGGACGATTAGCCCAGTCCCCTCAAGCATCGATTTGTCCACCCCCCCTCCTAGGCCACCATCCGATGGTCACTTCACTCCTCGACCTGAGCGAAGTGATTATCCGGCCGATGAAGGATGGCGATGGAAAGAGGACATTCGAGCTTGGGCTGATCGTCACCATGTCTTGTCACCGATGGGATTCAAACGCCAAAGTAAGTTTTCTTTCTCCTCCTTATCTCATTTATCTTCACGCAATAATACTCACTTTTTTTCCATTACTCATAGAACCAAACCCCCCAAATCCCCCCTGACAAGACTCTCCCGTTCCTACTTTGCCTCGCGAGCAAACCCCCCGGCAACCCACTCCAGGCCCGAGTGGCACCCGATGGTCTGAGGACTTATTCCGCGGTAAGCAGCCAACTTTCTCTTTTCTCATTTTCACTTTTGCATTGAGTTAACTGACTCTCCTCCTTTTGTAGAAGCCTCCCAGCACGATGAGCCACCTATTCCTGGCCCGAGTCCATCCTCCGAACCACCTGAGGACATTGCGACTCGTGAGCCTCAACCTGAGGTGGCTCCTACGCAATCAACGGAGGAACCTTTTGGTAAGTCCCTATTTCACTTTTTTAACTCAAATCAACTTTTCCTCACCCCTCCTTTGACCATCTCCAGCTCGTCCCGCAACTCCCCGCTCAATTATCATCATCGACGATACGCCAGTCGGATCCCCCCCTCCACCTTCTTCTTCACCGACTCCGCCACCTTCCCCTCCTGTTCCCCCTCCCACCACTCCTACCCCGGTTCCTTCCCCGGATATCCCTCCCATTGACACCGAGAACCCAACCGCCTCCTCCCCCCCGGTGCCAAGCTCCTCTCATTCCTACGATGACGCTCGCCAGGAATTCACCGACCTGCGCCCGATACTAATGATTCCTCGAGCCATCGTCCACAAATAGATCAACCGAATCTTGTTGGAGCATCGTCGGTTGCTCCACATGATTCCTTTCGTGGATGCAACTCATCGAAATGAGATGCACCGGGAATTCTGGGAGGAACTAAACTCCCTCCTTGGCGAGGCGATAGAGGCTTATCCAATGGAGGACATCACCGGGATAGTCTCAAAATTCTTAGAAAAATAAAATCCACAAAAAAAATCGTATTCTTTCCTCTTTTTACCTTTTGTAATACACTCCTTTAGATAAATTATTTGTATTCAATGAAAGATATTTTCAATTTCTCTTACGTTCTTTGTTCACGTGAATTTATTATAATTCCTCAATGATTCATATTTACTATTGTGTGAGAATAATTTTTGTAAGTGCCCCAACAAAAGTTTGAGTTAGTATTTGTATGTGAGAAAATCTTTTGCCAAAAATACGCCAATAGTCACCATTCCTGCCTCCTATATTTTCTTCCTCCATTGTTTAGAGCCATATCAAATCTTAACTGTAAAAAAGCGGGAGGTTCCGGCATGTGAGCAATCCACTCCAGATTCATGAGAAATTGCCGTTCCTATGGTCACACGCTATTAATCTTAGTCATGTATTGAATTGTTTAAATTGTCGGGAACCTTCACAAGCGTAACGATTGGCGTGTGAGCTTTCAGGGGCCTGAAAAGGCGTAAGGATTGGCGTGTGAGCTGTCGGGAGCCTGCACAGGTGAAAGGATTGGCGTGTGAATTGTCGGGAGCCTGCACAGGCGTAAGAAATTGTCAGCATTGTTGGCATCCTTCACAAGCCTAAGGATTCGCGTGTGAGCTGTCGGGAGCCTGCACAGGCGTAAGGATTGGCGTGTGAATTTTCGGGAGCCTGCACAAGCGTAATGATTGGCGTGTGAGCTGTCGGGAACCTGCACAGGCGTAAGGATTGGCGTGTGAGTTTTCGGGAACCTGCACAGGCGTAAGGATTGGCGTGTGAAGCGTCGGCAGCCCGCATAGGCGTAAGGAACTTTTAGCATTGTTGGAACCTGCACAAGCATAAGGATTCGCGTGTGAAGCATTGGGATCCTGGACAAGAGAAACAAACCTGGCATATGTACAATGGCATGCCTCCGTACATAATCCACTTCACCCCTTTTTCATGTGAGACACCCCATCTCCCGCACTCGAAACCATCCAATCCTGGTGTATATTGTCCTCTGCCTTACCCCACCATTATCTACCAATCACGCTGCTATTCCGACTGCCTCACTCTTTGAATTGGGCTGAGATTGTATTACCATCCCTGATTTGATAGGCCGCTCCCTCGCCAATCTCATAATAGCCGTGGCTTTTTCGGCACATTGTTTTTGCCAACCTCCTTGAGCATTGTGCGGACATACCCACTAGTGTCGTGCTTTCATTGTCCTGTGCTGGATCAGTATAATGAAGAAATGTACTGCTGGCCCACACTACCTGAATGAGCCCATGACAATCGGATAGATCAATCCAAAAATGCTCATTTGGGAAAATCAATTTCCCCCCTGTACACCGCTTTGATGCATCTCTTTGAATTTGGCCGGTCTCCTTATCAGCTTGAAACCACCATCCCGAAGCATACAGCGATGCATCCTTATCAAGATGAGGTGAGTTTTTGAATCCATTCATGGTGAAAGTGAGTGCCAAAGCAAACTCACATGCACCCTGATTTGCGGGATTATTGCCTTCATACTTGACTTGATCAAAAGACGGAACCCCCAATGAGTTGTAGCAATTTTGAATCTTCTGAAATAAATTATCCCCAACATATCGTAAGGATTGACCTAGAATGCGACCCACCGAGCTAAGATTGGCACCTCGGTCCTGCCATTCATCTTTTGCATTTTCAATTTTGCCAGCACTACCATACAGACCAAATTGTTCATTCTTCGTGGTGCATTTGCGCCACCCAATCGCGAACATAAATCCCTCCAGTAATGCTCCATTTGTGGCAATAGGGTCAGTGAACCTCTTTTCGCGAAATAAGAATTGTGATAATTCATCCCATTGATTGACCTCGACTTCACTCATTGTTGTGAATGGTCGGAATTCAACAAGGGCAATGAGTAATCTGGTTGAAGAGAAAATTGCCACACGGCCAAAGTGAATGCGTTTGATCTGATTGACATCCACAAGGCTCCGAATTTCACTTGGGATCATATTTGCTGATACTGGCATTGATATTTGTGCTGTTGGTCGAGAGGAGGAAACAAACCTCTGCTTTTGGGTGGTTTTGCCCTCATTTATCTTTTGGGATGTCCGACTATTCCCGAGTGGTTGAGGGATCACTTTGTGTTGAAGCAGACAAGATATCAGATACTGCTTCCTGCCATTTGAAGCTAAGGAGTTTTGAGTCCAGAATGGTGCCCAATGCCCAAGGAGCTTTCTTCGGCACACATCCTTTGACTTCCCTGTTGGAGCCCACATGACATTGGCACAATCTGAACTGACTAAAGCCAATGTTCTTCCGTGGGGCTCAATGAGGGTGCCACATAAATGTGGAAGCATATATATATATCTATATATATACACTGAGATTAAGCGAGAAACTCACACTTTCCTTCCTCAGCCCGACGCTTTCTCGCGAGTTCCCTTTTTTCGTGAATGGCATGCTTGCAGCAGAAAATGAAATGAAACCAAATGATTACTGATTTATTAATACCACCTAAATTGAATTGCGGACGATGAATCTTTTTTAATTGCGGCTAAAAAGAAAGATCACACCTGACCTTCGCGAATTCGCGATCTCAAATACCTGAACCTAAAAATTGCAGTCGATAGTGCATCATTCAATTTGACATATTGATGTTCCCATGCAATCACTTTCCAATCCAACCATTTGGAATATTGCAAGCACACGCAAATGCAATATGCATCCTGCTGCGGATCCCTAGTTATCCCAGTCCTCTTGAAAGACCCAGGAACCTTTTGCCTATTATGGGCTGGTGGGAAGTGATAAAGGCGACTTGCCGCAATGCCCCCGCGTGTGCTACTCGCGGGCACAACGCCTGACTCAGCTTGCGTCTTGTCGGAGTCTTTGCAATGATGTACGGAGGCATGCCGCCGTACAATTACTATTGGTACTCAGACTGTGGCATCCGGGCAGTAGTAGGATAGGAAGTCATGATTATTAAATTCATAAATCACTTTGCAAAATTAAATTACTATCTATCTAGTACAAAGCTAATCTAAAACGGGTCAATCCTGGTTGTGAGTTTAGCTGACCTGGGTACCGTCAAGGTGACCTCATCACTTGAACCAAGACCGCGTTTTGCCACCCAGGCATCACCAAAGTCTATTACTAAGCATCGTGCAAATTCAAATCTAAGAGGTACAGTGGGGTTAAAAGACTCTGATGAGAAGAAACTTTTATTCAGTAAATTACATATATACTTATTAGTACGTAGCCACACTGGCTCCACTAGATTTTTACCCTCTGAAAGTTTTGCGGAAATGTCAATTAGTGATAAAGCCCCTTTAACTGAGCTTGTTCTCCAGTCATCTGAGCATACCATCAAACCACGAACCCCTGCCGCACAGAATGCCGCTAATATACCATAGCAAATTCGATTTATTCCGAGATTCTTGTGACACGCCAAAAGATCTTTGATGGCCTCATTTTTTTTTGAGTTCGTGAGTTTGCCTTTGATGCCATTAACTTCGACCTTTGTATGTGCACGTACCATGTTGTACGCAATCATCAAATGGATAACTGTATCCATTAGATCCTCCAGGTTCTTGTGCAGCTTTGTGGATATCCCATTGTCAGCCCCGCCACCTTCAATGCTGAGTTGGGTTGCACGTTGCTTCGATTTACTCAAGTAGGAGGCAAGGTATTCAACTGCTCCGCATTTGAGTCCAAGAGGATCGGTCGAATTTGATGTTGGTGCAACATATGGTTTGGGTGCAATCACATTGTATGAGACTAAACTAATGGATTCAAACATAACATTTGCCCAAAAATGTTTAACTGGATTCGTGGGGTAAAGAAGGCTCTGAACCATTTTGAAGAAGGAGTGTTCAGATTTTGGGAGATTATCTGGAGGTTTAGCTGATTCCTTCATCAATTTGAGATTCCAAATGTTGTGATCAAAAAACGCTTCTGTTTCGGTTGGCTTAAAAAAATCTAACCCTGTATATTGCAATTTATATCACCAGTCAACAGCCAATAATCAAGTATCATGCACAAAGATAAAAAAAAACTCACCTGCCATCTCAAGGTCCTGCAGCCAAGCCAACATTTTAAGATCTCGGTTACTGATCACCTTAATACCAACGGGCAGGAATGTATGAGCATCCTTTGTTGGTAAATTGTCCCATCTATTTTTGTAAATCCTATTGATATTATCAAGCCCCCTTTTCCATGATTGTTGAGAAATATTGGAATGATAATTCAAAATGCCTGCAAACTCTTCCATGCGGGATAAAAATATTCCTTGAAAATTCGCAGCGGATGACACTTCGGGCTCAGCGTCGGGAATTATATCAGTCATATCTCTTCCCATTGTATCATTTTTAATTGTTTCCCTTTCTTGAGGGGCTTGAATATTCCGAGGAGAGACGGGAGGGGTTGCATCATGCATTGTTTCATTGGGTATCGGGGGGCTTTCAGTATGTGGAGCTTCATCATGGATTGTTTCATTGAGTATGGGGGGGGTTCAGTATGCGGAGGTTCATTATCAATATGGTCCACTTCAACATTGATCATTTCATCACCTTGATCCCGGGAATCCTTTGCCGCTTCAAAGGTACGGCGTTTTTTGTTGGTTTTTTTGGTCTTTTTCCTAATCCTTTGCCTGGAAATCCAATTACGACTCGAGATCCTTCAGGTAGAGATTCTCCCACCTCCACACCTGCCCATATATTGTAAGCAGCTATTTTTATCAATTTTGTTTTGAATTAGTAATGGACTTACGGTTCAAATCCATTTTGAGGAGGCTCATGGCTTCAGAAATCTTTTGACGCACATAATCAGGAATTTTATTATCATTTTGAATTTTTTCGAGCCTTGGGATTGTTTGAGCAATGTTGGAGACAAATTGTTCCTTGGATATAATTTCCACCTCCCCACTGAAAATTACATCATCTTGCCCATCATCTTCTGTCGGTGCACAAGGTTCAACAGTCTTTTCCTTCTCATAACTTTTAAAATTCGGTTTCTGAGAGCTTGGAGGTTGACCTGAAATAAAGGCTATGACACAATATCAGGTTTTGAGAGATTGGAAATACTCAAGATGGATGTATACTCAAATTCTGCAAGAACTGGTGGATCTTGATTATCTTCATGTGACTGGCTCTCTGTTTCAATGCCTAATTCACGACTACTAGCCACATCAGATATTTCACTTCCACTCTCTGGGGCTGAAGTTGGTCGTTCATTAAATTCCGTTGAATTTCCCGGGGTTTGGGCCATCGCGGAGGTAGTTTAGTAAGCAAATAGATGGTGACGAGTTGATTGATAACTTGTTTGAAAATTTTGAATAAAAAGATCCAAATTGAAGAAAATAGGTGGAAGTAAAATAAGCGCATTTGCAAAATGCGATTTGGCGGGAAATTGAAGGAGGCAATGTTTTGCAAATTATTTCATATCATGCAAATGAAATCACTTCCCTGTGAGACATTGAATAAAGTTGACTAGTGAGAAACCTACTAAAGTCAACTTTTGAACTATTCAACGCTCATGAGGTAAGGACTAAGCAAAGTGTTCCATTTGAATGATATGAAATAAAATGGTTTTGTCAGCGAAAAAGGAGACACAATTCTTGTCTTAAATAGTCCACTTATTAGGTTTTAATTTGTGAGTCTCATGATTTAAACCCTAACCACAACATTGTGAATATACTGACCAATTTCCCCTGAGGTCCTGTTGGCAGAGAAGGCCACTCAGCATATTTCGGCGATGGCATCCATTGTGTACGCCAACAAGCCACCGTACACTATGGATGTAGTACGGAAGCGTAAGGATGGTAAGCGGCGTCGGAGGCATGTCGGGAGCGTACCTACTAGGCAAGCGTAAGGATCGTAAGCAGTGTCGGGAGGGCACTTCATGAGCGTAAGGATGGTGAGCAGTGTCGGAAGCATGTTGGGAGGGCACTGCGCGAGCGTAAGGATCGTAAGCAGTGTCGGGAGGGCACTCCGCGAGCATAAGGATCGTCAGCAGTGTCGGGAGTATGTCGGGAGGGCACTCCGTGAGCATAAGGATTGTAAGAAGTGTCGGGAGCATGGCGGGAGGGCACTCCGTGAGCGTAAGGATCGTAAGCAGTGTCGGGAGGGCACTCCGCGAGCATAAGGATCGTCAGAAGTGTCGGGAGGGCACTCCGTGAGCATAAGGATTGTAAGCAGTGTCGGGAGCATGGCGGGAGGGAACTCTGTGAGCGTAAGGATTGTAAGCAGTGTCGGGAGGGCACTTCATGAGCGTAAGGATGGTGAGCAGTTTCGGGAGCATGGCGGGAGGGCACTCCGTGAGCGTAAGGATGGTGAGCAGTGTCGGGAGCATGTCGGGAGGGCACTGCGCTAGCGTAAGGATTGTAAGCAGTGTCGGAAGCATGTCGGGAGGGCACTTCATGAGCGTAAGGATGGTGAGCAGTGTCGGCAGCATGGCGGGAGGGCACTCCGTGAGCGTAAGGATTGTCAGCAGTGTCGGGAGCATGGCGGGAGGGCACTCCGTGAGCGTAAGGATTTTAAGCAGTGTCGGGAGGGCACTGCGCGAGCGTAAGGATTGTAACCAGTGTCGCGAGCATGTCGGGAGGGCACTACACAAGCGTAAGGATGGTAAGGGTGGGGGTGTGAAAGCGTAAGGAGTGGTGAGGACGGAGATGGGGGGGCAGGCAGTGTCAGAGTCTCATCTGGAGGGTGGTGCGGGCGCGTAAGCATGCTAAGCGTCGGGGATGCGGAAGCTATTAGGTGAAATTACCCGAACATTGCGAATAGTGTTGAAACGGGTTTGGGCTTTGAGTGACATTCTCATGTGACACATGTGACGATTGACATTGTCTTGACGCTGACGTGACATGGTATAAATCCAGTGACTATAAAGTGACACTAACGAGACTGAAGCAAGATTTTATACTGACCGCGGTGCGACGTGAAGTCAATCGCCGACGATTGATGCGAGATTTGCCCTGGTGTAGGTTGTGACTCTTTTTTGTGGCAGTGGAGAAAGTGGAGAGGATACATAATTTTTTTGATGAGTGAGCTACCATTTTTCATGATTTGTACATGAAAGTATGAATTATGCTAATTATAAAGAGTACTATTAGTGTCCTCAAATGAGAATATGATATAATCAAACATTAAAGGCACAAATGCAAGTATATTGAGCTATAGGAAAATATTTGATATCATTCAAGATTCTAATGCTGAAATTCAGTATAGTTATAGAAAGGCTATAATTATTCTATTATTATTATAAGTCACTTGGAATTATATTACTGAGAGTATAAAAGTTCTATGAAAAGAATATATTTGGTTTGAATTGATAAAGACAGCTTATAAATAATATTGAATATGATATATGCAAAAATTTGTTATACACAAATTCATAATAACAAATTACAACAATAATTATACAACAAAACAGTAAAAAGCTAGAAAATAGAATATTGATAAAAACCCGAATCATTTGTTATTATTTAGTAAGAACCTGCTAAGAAAAGATATAAATAGTTATTAAATAATAAAATAAGTCAAAACCATGCCAAATCTAAGAAGTAAGGGATTTTTTCAGGATGGGTGTATTTTAAACATATCTTCAATCAAGACTTGAAAAATAAAAATAAAAGTTAGATATTACATAAATAGTATCAAAATATAAGGTTTCAATTTTTTATTTATCAAAATTAGGAAGAATGAAGCACTAAATAATTATATGCAATAATTCAAGATTTGGAAGATTGTTGGTACTAATTGATGAAAAAAACACAGTAATAAGATGGTGCATTTTATGCCTTGAGAAAATTACTATATGAGCCTTATAGGTATTTTAATACACCCAAGATTAATAAAATCTAATTATGAATTTAAATAGATATAAAATTTAACAAAAAATGTAAAAAAAAATATTTGTACTTGAAAAATGAAGTCAAACTAATTTTTCAACAAAAGGTTTGAAAAATAAATAATTTTTGTAAAAAGTTTGATGAAAATTATTTGAGCTTTTTTTCTAATAAATAAACACATGAGATTTGTTTTACCATTGTATTACTTTGAAAATTTGCGGTTGGGTTTCCTTTGAGTGAGATTTCTTTAGCTCAGCTCTAAAAAAGATTAAATTAAGTTTTCAGTCTTTTATGTATTAAAATCAAATAATCCTCAAAAGATTGAGTTAGCTCAAATAACATGTGGTGTTAGATATAAATTTCTATCTTAAAATAGAGGTTTGATGTGAATATTAGAAGCTATTAGGAATTGAAGTATTTTTCATTCAAATTTAAACATGTTTGAGTGTATTACATGAGAGATCTTGAATTTAAATATAAGTAATGAAGAATTACAGTTTTGTACTTTAATTTTGCAATTGAATGAAATGTATAAAACTTCAAGTATATTACCTGATGAGGAATTGAAGGAAAAATGAACTGGAAAGATCAAATGTTTGAGGGAAAAGAAATCTTGGATCCATGGGTGAAAAAATCCCCCAAACCCATTCCTGAAAAACATGAGATTTCAAAATTTATGAATAGGTTATCAATTTTGGGCTGGAAGTCAATAAAAGGGTCTGTTACTCAATCGATGATGAGGCTTTGATAGAAACCAGGAAAGCTTAGCTGTTTCCAAGAAGGTAAACTACCCTTAAGGTAAAGAAAGATCCATAAAAATAAGCTTTCCTTTTTTGTAGGCTCTTATACACATTTTTACATGTTTTGAAGTCTTAAAACCAAATATTAATAGAGTTATGTCTGGTTCACAGGACCAAAATGGCTAAAACCAGGATTCAATGATGTCATAATTGGCTTTGATGTTGTCAGGATTCCTCCCAAAAATTATCAGAGTAAATTTTACTTTTGGAGGAAGAAACTCAGAGGCTATGAAAGAATGTCTTCTTTTCCCCCTCCTTTCTCTTCATGTCAGAGTTTTTCCTTTCATTTTTAGTTAAAACAGTGTTAAAGCAATGAATAGGAAATTAAAGCCACCATTTTCAAATAATTTCAAACCTTCAAGCCCTGTGATAAATGATTATAATAATAGCTTGTGACTATTAATAATTATTTTACCCTTGAACCACCTCAAGAGTGAATTTAAAGCATCTTTTATCAATGTAAAACTTACTACTTTGTTTTTAAATTGACTCTGGTCACTTCTATGCATGCTTTCTCTTTAATATGAAATTTAGAGACCCTGTTCTAATATCAATTTCCTGAAGATCTTTGCTAAATGAATTCCAATTGGATTTTCTCTTGAAGAAATTTATTTTGTATCCATAAATATATCTTGTAGGGTATTTTTAGATATATTTTCCTTTTTGGTAAGGCAATGGATCTTTATAATATAGCTGTTTTATGAAAAAGGTTAAGAGAATCAATTTTGGAATTCTTTCTCTTAAACATCTTAATATTTCTATTTTCACATAGTTTTACCATATACAAAAGCTGAGGACAGGAACAGTACTTGATTTTGAGTGTAAGCTTCATATTTGAACCTTAAATTTGGAGGCTCAGATCTAATGTTTTCTAACTGTGACATAATTGTTTATCTATCTAAATATTTCCTCTTAATGAAGAAACTTTAAAATTCATAAAAAATGCTTATAATTTCAAAAAATTAATAAAACAATATTTTGTTTTTTTAAGATCTATCTATGAAACTCTTGATAATATTACTATTGATCAAGAGTACTATTACTGTTCTTATGAAATATAACAAACAAATAAATACTTGTTTAATAATTTTTTTGAATTTTTATACACTACTAGTGACTATAACAGTAAGCAGTAATTGTCTACTAAAATTAATTGGAGGAAGTATTATTAATAAAACCTATTAGAATAATGTAAAAGTATTTGAATTAATAATTATCTTTTATAAGAATGTTATATTTACTTTTTACAGAAAACTTCCACTTCAAAGAAAAAACTTTAAGAATTGATGGAAATACTCACTAATACTTCAAAAATACCTTGAAAGGAATCAGAAGAGTGTTTTGATGGATTATTTGTGGATTCAAAGGATTAAAATTGATTTAAAACAGTAATAAGAAATATAGAAGTTAATGAGTATTTAAAAAAGTTTATTTTTATTATTTCATGTCTTTCTGGTTGATTAGAAACATTTAACTAATACTTACTTGTTGGTACTAATGATATAAGTGAATAATAGAATGATGATTGAAAAAACAGTGAGAGTAGGCCCCTTTTAGGTCCATAACAGCTCACAGAGGAATGCCATAGATAAAAATGAAAAAGGTTGAGTCAGGAACCTTTTACCTTAATGTTTTCAATGATTAAATTACTTGTAGTCATGTGAATTTATCATAATTACTTAATTAAGTCAATTTACATGACTACCAACCCATTTATGGTTAAGAAATAAAGGAGTAACAAACTCAAATATTCTTTTATTTCAAAATAAATTCCAATTTTTCAAAACTATCAATATTATTGGAAATATAATTGTAGGTTGTTGTCAGCCTGTGACTCAAAACAGAGCACCAGAATGACATCCAACATACCATAAATAATGGTATGACAAGTATTGAACAAACATAGTCAATACAGGTAATAAATAAGAGGAAAAAAAAAAACTCCTCTTTAATTAAACATCAACCTTATCCAAACAGAATAAGGAAACCTAGAGGAGAATAAACAAGGCAAAACCCTTATTTTCACCTCTCATCCAACTTATGCATATTTAAGTTATTCTATACCAAAATGGCATTTTTCTAAAAGCTCACATAGAGAGCTACACAATGGTATCATCAATGTTGCTATAACACCACTACAACTGGAGATACCATATGACCTTTATTTTAAAACCAAGACCCCCCTGAAAATCAAAGAGGGCTTGTACAAAACTGTACAAAGGTATAACCAAATTAAAGATCGAAACAAGAGCTTTAATTTGAGACACCTTAGACCTCTGTATCTCTTAAATTGACTGAGGGATCTTGGTTCAAAGGTTTAACAACCAAAATACAGATATTTTGAAAACAACAAGGTAAACAAACCCCTGTATCTTTGGCATACACTAATACAACTGTACAGTGTGATATACCAAACTGTAGAGCTAATCAAGCCCTAAAGGACTGTATCATAAGAATACAGATATCTTCCAAATTGAAGAAGATATCTGGTATGGAAGTTTTTGAAGCCTCATACTGATGTACAAAAATACATCCAAAAACATAAGACCCTTATAACTTTTGCTATTTTAAAGAAGGGTAAACATGAAGCAGACCAAATTGAAGAGCTCATTAAGCCCTTCAATTCTGTGCTCTTGGCTTCTTGATATCTTAAGGACTGGCTGAGATATCTTGATTGGAAGGTTTTTCTAGCAATACATGACTGTATTAACCTTGTATCAAACAGTATTGCTCCCATACTTAAAAAAATATACTTATGAATATATAAGCTCTCCAAAATCATCATTATTAATCATACAGACACCAGAAATTAATGTCATCCAAGTGCTGACATGGGAGGTGAAAAGTTTTTTCACACTGTATTGATCCAGAATGATCACTTGTGGTTCCAAAACCACGATTCTGCCTCTATTGACGTCAGAATTGATGATCCAGAACCACAGGCTGATCATTGGAGTGAAAGTTTTCACTCCTCTGACGTGTGAAGAGTTAATAACTCTTGACAGTCTTGAAAGATATAAAAGGAAGGGTTTTTTCCTTGAAAACCCAGCATCATCTTATCTTATTATCCATATTCTTATGTGACAAAACTGTTATCAATCAGTAGTGTCCCTAGAATTATTATTAAAGATATAATTAGAATATAATTATTGTAGTACCTCTTTAAAGTCAAAGATATTAGATTATTGCAACCCAGGTCCTCAATAGACTCATCACCACTGTTACCACATGGCAGTAGGACCTGAAGAATTAATTTCTTTTTTGACATGTCACAGTCATAATACTAGCTTGTAACTACATTTTATAGCTACTATATAGACTCACCCTGAAATACACCAAAAATAACATAGGGTACATCCATAAGGTGTTATACCCAAAAACACTTATCTCTTATGTTATTAGAAGATTTAAGAATCTCACAGTACTAATGTAACTTTTTAACATTTTTTTTAAAATTGTTAAATTTAAGCTTGAATAAGCTTAAATGTAAAGTTGCATAAGGCTTATGCAAGCTTACCAAATTTTAGTTAAAATTGAGGTGTGGTATATATTTACTGAATTGGCTAAGGATTTGCCATACAGAATTTAAATCCTGTGTGAGCTCAATTTAAAAGGGTTTAAGGCCATAGTATGGCTACAAATAAATAAAAGGGCAAAATCCATGCAAAAAGGTGGGACAAAGGAAAAAGACCAAATAGAGCTGGGGTACACAACTTTTTGGATCTGCAAGGATTAAATTAAGGTTGTCCACATGTATTGGAGGATTTTCAACCTTATTTAAACTTTAAGATTAGAATTTGATCCAAAATTGAAGTTTAAACTGGTTTTATACCAAATTAGACAGGAATTTCAACCTGCCAGAGGGTAAATCCCAATATGCAGGCTTGAATTCAAGGTCTTAAGAATTGTTAAAGCTTAATTAAGCTTAAAAATTTAAGGTTTCAAGCATTGAAACCTTATCAAAACTTAAGGTTTGGTGTGTATTGCTATTTTACCTGGAAAAATAGCAATAACTTCAAAAATTCATCAAAAATCCAATTCTTGATGGATTTGCTTCAGCATTTCACACAGCTTACAATTTAATATTATCTACATATAAATCAAATTTTAAGTATCTTTTATAAATAAATTTCCTGGTTAATTAGCCCAGAAATTTACTCTTTTAATTAAAGCTCAAAGAAAATTATAATTTCTTTAACAATTAATTAAAAATTAAATTTAAGAGATTTCTGCTTGAAACTCTATTTTTAAGTTGTTCATGTGATTAACTTTAATTCAAATAAGTTTATTTATATTAAAAACTTAAAATAACTAGTTTAAATGAGGATTAAAGCTAAATGGAGTTAAGAATAACACTGATAACTTTAAATTGGAGTTAAAATTGAGTTACCTTAAGTTAAGAACTTTATTTTTAAAGCATGGTTTTTAAGTTTTGACCTGAGAACACCCTCTATATCTGTTATGAATCATGAGGGCTTCTCTCAAGACATAAAAAGAGTCTTTTCATCACTGTTTTTGTCCATCATTCATTATCAATCCAATCACATTAGAAATTTAAACAGGTAAAGCTTTATTAAATATAGAATCTTATTATTAAAGTAATTCTTAAGTTATTTTATTCTTTATTAATTAAAATTAAAGAATTGAAATCATAGAATTTAGATTATTGTTGTAATCACCAATAATATATTTTATTATATAAAATTAATCATCTTAAATATCTTTTAAAATCCACAAATTCCTCTTAAAAACTCTTTAATCATAATTCTTATTATAAAAAGTTGTTTTATCTTTAAAATTATTGATTTTTGGCGTGTTTTTAACTTATAATCATTACTTAATATAATAAATGTTGTTTCTTGACTCGTTGTATTAAATAAATATTATAAGTAAGTTTTCTCTAAAATTCTATATTTTTTTATCTAGTATTTGTTTTTTTATATAGAATCTTTATTCTATAAGAATTATTTCTGCACAGTGTGTGCTTAATTCTTTTATGAATAATATTTATATTATTTATAAGTGGTTAATATTCATATTTTCCATGTGTAATTGTCTCATTAAGAGATTTACACTTCTTATTTTTATGACTGTCAGTGACTATAACAATAATAGAATAATTATAATTTATTATAATTATTGAATTTATATTATTTTCATATTTTATAATTGTTTTTAATAATTATATTTAAATTTGTGGTTGTAATATTTCATCATATTATATATTTCTACTGAGGACAGTCATAGTACTCTTGATTTTGCTACTATTATCAAGAGTTTCATAGACAAACCTTACACAATGAACCAAATTTGAGCTCAATATCTTGAAAAATGAAAAGGTATAGCAGCTATAAGGTCAAACAGCCACAGTTTGGGCAATACAGCTTTACTGTGGGATACTTTCCCATAAATATAATTATGAGGTGTCAAACAGACAAAGAATCTTGTTTATATTTCAATACCTCATAGTTAATTTAATACTGGGGTCCCATACTGGTTCTGTACAGCATTCTATGTGTCATACACATCAGAAGAGGGCTGTGTAGTCCCCAGATGAAAATTATCACCCTGCCTTGGGGAAACCTGCCCAGATGTGGTTTCAAAATTACATCTGAGCCCAATACATAGCATACAGGTCTTGTAAAAACCACAAGCCAGTACCTTGAAGTGGTCCAGAGGACCTTTCCACCCAATTTAAGGATAAAAAGGGCTCTTTCTCTGCCCAAAAGAGGAATCCCCATCCTGATTTTGAATTCCTACATAGTACAACTATTCAAAACAGTTATACTCTTTACAAATAATCACATATACGTTTAATCTTAAGTGCTTTAGTAGCTAATATTGTAACCCAACAGATACTTATTGCACCCAGGGCTTTCAATAGCACTCACCACCACTAAAATTCTTTAGTAAAGCCTTTAAATACTCTTCAAAACTCTTTTTAATAAATTTTTATCCATGTCAAAGTCACAGTTAGAGTTGTATATACTATCTTTATTACTCTATCATAGACTCACCCTGACATGCACATTACCTTCTTGTCATGTCAAAATAGTAGCTAATTTTCTATTTTCTCCTGATTTAATGAGATTTTAACTTGGTAACCACATTCCCAAAAGTTTTCAAAAGACTAATTGGGCCATCATCAGACATGTATCCAAGAGTTGGAGCTGGAAACACCTTAGAGGCCTAAGTAGTTGGGTGCCCTGTCTCTCTTTCATTTCTTTTGTCCCCCTTTCCTATTTTCACATCAAAAATAGTAATCCAGGCTTCGAGACTGATATCCACTATGGGTTTAGCAAACCTATATGTAAGAATACAGTAATATTAAGTGCTAAAACATGAATTACACTATTGTCAGTGTATATGTAACAGGGGATTTATCATATTTCCATTATCTTGGAATGAAATTGAGAAGAACAAAATCTTTCACAATTGTTTTATGTGGTATTGATGATGTGAGGTTTAAGTATTTTCCATATGACAACCTAAGAGAGATAACGTAAGCTCATTAATCCCCTGAAGTTACCCCAGGTGAATTTCTGTTTGGAATTCAAATCTGGCCTTAAATCCATTGATTTACTTACAAACAACAAGTTTTTCATCTTTTCTTCAATGAAAAATGAATAATTGTGGATATATGCATTACCTATAGGTTATGAATAGCTAAAAGGTTAATTTAATATTCATTGTGGCTTATTTGAATATGTAAAATATCTCTCAAGGCTCACATCCCCTCCCACCAAAAAAACAAAATTGTACTACAATTTTATCAATTCACCCAAAAGGGGGGGTTAATTTCTACCTTCTAACCTCCTTATATTACTATGATCACATAATTTCAAGGAAATTTATAGGAATATTCAGGCTTTTGGCATTCTTTAATTGCTAAATTTTCTCAAAGGATTCTTTGAGTCAGGTATGTATTATTTGACAGCCATTCATCTTCATGTACTGGGTTTCTATATCTGAAATGATATTCCCTTTTATTTTTACCCCAATTTTCCTTTCTTTAATGACTTCCCTTATCTTTTTGTCTTCATTATGTTCCACTTGTGGTACAGTTAGAGGAGCTAGGTTCCCTAAAGGAAACAATTATTTCTCAGATGGTTTATAAGGCTTAATCAGGCTGACTGTAAAGGTGGGGTGTTTGTTTTCAAATTTAACACTGAATTCCACTTCAAATTAATTGGTTACATATAAGGCAAAACTCAAAAAATTTCCTAAATAAGAATATTTAAGTGTGTTTAGGCCTTTAATATTGTCAAAATTTAAGGTTGAAGCTAGAGCTAAGGCCCCTCCTTTGAAGTCTGTGCCTAATTAATCTTGTCCCATCTCTGTTTTTAATATTAAAAAGCATCATTGATTCTTTTTCTTACATGATGTTTCACTTTATCAGAAATTAAATTGAAAATGGAATCTGTAGGATGAATGTGTAAGATGTGACTATGAAACTGATGATAATATTACTATTAATCAACAGTACTATGTCTGTTCTTATGAAATATAATAATAAAATATTATTATAACCACAATTAAATAATTAAAGAATTATTTCTTTCAAGTGTTAAGCACTACTAGTGATTTTAACAGTGAGTAAGTAATTGTCTACTAGAATCAATTACAAGAAGAATTTAATAATAAAAACTTCTTTATTCAAATAATAAAATTATTTTAATATATAATTATCTTTTGCAAGAATAATTATAATGATAATTCTTGAAGAAAACTAATTTTAGAGAAAAACTTTAAGAATTAAAGATAAATCACTCACTAATATTCCAAAGAGCTTATTGAAAGATAAGATAGAGAGATTTGACGTAGAATTGTGGATTTAGAGGATCAAAAATGAATTTATAAATGTATTACAACAATATATAGTTGATTTCTATGATTTCACGTCTTTCTTATTGATTCTGAAAGAATAAAACACTTAAGAAAAGTTTTAACTAATACTTACTTGTTGGTAATATTGATATAAATGATTAATAAGATGATGATGATTATACGGAAAAAACAGCAAGAAGAGGCTTCTTTTAAGTCAACAACAGCTCACAGAGGCGTGCCATGGAGCAAACTTGAAAACCAGTGAGTGAGAAAACAATAAACCTTTTTGGATTAATGATTGCATCATCTGTTGTCATGTAAGATTATCATAATTACTTAATTGATGCTTTTACGTGACTACCAACCCCAATATGGTTAAGAATACAAGGAGTAACATCTGTATATCTTCTTTTATTCTGAAAGAATCATTGATTTCTCAAAGTTATCAATGTTATTGCCAATTTCATCACAGGTTGTAATTACTGTGAATTTTTGAAGATTCAGTGTTTCATGTAGAATAGTCAAAAATGGACTGTAAGTAAAACTTTTAATTTTACTAGTAAAACCATAATTCTTTTTGGTTGCACCATAGATAATACAGTTCCCTATTAGTCCTGAAAGTTTCAGAAAGATTTATTAAGAATTGTATTTTTAATGAATTTTTGAAGTGCTTACCTCATTTCTACGTAGAATTGCAAATAGCAGTATTTTGCTGGTTTCTGTGAGGTAAATCAATGAATGTGGGTCCCAAAAGGGTTTTAATTACTCCTTTAGGGTCTAGTCATGGAAAGTCATCAAGAATTGACGTGGTTACAGGAGTCTAAGTAGCTCATTACCTCCTTGGCACGTCAAAATAGCAGGTTATTTGCTATTTTCTTATGATTACAGTAGGTGTAACTTGGTAACCAAGTTCCCAAAGAGTTTTAGTTTACCAATTGGGCTAAGATGAGCCATGGATCCATGCTCTGGAGCTATCCACGCTTCTGAGGCCTCAGAAGTTGGGTACCCTGGCTCTCTTTGATGTCTTTTGTCCCCCTTGCTTATTTTTCATGTAAAAATAGAAATTTAAGCTTAAAGTGAGATATCCACTATGGGTGTACCAAAGGTCCATGTAAGAATACCATGATATTAAGTGCTCAAAACATGCATAACACTATTCTTAGTGTATATGTAACATGGGATTTCTCACTTTCCCATTATTTTGGCTTAAAATCAAGAAAAACAAAAATTTTCATGGATCTTTTATGTGGTATTGAT
The DNA here is from genome assembly GCA_023105745.1 of Austropuccinia psidii. NCBI lineage: Eukaryota > Fungi > Basidiomycota > Pucciniomycetes > Pucciniales > Sphaerophragmiaceae > Austropuccinia > Austropuccinia psidii. The sequence continues at coordinate 5,891,502 of JALGQZ010000003.1, forward strand.
GATGTGGTGTTGAAGTATTTTCCATTTTACCACCTCAAATACTTAAATTGAGCTTATTCACTCTATGGGGCTACCCTAGGTGAATTTTTGTGTAGAATCCAAATCTGGCCTTAAATCCATGGATTTACTTACTCAATAAAAAGTTATTCATCTTTTCTGAAATTGAAAATGATGAATTTTGGATATATGCATGACTTATGAGTTATGCATAATTCAAAATTTCTTTTTAGAATAATTGTGGCCTATTTGGGTTTGTAAAGTATACCTCAAGGCTCACAGAATGTCAATCAAGTCTTTCCTCAGTGTTTCTTCTGGGAGTCTTGGATTCCATCCTTTCTCTAATATAGCAGGAGCTTTACCTGTGAAAGAATGAACAGATTTCTTATATTACAGGTCTAATGAAGGTATTAAAGCTCAGGAATCATGGGTAAAGCCATATGAATCTCTTAATTCTAAGCCATAGGAACCAAATATCCTTATCATGTCCTGTAAATTTTGAATCATTCTTTCTGATAGCCTATCAGTTTGAGGGTGGTATTCTGTATAAAATGATAACTTTGTTGCAAAAAATCTGTGAAGATTTGTACAAAGTGCAGATGTGAACTTGGGGTCTCTGTCACTTAGGATATTCTTAAATAACCCTTTATTAGAAATAAATCTATTCCATAAGAGAGCTATATCCATAGCATTGTCATCTCTGTGTTAAGGTAATAATATGGGAGTCTTACTATATCTATCTACAATGACTAATTAAGAATTATAGCTCTTGTCACCACTTTGAGGTAGTGCTGTGACCCGATATATGTAAACAACTTCCCAAAGGACTTTTGGATCTTGAATATGAATAATAAGCCCAAATTTCTTTCCTGTGCCCCTATTTCATTTTTGAGAATTTTTAGGTATGTAGTAGATTGTGCTTTCAAACAAGTGAAATATTACTTCAGAATAGGAAGCTTTCAATATTTCATCCAATTAATTAACCAAAGATGTGTCTTCAGAGTCTTAATCCAGTAACAATTCTAAGATGCTGCAATTCTTTTCTTGATTGTATGACTCTCTGACTTCTGCAAAGAATTCAGTCCCAATGTAATTTATGTTAGCTATTTCAATTGGGATCTGTGGTTCTTCTCCTAAAGGTAAATAATATGTATTTTCAGGTATATTTTCTAGTGCCCACCTGCTAAGTAAATCAGAGCTCCTATGTATATTTCCTGAATTATGAAATATTGTGATATTTTATCTATATTCTTGAACGGCTTTCTTCCATCTCAAATTGTTTCTGTTGGGGTTTCTCATGTTCAGAAGTAATTTAAGTGAATAAAAATAAGATATCACTTTGAAAAACCTTCCATCAAGATGATAGTGTAATTTATAAGGTGCACATACCAAACATAAGCATTCAATTTGGCTTGCACCATATCTGGCTTCTGTGGGTTTTATCTGTTTTAGGATAAAAAACTGGTACTTCTGTAGGCTTGTCATCAATAATTTGGACTTAATGTAGGGCTTCCCCTAATACATCTCTACATGCATTAATGTACAAGATACAAGGTATATTTCGTTCAGGCATGAAAATTAAAGGTGCTTCTTTAAGGGCTTTCTTTATATTTTAATATGCTTCAATTCTTCCTTGGGTCATATCAAATAATCTCTCTTGATCACAGATTCTATAGAGCTACTTGGATAGAATTTCAAAATCCTTCAGGTACTTCCTGTAATAGCTAGAAAAGCCAAGAAAAGACATCATTTATTTACTTCTTATTCTGGGGTATTTACTTAGGTAACACTGCTTCCACTTTATTATTGTCATAATAAATAACCAAGATCAAGCCAGGAAAAAATATTTTAACTTTTTTGAGTTCCTCAAAGCCAAAATTGAAGCTCCTAAGTGAAATATTCATATTCACCTCTTCAGCTTTGTCTAATACTCTTGAAAGTATGTGAAGGTGCAAACAACATGAGTCTGAAAATATTTTTATATCATCAATATAAATTATAATCCATCCTTCAGACCATTCTATGGGGCAGATGGTATTCATAATTCTTTTATAATGAGATTGAGAATTCTTCATACCTAATGACATTATCAAATACTCATAAATATCACAGTGAATGATAATTCTAAGTAATTTCTTGGATTTTGGTGTCAAGAAATTCTGAGGAAAAACTTTCAATTTATCCATTTATGTAATATACTCGGCTTTAGAAAATTAGGTCAAGGTTTCTTAGATTATAGAAATTGGGTACCTAACTGGAACTGTGTAGGTATTCATAGCTTTATCATATCCAACCATACTTGATTTATCATTATGCCAAGAAATAATAACAGGAGTTGTAGCTTCATCCTCTTCATTATGGCCTAATATCCTTTACACCAAGTTGTTCTACCTCTTGGATATGTTTTTTCAAAGATTCCATAGAACTGGGGCTTGATGGGTAAGTTGGTCATCTGAGAAATGGGTGGTATGGGCTGTCAATATTAAGAATAATATCAACTTTATGCCCTCCAATTGTGCCTAGAGGTTTATTTCCCGAAGAAAAGGCAGTTATATATATATATACAACATATTAATAAGTTCTTGCTTCATTTTTGGTGATTAATTTGAGCTAATTTATGCTTCACTAAGTAGATTTGACACAAATTCTTCTTTATAATTATCTTTAATTGAAGATAATACTTATATTTGTTTGGGAATATTGGAAAAGGCAAATCTTTCTCCTTTGTTTTCTCCAATTGTAAAATATCTATCCTTATGGTTATCGATTTCAATACCATGAATGTTCAAGTATTCATTTCCAAGAATGATATGTTGAGAAGTATAGTTATTCATTAATATATTTTTCTTCATTCTCATACTTACTTATGGGTGTGGAAATATAAAGGTAGTACATATAATTACTGGAACTACTGAATTGAACACCTTCTATGGGCAATAGATGACTTTTTCATTGTGTAATTATATTTTGAAGATAGTATTCCCCTACAAAAGCACAGGATTCTCTTGTGTCTAGATTGAATTTTGTTTCTACATCATTTTTTATTTATGCAATACAAGATTCTCCAGAAGTTTAAACTTTTTCTCTAGTAGGTTTGGTCTTACACATTCCGGCATCCTGAATATTGATCTAGTGATAGCAGTACTCACTATATTGTTGTAAATGAGTATGGACTTCAGTAACTTCAAAGAGTTCTGTGATATTTTCAATATGGCAATCTTCTACTGGTGTGTCTTCAGAGATTTCAGAATCTTGGTCAGATTCTTCTTTCTCTTCAATGCACTGAGCTTATTCAATGACTTGAATTTCATTGATTTTTGGCTTATTAGTACAAGAGTTTGCTAAATTTTAAGTAATCCCCAATTTATGGGATTTCAAGGCAGGTCTTTAAGGTCTTCTATCCTCTCTAGAAATGTTTGGAATAATTTTAGACTCAACAGGGCTTCTAGTCAACGCTTTACCAATTCTTTTCCTAGTGATGATATCTTCCATTGCATTAAGATAGTCTTCTTTTGAACAGGGTCATGCAAATCTAAATTTGATAACATGTTCTAGTTCACCTCTCCATTTTCTTCATAATCTACTATCAATTGCAGGGTCAGACATATCTAGGTGTAAAGAAGATGGTCCGTTTTTCTGTTTGAGGAACCAAGTAAATGGTTTATCTTTCTCTGTATTAAAAATGGAACTTTCAATTTTTTTTTCCATTTTCAATATCCAGGAATTGTTGGCTCACTTGATGATTACCTCAGACTTCCACCAAAGCCAATTGTGTTTTTCATGTTCTTGTCTCACCTTGAAATACCATTTCTTCACATTTCTTGCATACAAAGAGTGCAATTTGGCAACTATTATTTCATCAGGTATGTTAAAATCTTCCTGAAAAATATCAACTGGTATAGCTAACTTAATAGGGTCATATTCTCCTTCACCATAGAATGCTGGCAATTCTTCTAGTTTGGGAATATCTCTTTCAGGAATTGGATTTTCACCTGATAAAGGGGTCAGTTTTTTTTTTACAGAGATTTTTGCTTCAGTAAAAGGTGTAGAATTTCTGGGAATATGTGAATCAGGATCATAATTAGGATTAAGGCACTTTTGAAACTATATCCTCCTTTAATTTCTGTATTTCATTCTAACTTCTCTACAAACGTGTGGCAAAAAGATTTGTGTTATGAAAGATTTCCAAAGAATTTTCTTTCAAGTTTGTGAGCTGTTCATTGATATCATTAATGGAAAGATTATCCAATTCATAATTTTCCCCCTCACATTTACTCTCAATTCTGTCATATGTATTAGGAATTGACTCAAGCCTTACATTTGTCACTTTGAACCATTTAGTGAAGGTTCTGTCCTTTTTCTTAACTAATTGACATTTGATGTTAATTTCTTGAATTATTTGTCAAAATTATCAAATTTCACATCAAAAATGGACTGAATATATCTAATCTTGTCCATCATTTTCGTGGAAAGGTAATTTTAATCCTTTCTTGTTCCTTGGCTGAAAACTCCATAAGAGTTCTGGCTATATTGAACAAAATGTTCATGACTGAAGGCTCCAATTTTGAAATACTGGCTGTACCCTTGGGGGTAAGGTCTTCTTGGTTTGGCTTTACCTTTCCCCTTGCCCTGATTGTCACTGGGACATTTTTGCTTCTTCTGAAGTCCTTTTGGCTTTTCCTTGGAAGGTTCTTGAGCTAGTTGAAAGCTTGTTGATGCTACTGGTCCTTCCTTTTCCACTATTGGGGGAAGTTCCAGTTCCTTATTTTGGAGTACAGATGAAAGACTTTGGACCTTGAGCCAACTCTTCATCTTTTTGACCTTGTCCTTGGAAAACAATGAGCTACATCCTCCTAAAAGTGCTATGGTCTTCTCCAGACCCAAAAAAGCTTTCTATGTGTAAGTAAAAGTTTATATCCACTTTCCAAAGGCATGGGTATATTCACCACCCTTCCTCTATGGAATCTCTGTACCAGCCTTTGTACTAGAACTGATATATTTCTATGGCTTACCATTGGAAGTGGTTCAACCCCCAAGAAATTACCTTGAATCAGTTCAGAACCAGAGTTAATGTCAAAGGTTGTTGGTACAAGCCTTTGGAAATGGGGAGAAACTTTGGAATCCTCCAAATGTGCCTTTCTTCTTTCAGGTTTGGCCCTGGTACTGTGTATTCCTTGTCCAGATCCATATGGTTGGACTGAACAGCTGCTTCCATTTCTGGAATGCATAATTTTCACATTAATTTAAGAGAGAATTCATAATAAAGACAAAGCACACACACATTTTGGTGTTTTTTGGCTGATTCTTATTTGTATAAAGTGCCTCTTTTGGAAATGTGCACTTCAATACTCTCTTCAGATTCTGGAATGGAAATATATATCTTACCAATCTCAATACCAGCTGAAATATATTTTATTCAAGAAACTAGAGAAAAATTATAAAAGAAAAAATTATTTTTTATACCTTTAAAACCTTTTAGAATATTTTTATTATTTTTTATGTTAAAAAATTTAGTCATTTGAGAGAAAAAAGAATGGAAATTTAAGATTTTAAATAAAAATTTTAATTCAAAAGGGCTCAAAGAAGAATTTTTTAAGTTTTTGGATGTGAAAAAGACATGTGTAAAACAATATAATACCAAGCCAAATTCCTCAATGAAAAAAAGATTTTCAAAAAAAGTTTTGAAAATAAAAACAATTTACCTTTAAAATGAAAGAAAAAATTATCAAATTAATATATTTTAAAGATTAAAAATATATTAATTAGGGTTTCAAGGTTCAAAAAACACACCCAGGCGCCTAAATTGAAGATTTGTATAGGTATGGAAGTTTCTATAACAGAGGAATGAAATCTGGAATAGGATTAAATCCCAAAACTTGGGTTAAAATCATGGACAGGCACCCAAATATAAGATTTGTCTATGAAGATATGATTATTATTAATATTAATTAAGAGTACTGTGACTGTTCTTATGAAATTTAATAAATGAATCTTTTATAACAAAAAATAGAAAGCTAATTACTTAATTATTTCTTTTACTTGTTACACACTACTAGTGATTATAACAGTAATCTGTAATTGTCTACTAGAATTGATTACAAGAAGTATTAATAATAAGACTTATAATTAAAATAATATGAAATTATTCAAATTTATAATTATCTCAGAATTCTTGAAGAAAAGTATAAACTAGAGAAAAGAATCAATAATTGAGGCAAAACACACAATAATAATCCAAAAATACCTTGAAAATAATTGATAGAGTGACTTGATGTATTGTTTGTGCATTTAAAGTATAAAAATAGATATATAATAGTAATAAAACAATATAACAGTTAATAAATATAGAAAATAGAATATTTCTTTGATTCTATGTCTTTCTGATTGATTCAAAATGAATTAAAACACCTAAGAGGATATTAAAAAATACTCACTTGTTGGTACTAATGATAAGATGATTATTGGGAAAAACAGCAAGAGTAGGCCTCTTTAAGGTCTACAAAAGCTCACTGAGGCATTCCATTAAGAAACCTAAAAAACCAGTGAATAAGAAACCTTTTAACTTAATTTGTTCAATACTCAAATCACTTTTAGTCATGTAAATTCATCATAATTACTCAATTAAGTCAATTTACATGTCTACCAACCCATTTATGGTCAAGAAATAAAGGAGTAGCAACTGTAAATCTTCTCTTTTGAAATAGGAATTCATTTCTCAAATTTCTCAAGGTTATTTGAAGCTACATCACAGGTTTTATTTTCTGTAAATCTTTGAATATTCAGTGTTTCACATGAAATAATCAAAGATGGACTGTAATTCAAGCTATCAAGTGAGATTATAGGCCTATTTAAGTCTATAAAAGCTCAGAGAGACATGAAATGGATAAAAATAAGAAAAAGTGAGTGAAAAACCTTTTACCACAGTTGGCTTAATGATTAGATCACTTGTAGTCATTTGAATTTATCATAATTACTTAGTTAAGTCAATTTACGTGACTACCATCCCATTTATGGTTAATAAATAAAGCAGTAACAGCTTTAAACTATCCATTCCTAAAAGCTATCAATGTTATTGGAAATATAATTGTAAACTGTATTTTGTATGAATTTTTGAATATTCAGTGTTTCAGGTGAAATCATCAAAAATGGACTATAAGTATAGCTTTCAATTTTAACTATAAAGCTGTAATTATTTCAAATTTTTGATTAATTTTTGTATTTTTTTGCCTCATTTCTACATAGAAAAAAAATAGTATAGTTACAACTTGTTTCTATGATTTAAAATAATAGCTAATAGTCAAAAGAAAGTATCAATTAATTATTTTGGTTTTATTCATGGAAATGGTTACAGGAATAAGAGTTGCTAATTACCTCCTTGCCATGTCAAAATAGAAGCTTATTTTCTCTTTTATCTTGGTAACCAGGTTCCCAAAGGTTTTATAGACTAATTGGGCCATTATAAGCCATGTATCCAAGATTTAGACCTGGCCACACCTCAGAGGCCTCAGAAGTTGGGTACCATGTCTCTCTTTAACCTCTTTCCCCCCTTTGCTTTTTCAAATCAAAAATAGTAATTCAGGCTTAAAGACTGATATTAACTATGGATTCATTGAAGCTGTGTGTAAGAATACAGTAATATTAAGCTACAAAAACATGAATAACACTATATTTAGCTTATACGTAACATGGGATTTCTCATATTCCTGTTAGTTTGTGGTTGAATTGAGAAAAAAAACATTTTCACAATTCTTTTATGTGTTAATGACAATGTGAGGCTTAAGTATTTTCCATATTACAACCAGATAGTGTTTATTTAAGCTTATTTCCCCTTAGAGTTACCTCAGCTAAAATTTTGTGTAGAATCCAAATCAGCCCTTAAATCCATGAACTTTCTTATTTTCATCTTCTTTTAAATTGAAAATGATGATATTGTGGTCTATTTGGGTATGTAAAATATACCTCAAGGCTCACAGTGTTTTCATATTTTAAGTAAACATCTTATTTTTGTATTTCCACATGAGACATTTCTTCTTTTACTTAAAATAATGGTTTTCTTGATTTATTTTAGAGTTGAGTACCACTGTAAGACATCTTGTAAAAGCTTCAGCAGTAACCAGAATGATTTCTTCCTGTACAGTCACTTCTTACAATGATAACACAGCTTGTATAGCTTAGAATAATTAACCAGAACTAATTTTCTCAAAATTAGTCACTTTTTACATCAGTAATACATTTAGAAAAGCTAAGAATTTGGAAAAAAGCAGGTCTTTGAGATAAAATAACTATTTTTGAAATTTCTTATTCATATTTGTGCCTTCAACAATATTGGGAGAAAGCTATAGCCCCTCAGGAAACTCCCAAAAAGCTTATATGGCAGAAGCCAAATAGTTACAGAAGGACAAGGGCCAGTCAATGAATATCAAACTGAAAACTTATGCCATTATGAAAATAAGAAATCTGTTTTACCTTTGAATAGAGCTTAAAAAACCACAAGAAGCTTCAAGGGACACTTACAAAGACAACCAGAAGACATACAAAAATCAAATGCAACACAAAGAGTAGCAGATTATAGAAGATCTTTGAGAAATATGAATGAAACCTTAACTGACTATGAGAAAGTTTATGAATCAATCCAATCATCTCAAGCTCCTCAACGGGTGGTGTCTATTAATTGAAAAGAAGAAGATTATGCATATGAGCTCAGAGGTGAGGAATAACAACCCACAGCCACCAAAACAAGTTCCAAAAACTACCCCAGTGGCCAGAAGAAGCAATTCTAATGTCAAAAAGCAGCCAAAATCCCAGAACAAGATAAAGGGTAAGGAAAAGTCACAAAACCATACAGCCAAGGCTAAAGAAGCCAAAACCTTTAGTGAGATGCAATGAAAAATGTGTTTCAGATGGCCAGAAATATGATTGAAATTCAGAAATGGGAGGAAGCCATATTAGAATATCAGAAATTATTTATGAGAATTTGGATAGAATTCCAGCATTGTCTATAGCCATAAATGATTTTAAAAGTCATATTTCTGATGAGAATTAAGAAATTTGTAAGAAAATTAGAAAAATCATCTGAGTTTGAGTCAGATAAATGAGACATTAATGTGTTTTGGAAGAGATTTGAGAACACTTAAGGAATAAAATGGTGAGACTTTATCCTAAAGTAATATTAATGAAAAATCTGTCATTGTCAAAGAGCTTGAAGAAATATTCTAAAGTAAGAATTGATGAAATTATTGAGACAAGAATGCAAAAATTTGTAAATATTATTAAAGAAGATAATAATAATATCCTTGATGATATAACAAAATTATTTTCTGAAGTAAATAAAAATGAATTGCCTTGAAAAAGTGCTTTGATACTTCAAAAGAAGAAGTATAAACTGTAACAATTAAATTGATTTAAGTTATTCTTAATAATAATAGACAAACAGAATTGAAGAAAGAAATTGAAATTAAAGAAGACATGTACAAAGTTAAGTTAAGAAATTTGATACAAGTTTTTCAACATGAATTCAGAAATTCTGCAAGATGTAAAAGAGGTAATTTGAATAATATTGAGGAATTAACACACACTTTTATAACAATTTCTACACCTATAAATCAAAGGAAAGACAAGTAACATTACAATCCACAAGTATTGGATATAGAGAATTTACAAATTAGCAATTAATTTTACACCTATTTCCACAGCTTCAAAGCATCAATTGGACAAGCACTTCCAAAGGAGGTTCCAAAAAGTTAACAAAGTGCCTTTCTTCAGCTGTGAAGGAGGGTATGAGCATGTGGAGCTAATCAGAGGAATGAACATGATAAAAGAGGAATTTGAATTCTCAGGAATATTAGTAAAAGCAAGATTCAACACCTTGTTTATCAAATAAGATCATAGATGGTATATAGAAATAAGACAAGCAGATGGACAACAAAGCTGGGGTTGGTAGAAAACCCAGATTTAAAACAAATCGGCCAATGATTCTTGGAGACTTAAGGTTAAACAGCCTTTGAATCTGAAAATTCTAATTCTGACAGAGACTGAGAATAACCATGGTTTTGCAAAAATAAGGAAATATTGACAGCATTATACCCTGAAATTTCATAATTTATGATTTGAAGAAGAACTCTGAGACAATGTGGAGGAGATTTAGAACATTATGTGAAAAGAAGGACTACTGAAAAATACTCAGAAGAAGAGATTATCAATATATTAGAAGAATTAACCACTAGAAAAGAGATTTATATAGTAACATGAATCTTAACACAAGGTTTGAAACACCTTTGAGATATCCTGTGAACAAAAAACCCAAAGAAAATTCTGATAATATGAAATTTAAATCTGAAGGAACAATCAGAAAGTGCATATTTGCAAAAATACCACCCATTTAGCTAGTAGATGTCCAAAAATAGGGAATATCAATGAAATTAAGGTTGAAAGGGAACCTTATGATGACAAAGAGGATGTGAATGACCAAAATTCACATAATAAATCATCAATATTTTCTGAATCTTAAAAAGATAAAGAAAATATTAATGTTACATTTTACATTATGGAATGTTACTCCCACTTACCAAAATTGAGTAATAGTCAACTTGAATAATCAAAAGAGATTCAAAACTTATGAAGACCAAAACAAACATGGGAAAAGGTTAGAAAACTGGAAATTCCTGGGACAAGCCTTCTGAAATACCAAAATTATTTATATCTAGGAAAATAAAAAAAACTGAATCCAAACATAGAAAAAGCAAAATGAAATGTCTATTCCATATTTGGGCCTTGGAGAGACTGGATTATTTTCTTGAGAGATGTGTTTTTTGAGGTCATAACATATTTCACTGCTGTTAACTCCCTTATAGACACCTAACAGACCTATGATTATATGGAAGATAGCCATACAAGAATATAGAGGCAGTATGACTATTGAAAACAACAATGGGAATATTCACAAAAATGAATATTTATCAAGAAGATTCAAATTAACAAATAAAATTGGAAATACTGAATATACACCAGAGGAAGCTTATACACAGAAGCCAATATAAGGAATTAGTGTTACAGACCTAAAAACAACCTTATTTGTAAGGTGTGGATATGAAACTTTGATGAAATATCAAGTACTTTTCCTGTACTCAAAATTTGTATAAGGTAGAATTCTTTAAAAATAGTAAGAAAATAGTATTTTTAAAGAGAAAACACACCAATTTCATTGTTTTTAACTATATAAGTATAAAACAATAATATGATAAAAATTTATTGTTTTACCAACAATGAAGATTTATCCAAAAATACTCTACAAGAGATATTTAAGGCTACAAAAGAAATTTCTTCAAGAGCAATTTCAATTGAGATTAATTGAGCAAAGAACTTCAAGCAGTTAGCTAAAGATGAAATTCTTTAAAAAGATATTTCAAGAAAAAACACGCCCAAAAATAACCTGAGTGAATTTGGAAACAAAGTGACAAAGTTAACAGTGATGAAAGATGCTTTATTTCACTTTTGGGGTGGTTCAGGGGTAAAAATGCTTATGAGAGTTACAAAAAATGATTATAGTAATTTTTGAAGTGGTTAAAAGGTTTAAAATGCTATAAAAAGGGTTGTTGGAATCTTTTATTGATTGGTTTAACAGTGTTTAAACTAACTATAAAAGGAAAAGATTCTAACATGAAGAGAAAAGTAGGGCAAAGAAGAAATTCTTTTATAGCCATCAATTACTTACTACAAAAGTATAATTTACTCTTTTCAGTCGTGGAAAACACTCTGAAAACAGAAGAGCCAATTATGGCATGATTGAACCCTGGTTTAGACCAAAAAGGGGCTGGTTTTAGCCATTTTTTGCTATTTTTAGCCATTTTAGACCCTTAAATCAGCCATTACTATAGCAATACCTGGTCTAGAGCCTTCAAAACATGTAGGAATGTGTGTAAGAGGCTTAGAAACCAGTTAAAACTTCTTTTACCAACATTGTTTTAACTTAAGGGTAGTTTTACCCTCTTGGCAGCAGTTAAAACTACCCTGGTTGGTATCAAAACCTCATCATAAATTGAGTCACAGACCCTGTGACTCAATTCCAGTCCAAAGGTAATGAACATTTGCGTGGAGTTTGACATCCCACGCAAGTCAGCAAGGATTTTGGGGGTCTAGCTCCCCCTTAGAGCTAGAGTGTCTTTTCCACCCCAGAATTAATCTTTCCAATTTATTTTTTCTTTAACTCCTCATCATGTAATACAATTATAATTTAAACAAGTAATTCAATTGAGTTTTTAATTACACATTTGTAATAATTGATACCTCATATGTAAATTAAAGTTCACTTATGTAATACACATGCACATTTTGACATTTCAATTGAATTCAATTGAAAATACTTCAGTTCCTCATAGCTTCTAAGCTAAACACAACACCTCAATTTTAACAAAAAAATTGATAGTCAACACCAAATGTGGTGTTAATTAAATTAAGGTTTTGAGGATTTTCATACTTTTGTACAAAAAATACTAAAAAATTAATTTAAGCTTATTTAGAGTTGAATTACAGAAATTTCATCCAGAGGTGACCCCACTTTATTTTTTATGAGGAATCCAATGGTGTGATAATTGCTTTATGTTTAGTTTTTGGATGAAAATATATAATATACTTTATATAACTTTTTACCAAAAATATTTTAATTTCACAATTTTTATTAAAAATTCATTTTTACTTAATTTTTTCAAGTAAAAATGTAATTTCATAATTTTAAATTTTATTGTAATTTTCTTTTTGAATTATAATTAAATTTTCATTTTTAAATATAAATTTGTATTTATATTTCAATTTTTATTTTTATAATATAAACAAATTTATTTTATTTATCTTTGTATCTTAATTTATCATTTGTGGTCTTTTGGGTATATGAAAAAACCTCTAAGGCTCACATTCCCTCCCCCTAAAAAAAGAATATTACTCTGCAATATTGTTATTTCTAGTGTGCCTGAACCTTCTGAGAAGTTTAGTAGCTTCAGGTATGTCTTTTTCTGGTAACCATTCATCTTCACAATTTGGGTCACTGTACCTAACAAGGTATTCCCTTACTTTGTTGGTTCTCAACTTTCCTTCTTTGAGAACTTTGGTAATTTTCTTACTTCCAGATGACTCAATAGGAGGTATAGCTTGGGGAACTTTATTCCTAAAGGGAAATCTTTCAGAACCACTTGATTTATCTTGCTTTATCAAGCTCACTGGAAATATAGGATGCTTATTGCTAAGTTCTTCAGATAACTCTACTTAAACAGCATTTTCCCCATGGAGGGCCTGAATAAAAAAAGGTCCTGCAAAGGAGTCTATCAGCTTTTTACATCCCTTGATGTTATTGAAGTTAGTGGTGGATACAATAACTAAATCCCCCACTTTGAAATCTGGAGTTGCATGTGATTCATCCCATTTGTCCTTAGCATATGCAAAAGAGTCTTCCATGCACCTTACTGCATGCTTTCTAGCTTTGTGTAGAATTTCCTTGAAGCTAGCAGCTGTGAGATGTATTTCAATCAAATCTTTCCTCAAGGAATATTGGGGTAATTTGGGGTTCCATCCCTTTCCTAGGATAGCGGGAGTTTGATTGGTACTGGCATGTATTGATGTTTTATATGCTAATTCCAGTGCTGGAAACAGAGTGCGCCAATCATGGGTAAATCCATCACAATATTTAATTCAAGGACATATGCACAAAGTCTTCTGACCATGTCCTCTAAGGTCTGAATCATCCTTTCAGCTAGACCATCAGTTTGTGGGTGGTAGGCTGTAGAGAAGGACAGCTTAGTGCCAAATAATCAGTGAAGATTTGTCCATAGTGCTGCAGTGAATTTGGGATACCTGTCACTAATGATATTTGTAAATATGCCAGTCCATGACACTACTCTATTCCATATCAGAAGAGCTGTATCCATGGCTGTATAATCTTTGTGACATGGTAAAAAGATTGTAGTTTTACTGAATCTGTCTACAATAACTAGGCAAGCATTATAACTTCTGTCACCTCCTGGTGGTGGGCCAGTTCCCCAACCCATATGGACAATTTCCCAAGGTCTGCTGGGTTGTTGGATTTTCATCATATTTCCAAGTCTCTTTCCAGTGGATTTATTCAACTTTTGGAATCTGTCACAGGTTTTGCAATACTCTGCAACATCTTTCTGCCACATTGGCCACCATATGCAGGTCTTTAGTTTTTCTCTTGTTCTGTCTTCAGACAGATGTCCTGAGAAGGGGCTGCCATGGCATTCTTTTAATACAAGATTGATTAATTACCTGTCTACAACTGTCATGACACATGTGTGCTTGTTTCTGTGGTAAATTATACCATCCAGTAGGTGAAATCTTCCTTCATCATAAGTTTTTTTCCATACTTCATCCAAGGCATATATCAGAGAGTTGTCCTTACAGTTTTTGTTAAGTAATTGGCATAAGATGCTACAATTTGTATCTTGAGTGTAACTGTTTCTTACTTCTTCAAAGAAGGTGGTGTTCAAGTCTGTAACACTTATTCCTTCTATTGGGATCTGTGGTGAATCTTCTTTTGGCACATAAGCAGGATTATTAATATAATTTGGTAATGGCCATCTGTTTAGTCCATCTGCATTTTTATGAACATTCCCAACTTTATGAACAATAGTCATATTGCCCCTGTATTCTTGTATGGCTATTTTCCATCTGAGCATATTTCTGTTAGGTGTTTTCATGTTTAAAAGTGATTTGAAAGCTGTAAAATCTGTTATCACTTAAAAAACACATCCCTCTAAGAAAGAGTTCAATTTTCTAAGGCCCAGACAAGGCATAGATATTCCATTTGACTTGCTCCATATCTGGCTTCAGTTGGTTCAATTTGCCTGGATATGAAACATATGGGTCCTTCCACAGGTTTTTCATTCATTATCTGAACTTGGTGAAGTGAAGCACCCAGCCCATCCCCTGATGCATCAATATACAATTTCAAAGGTAACTTAAAGTCTGGCATCAGTAAGAGTGGAGCAGTGGTCAAGGCTTCTCTTAGAGACTCAAAAGCTTTGACTCTGTCAACAGTCATTTCAAATACTGTGTCTTTGTCACACAATTTATAAAGTGGTCTTGCTATGGATGCAAAATATTTAATGTGTTGCCTGTAATATACTGCAAAACCTAAAAATGACTGAATTTCCTTGTTGTTCTGAGGCATGCATTTTAGCAATACTGCTGCAACCTTATTTTTGACAATTCCAAGGGCCAAACCAGATGCAACATGTCCTAGTGCTTTAAGTTCCTTAAATCCACAATGACATTTTTTCAAAGAGATTTTCCTGTTCACTGATTGTTTTTGTCAAAGCTCTGGACAATCTGTACATGTGATCTTCCCAAGTCTTGGAATAGACAATAATGTAATCAATGTAAATGATTAACCATCCCTCTTAAAGTTCTTCAGGGAAGATTTCATTCATCACTCTTTGCAAGTGTTAAGGTGCATTTTTGATACCAAAGGGCATTCTTAAATATTCATACACTCCACAATGAACAATAATTCTCAAATATTTTCTTGCTCTTGGTGTCAAAACATTTTGAAGGAATCCTTTAAGGGAATCCATAGTGGTTATATACACTGCTTGAGGTATTTGAATAAGGGCAATTTGGATTTTTGGTATTTGGTACCTATCTGGAACAGTGTAAGGGTTCAGAGCTCTAAAGTATCCAACCATTCTGAATTTTCCATTGTGCCATGTCACTATGACTGGTGTAGCCATTTCTACCTCTTCATTGTGGCCAACCTTTCTTATTACACCAAGGTCCAGATGTTCTTTGATATGAGTTTCCAGAGCTTCTCTTGACTTGGGACTTGCTGGGTATGCAGGTCTTCTCAAGATTGGTGGATAAGTTCTTTCAATATTAAGAATGATGTCAGCTTCATGACCAATAATTTCTCCTAGAGGTTCTTTGTCTGAAGAAAATGCTCCTTTGTGGTCATACAAAAGGGAAGAAAGTTCATTTTCTTGTTTATCAGTCAGATGAAGGCTTATTTCAGCCTCCCTCAACTGTTCAGATTTGAATTTTTCCAATTCTAAGCTGACTGGTGATAGTTTATTTACTGTAATTTGTCTTTTAAATGGTAAAGAGGCAAATTTCTGACGTTTATTGTCTCCAATAGTAAAGTATCTGTCTTTTTTGTTATTCAAAACTATCCCATACATGATTAAATAGTCATTTCCCAATATAAAATGGGTACTGGAGCAGTTTTCCATAACAAAAAATCCAACTGTGATTTTTAAATTTCCATTAATGTGTTGGAATATGACATTGGTCTCAAAAATTCCTAATTCTTTCATTGGATTACTTTCACTATTGAATTTTATACCATCAATTGGTGACAATTGGTCTTCAAAATTTGGTACACAAGTTCTAAGAAAAGATTTACCAACACAAGAGCAGAAGGCTCCTGGGTCAAGCAAGAGTTTAGTGGGCTTGTTTTCAATCACCACTTGTGTTATACAGGAGTTACCAGCTGTATAACCTTTCCCCCTGTATGGTTTGGTTTTCATAACTTGTGCATCTTGAACTTTTGATAAATCAAGTTGACCATTGCTCAATTGCGGCAAGTGGGAATAAGATTCCATGATGTCAAAAGTGGCATTAATATTTTCTATATCTTTTGAATATTCAGAGAATATTGATTAGTTATCATCTGAATTGTTTTCAATTATATCATCTTTTTCAATATCAATTTCATTGATTCCCCCCTTTTTGGACATATATTGGCTAGATGGGTGGTGCTTTGGCAAATATGGCACTTTCTGACTGTATCTGCAGATTTATACTTATTATTAGAATTTTCTTTGGGGCTTTTCTCCACCGAATCTTTCCAAGGTGTCTTAAACCTTGTTTTGAGATTCACCCTACTAGAACCAATTTTGGTTCTGGTGGTTACTTCTTCTAATATATTGATAATATCCTCTGCTGAAGATTGTTCAGTAGTCCTGCTTTTGACAGAATGCTCTAAGTCACCTCCACATTGTCTCAGAATCTTTCTGTGGATCCTAAATTCTGACATTTCAGGGTATAATGCTGTTAGTCTGTCTTTTTGTTGGCAAAACCATGGTAAAGCTTTGTCTTTATAAGCATTAAATTGGGCATATTCAAAGGCTGTCTCCACTTTGAATCTCCAAGCATCATTTGCCCATTTGTTGATAATTTGGGTTTTCCACCAAGTCCAACTTTGGTGTCCATGTGCTTGTCTTAATTTGATATACCATCTGTGAGCCTATCTGGTAAACAAGGTGTTAAATGTTGCTGTTACCAATCTGTCTGGTAATTCAAAATCTTCTTTAATCATCTCAATTCCTCTGATAAATTCCATGTGGTCATATTCTCCTTCATCACTGAAGTGAGGCCATTCTTTAAGCTTTGGTAATTCTTTCAAAAGTGCTTGGCTCATTGATGGTTCCAAGTTATAAAAAGAAGTGGATAATTCATTTTTTAACTGTGAATTATCAGGGTCCAATACTTGTGGATTTGGAATTCTGGTGCCCTCATTTTGATTCAGAGGTGTAGACGTTCTTGGTCGGGTGTTCAGTATATGTTCAAGATCATTCATTTTACTGTTGCTACACATTTGGGAATTCCTGTATTCATGTTGGAAGGCTTATATCAAATTTATTACTTCAATTTTATACATGTATTCTTTATGTGTGATTTCTTGCCATAATTCTGTCTGTCTTGGATTATCAGCAGTGATTTGATTCAATTTCATTGATAATTTTGATACTTCTTCTTGTGAAGCATCAAAACACTTTTTCAAGGCAATGGTATAAGTCTTCACTTCAGTAAATGAATTTTAAATGTCATCAAGGACTTTCTTGTTATTTGTCTTCATAATATTTATGGCTTGTTTAATTCTTGTTTCAATTATGTCATCAATATTGAATTTAGAATATTTTTAGGTTAACTCTTTAATAATGGCAGATCTTTCATTTATTTTATTTCCAAAAGAATTATCATTATTGGAGGTTTTAATTGTTCTTAAAACTTTTTGAAAACACATAAGTGTTTCATTAATTTGGCACAGACTCAAGTTGTTTGTCTTAATGTTGTTAAAAATGGTTTCATTTTTATCAGAAATATGTTTTTTCACATCATTCATAGCTTCATAAAACTCTGGGATGGAGTCAAATATATCAGAAATAATTTCTGGAATCTTAATCTGGCCTCTTCCTTCTGTAATTCCATCATGGTTCTGGCCATCTGAAACACATTTTCCATGGCATCCTGCTGAATCTTTGGAATCCTGTAGCCCTGGCTGTAGGGTTTTGGGGCTGGTGCCTTCCCTTTGCCCTTTTTTTGAGCTTGTGGCTGCTTTTTCACATTGGAATTGCTGCTGCTGGCCACTGGGGCTGGTCTTGGCACTTGCTTTGGTGGTGGAGGGTTGTTTTTCCTCCATTCTGCTGTTAAATACATCATGTTCTTCTTTTACATAAATGGATGCCATCCATTGAGTAACTTGCAAGTGTTGGGATGACCCAGGAATTTTCTTACAGTCAGGTATGAGTTCATGCAGTTTTTCCACAGATCTGCAAGGATCTGGTACTCTTTGTGCTGAAGTTCATTGTTGTAAGCCTTCTGACTGGCTTTGTTGTAGATGTCCACTGAGGCTTCTTGTGGCAGTGTCAGCTCTTTCTGAAGGTAAAATAGTGTCATCAGCTTCAGAATTGGACAGTTTATTGTTGTGGAAGTCTTTAACTGACCCTTGTCCTTCTGTATCTGATTGGATTCTGCCATAATCGCGTCTATGACCTTTTTGGGAGCTTCTTGAGGGCTTATAGCTTGCTCCTGATCTGGTTGAAGGCATATTTATGATTAAAAAGGCTTTAAAATAGTAATTTTACATCAAACACTTACTATTTGCCAGATTTTTAGCTTTCTTAAGAGTATTACTGATGTCCAAGTTGATCAATTCAGAAGAACTTGACTCTTGTTGGTTATTCTGAGTTATGATAACAGTGCTATTATGATCAGAAATCACAGTGCTTGTAGGTATAATGCTAGTAACTGTAGAGGAGGTTTCAATGTTTTCTTGTCTTACCACGTTGTCAAACACCAAAAGTAATGAAAAAGCCAATTAATTAAGTAAAAAAAGGTATTTTAAAAAAAGAAATAAAATATAAGCCTCACTTATAATATGAAAAAAAGTTATTTTTTATAGATTTTTTGAATTATAAGTATGTTTATATGTTTTTTAAATTTTCCAATATAAGAAATAAGATTCAAAAAGAGTAAAAAAATATCTCACAGGTAAAATATCACGGCTGGGCCCCCAAATGTAAGGTGTGGATATGAAACTTTGATAAAATATCAAGTACTTTTCCTGTCCTCAAAATTTGGATAAGGTAAAATTATTTAAAAATAGTAAGAAATAGTATTTTTAAAGAGAAAACACACCAATTTCATTGTTTTTAGCTTTATAAGTATAAAAAAATTATATAATAAAAATTTATTGTTTCACCAACAATAAAGATTTATCCAAAAATACTCTACAAGAGATATTTAAGGTTACAAAGGAAATTTCTTCAAGAGCAATTTCAATTGGAATTGATTGAGAAAAGAACTGCAAGCAATTAATGAAAGAACAAAATCTTTAAAAAGATATTTAAAGAAAAGACATTCTCAAAAGTGACCAGAGTGAATTTGGAAACAAAGTGACAAAGCTAACAGTGATGAAAGATGCTTTAATTCACTTTTGGGGTGGTTCAGGGGTAAAAATGATTATAAGAGTTACAAAAAATGGCTATAATGATTTTTTCATGTGGTTAAAAGGTTTAAAATGATTGAAAAGGGTTTTTGGACTCTTTATTGATTGGTTTAACAGTGTTTGAACTAATTATAGAAGGAAAAGATTCTAACATCAAGAGAAAAGTGGGGCAAAGAAGACGTTCTTTTATAGCAATAAATTGTCTTACTGCAAAAGTAGAATTTACTCTTGTCAGTCGTAAAAATCAGTCTGACAACAGAAAGGCCAATTATGGCATCATTGAACCCTGGTTTAGACCAAAAAAGGGCTGGTTTAAGCCATTTTAGACGCTTAAATCAGCCATCACTATAGCAATACCTGGTCTAGAGCCTTCAAAACACGTCAGAATGTGCGTAAGAGGCGTAGAAACCAGTTAAAACTGTCTTTACCAGCATTGCTTTAACTTAAGGGTAGTTTTACCCTCTTGGCAGCAGTTAAAACTACCCTGTTTGGTATCAAAACCTCATCATCAATTGAGTCACAGACCCTGTGACTCAATTCCAGGCCAAAAGTAATGAACTTTTGCATGGACTTTGACATCCCACGCCAGTCAGCAAGGATTTTGGGGATCTAGCTTTCCCTTAGAGCTAGAGTGTCTTTCCCCCCCAGAATTAATCTTTCCAATTTATTTTTTCTTTAATTCCTCATCATGTAATATGATTATAATTTACACATGTAATTCAAGTGAGTTTTTAATTACACATATGTGATAATTGATACCTCATATGTAAATTAAAGTTCACTTATGTAATACATGTGCACATTTTGACATTTCAATTGAATTCAATTGAAAATTCTTCAATTCCTCATAGCTTCTAAATTAAACACAACACCTCAGTTTTAACACAAAACAGTGATAGTTAACACCACATGCGGTGTTAATTAAATCTAGGTTTTGAGGATTTTCATAATTTTGTACAAAAAATGCTAAAAACTTAATTTAAGCTTATTTAGAGTTCAGTTACAGAAATTTCATCCAGAGGTGACCCCACTTCATTTTTTATGAGAAATCCAATGGTGTGATAATTTCTTTATGTTTATTTATTGGATAAAAAGCTATAATATATTATATATAACCTTACACCAAAAATATTTTAATTTCACAATTTTTATTAAAAATTCATTTTTACTTAATTTTTACAAGTAAAAATGTAACTTCATAATTTTAAATTTTATTGTAATTTTATTTTTAAATTATAATTAAATCTTGATTTTTAAATATAAATTTGTATTTATATTTTGATCTTTATTTTTATAATATAAATAAATTTCTTTTATTTATATTTGTATCTTAATTTATCATTTGTGGTCTTTTGGGTATATGAAAATACATCTAAGGCTCACATTATTTGAAGACTTAAGCAATAGTTATACTCAAGAAAAGAATTGTAGAGCTCTATTCCAATTACTTTCTGAAGCTTCTGAAGATACTTCTTGGATAAATTAATTAAATGAATTATTGATATGAGCTTATGATTAAGGAAGATTTTTCCTACTGGATGGCATAATATACAATAGAAAAAATCACAAATGTTTTATGACAGTTGTAGATACATCTGTAATTAACCTTTTCTGAAAAGAGTTTAACAATTTCCCTTGCTCAGGACACATCTCTGAAGACAGGACAAGAGAAAATACTAAGACATGGATATGATGATCAATGTGTCAGAATGATTCTTCAGAATACTGAAATCCTTTGACAGATGTGACAAAGCCAAGAAGACCACTGGAAAAAGACTTGGCAATATGATCAAAATTCAAGAAATCAGTATACCTTGTGAAATTCTGCATATGAAATGGGTAACTGCACCACTAACGGTTGGTGAAAAGAGCTATAAGGCATTCCCAGTGATTGTGGACAGATTCATTAAGACTACAATTTATTTTCCATGTAACAAACATGATAAAGCCCTGGATACAGCTCTTTCAATATAGAACATAGTAGTGTCCTGGACTGTCATATTTATCAACATAATTAGTTATAGATATCCCAAGTATACTTCAGAACTACAGTCAAATCTTCATCAACTATTTGGGACCAAATTATCCCTTTCTACAGCTTACCACCAACCAACTGATAGATCATATTCACAAATGATACAAAAAATAGAGGATATAGTCAGAAGTCTTTGTGCATATCTTTTAGTGCTTAAATATTTCAATGGATTTACCCATAATGGGTGTACCCTTTTACCTGAACTGTAATTAGCATATCAGACATCTGTTCATACCAGTACTAATCAGACTCCTGCTATTATGGAAAGTAGATTTAATAGCAGATTGATACATGATTATTAAAAATTTGTATTGGTTTCAGTACCTCCCCAATCTTCTAGCTTCAAGGAAATTCTTGAAAAAGATAGGAAACATTCATTAATATGAATGGACAGTTGCATATTGTAAAGACAGATATGAAAAAGTTACATGCTTCTCAAGGATTCAAAGTGAAAAGCTTCGTAGTTCCATCCAATATCAAATTAACAGCATTAAGGAATGAAACAGTATGAAAGACTGCTTTCCAGGAACTTTTTTGATGAAAGCTCTCCATGAAGAAAACCCTGTAGAAGTAATAATATCTGACAAACCTAGCAACACACATCCTAATTTTCCAGTAAGCTTACTAAAGCCTCAGAAAGCTGGTGATTCTTCCAAATTACCCAGAATAGACCTCCTTTCAAAACATAAGTTACTAAGAGAAATGCCAAAGCTCTTACAGAGAGAAAACTGAGGACTAAGAAGTTGAGAGAGTACCTCATAAGATATAGTGATCCAGCTTGTGAAAATAAATTGTCAGAAAAAAGGAAATAACAGAGGCTATCAAAATTCTGAGAAGTTTTGAACACACTATAAATATTGATATTAAAAAGTACTATTCTTTTTAAGGGGGAGGGAATTTCAGCCTTGTAGGTATTTTCATATACCTAGAAGACAACAAAAGCTTAAATAAAAGTTATAGTCAAAAATGAAATAATTATTTTTGAGTATGGAATAAAAATGAATAATAAAAAGCCAATTATAAAATTAAATAAATATTAAATTTAACAAAAACTGGAAAAAAGTATTTTCACTTGAAAAAGTGAAGGAAAAATAATTTTTCTACAAAAATTGTAAAAAAAAATAGTTTTTGGAAAAAGGTTAATCATAATTATTATGGATTATTTTACAAAAATGAAAATATTAAAATTATTTAATCTTTGGATTCCTCATGAAATTTTAGGTGGGGTGAAATCTGAGTGAAATTTATATAGCTAAAATCTGCATAAACTTGAATTAAGTTTTTAGTATTTTTTTATTAAAATCAGAAAATTCTCAAAAGATTAATTTAGTTTAAATAAAATATGGTATTTAATGCCAAGCTTGGTGTTAGAACTCAGATGAGGTGTGTAGTCTAGAAGGTATGAGGAATTGCAGTTTTTTTCAATTGAAATTTGAAGATTTTTGTGTGTATTACATGAGATATATTGAATTTAAGTATGAGGAATTAAGAATTAGGGTTGTGTACTTTGATTTTCCAATTGAATTACATGTTTAAATATTTAAGTGTAATAAATGATGAGGAATCAAAGAGAAAATAAATTTTAATAATTAAATTCTGTGCGGAAAAGGAATCTTGGCTCCAAGGGTGCCAGACTCCTCCAATTTACTTTCTGAAAGGAATGAGGTGTGAAAATACATGCAGAAGTTCATTTATTTTAGCCTGGAATTGAATCACAGTGTCTGCGACTTAATTTATGACAAGTTTTCGATACCAACCAGACAGGTTTCAACTGTTTCCAAGAGAGTATAACTACCCTTAAGCTGAAACAAAGTTCATAAAGCCAGTTTCAGCTGTTTTGAAAACATCTTATGCATATTATGATGTGTTTTTAAGTCTTAAAAACAGCTATTAATATACTAATGGCTAAATAAAGCCCCTTTTGGGTCTAACACAGGGCTCAATGATGCCATAATTGGAATTTTTACAGTGTGTTTCTCATTGCTTATTAGAGTAAATTTTTGGTTGGAGGAAGAAAATTGGTGGCTACAAAAGAATTCCTTCTTTTTGCCATCTTTCCTCTTCATTACAAAGTGCTTTCCTTTTATAATTATTTTGAACATGTTTAAAGGAATCAATAACAGATCAAAAAAACAGCTTTTGAATGACCTTGGAGCTTATATACCATGCTGAAACAACATTAAAATAATAGTTTGTGACTCTTTATAATCATTTTACCCTGAACCACCCCAAAAGGGAATTAAAGCATCTTTTACTGTAAGCTTTCTCAATTTGTTTCCAAATTGCATTGGGTCCATTTTGGGTCTGTTTTATCTTTTATATTTAACTCAGAGAATTTTTCTTATAATAATTGCTTGCAGGTCTTTTCTAAATTAATAAAATTGAAATTTATCTTGAAGAAATTTCTTTTGTTGCAAAAAAATCTCTTTTAGAGTATTTTTGGATACAGTCTTCTTGGTGATAGAGAAGTCAATATTTAGAATATAATTATTCATAAAAAAAAACCTATAAACAATAATTTTTGAATGTTTTCTTTTAAAACTATTAAACCCCCCTTTTTTATATAATTTTACCTCATACAAATGTTCAGGAAAGCAAAACTACTTGTGTTTTAATCAAAGTTTCATATCCACACCTTAACTTTCCTCCCATTAGAGATTCTTTCAGAGAGAATATTCACATAAAAAACAATAAAAAGAGAATTAAAAATTGAGTTTAAGTCAAAATATCCAAATTTTTTCATTCAAATTTGAGTTCCAGGTATAATTCTGAATCCCAAATAGATTAAAGTTTAATGTGTGCATACTATTTTGAAGCTTTGATATGAAGATGATATATTTATTACAAAGTTCATTTTATGAATATTTAAAATAAAAGATTTGAAGAAAGGATCCTTAAATCCAAATTTTGGATCAAATTCTAATCACCTTCAAGAATAATCAAATGAGATCCTTACAAGGCTAAATAACAAATAATGTTATATATTAAAATATTTGAATCTTGGTTTATACACAGATAAAATAGGTTTGTAAGTTGTGTGAAAATTTCAAGGAGATGAATACAGAAATACACTTTCTATGAATTTTTGAAGTTATTGCTTTTTTGCATGTAAAAAAATAATATAAAATAAGCGTTAGCTTTTGATGAAGATAAATTTTATTTTAAGATTATTTTAGATTATTTAAGCTTGATTAGGCTTTGCAAGATCTTCAAAAATGGAATAAAAGGCTGTATAATGGGATTTACCCATTGGAAGCTTGGGACTTTGGTCCAAATGGATGATAAAACCTGTCACAGGGGTCTTATAAGTGAAGATGGCCTTGAACTCAGTAAGCTGAAGCTCACTTGCACAGGGCTCAGAGTGATTAAGAGGAAACACTTAAGTAGTGTAAATGACATAAGATTTCTAATGATAAATGAATTAGCAAGCAGCCAAAATAAAGGAGCCATTCACAAACAAGTCCAAGTACACTTTTCAACCTGTCATAAAGGAATAAAGTAGTTAATAAGGATATGGCAACCATAATGATACTGAAAAGGCAAGGAAAGATTCAAAGACTCATTCAGAATTGAGAATTATAATATTCCAATAAGTAAGAAGAGATATAAAGTATTAATTATCTGGGGAAGAGTCCCCAGAGGCAGGAAGAGGGTCTGGTATATGTGAGAATCTACCAGCCCAGGTCCAAAGAGTGAGAAATTCTGAAAAAGAATTTCTTTTAAACTTTGAAGGCCCAGTATAAATGAAAAGGGTCCGTACCGCCGGTGTGGTGAGTGTCAGCGTGTCGTAACCACAGGAAAGACCCCTTGCAATTAGTGTTGTATGGAAATTAAAGCCTCCAACAATATAAGGACAATTGGCCTCTGGGTCACCCTCATTTTCTCTTTCCATATACTCTTTAATTAGCCCCTTTGGAAAATTCTTTGACCTTACAAAAGCCAGGCCATTTCCTTGACTTTGGGCCTGGGGGTCTTTGTCCCCTGGCCCACCCCCTTGGATTAGGGGGATTTGGGCCATTTAGCCCCCCCTATGGCCTCTATGGCCCGTGGACAGTAAGCTATGGTCCATAGGCCCCTTTTCGCCTAAATCCAATGAGGAAAAAAGGGGCCAAGGGGACTATACCTCAAGCCCCCAAACCATAATCTGGCATATCAATTCCTCAGGGCCAAAACCCCAAAGGACTCAAAATGGTCATAGCTGGACACTGACCTCAAATCTCAAGTCATGTCCTCTGGAAAGAAACAGAGGCCACCAGGAACCGTAAGAGAGGTTCTCCCCTCAAGATAAGGGAAACCTTGACACCGCTCAATGGACCCAAGTCTGTAGGAACCAGGACTGGTGAATATATGGTATTATATACCATTGTTAATAATTTGTCCTCAGAAATCCAATGGTGATGGTTTCAGGACTTCATCACACCATTTAAGATCAAGTCCCCAAGTCCATCACCCCATTTTGAAGGAAGACTTCAGTCATTCAGTCTCGCAATCCATGGAGACTACCAGAAGACCACTCAACAACACCAATAACATGACCTTCAGGTATTTTTTAATTCATTTCAACAGTATTTCCCAAAGGGAATACTGGCCTAGGATTTGTGAAGGGAAATTACAAGAGGTTGCTAATCATACAGTCAATGGTCACGGGATCAAGCACTTCAGCACTCCTTGAAAAGCTCAATCGATCCATACAGGTGGTATTCAGGCAGCCTTTATGTAATTGGCCCATTTGCGCCAATTCATATTCCACTGTGGGAATGCAAGACACGCAGTTCCATTCTCAAGATGGCCAGATATTTAGTGATCCAAAACAGTCAATAAAGCTGGGTGATCAACCCTCCAGGATGAGTATTCCGCTTTTCACATATACTGGCCACCTTTCCATTGATGTGGAATTTTTCCCCAGTTAATTGATATATTGGATTTATTATTATTATTATTTTTCTTTTATTAATTTAAAGTAAATACTGATAGTATTAAGTCAGTCATTTGCCCCTTTCTCTTTGCCTGTCAGTGGATATTGATGGTCATATCCTTCACTCATTACATTGTTATTTTTGGCAGGTTGAAACAGTGAATTGAGGATTATTTGGTTGGCTCTTTGGCCTTTGGCTTTGCCAGGCTGAGTCTATGATGAAGCTTATTAATAACTATTTAAAACCTTTAACTATGACTGTGAAATGGTGAGAATAGTATAAAAAGTTTGTTTAATGATAATAAATTTTAATAAAGGAATATTCAGGGCTTTACTATTGAGTAATAGTGGTGGTGAGCGCTATTGAAAGCCCTGAGTGCAGCTTTACCTGTTGGATTACAATAATTAAAATTATAATTATGCCTAATTATTTTCCAAGAGTATAACTTTTTCTTGACAGTTGTACTATGTAGGAATTCAAGAGAAGGATGAGGAAACCTTTTCTGGTGAAGAAAAGGTCCCTTTTTATCCTAATATTGGGTGAAAAAAGCTCATAGACCTTTCCACGTAGAGGAATTGAAGATTTGGACTTTCAAGAACTGGCTTGTGGTTTTCACAAGGCCTGGATATCCTGTATTGGGCTCAGATGTGGCTTTGAAACCACATATGGGCAGTTTTCACCAATACAGGGTGAAGGTTTTCATCTGGGGACCACATAGCCCTCTTCTGACATGTATGATGCATAGAATTCTGTACAGAACCTGCATGGGACCCCAGTATTGAATGAATTATGAGGTATTGAAGTATAAACATACTTCTTTGTCTATTTGACACCTCATCATGAGACTCATGGGAGAATATCCCACAGTAAGGCTGTATTGGTGTGACTGTGAGATTTTGAGCTTAAAGCTTCCATACCTTTGCCAATTTTGGAGATATAAATCTCAATGTTGGCTCATTATTTAGCCCTGGATGTGTTCTACACAATGGTACCTCATCTAGTATGGTTATCATTAAATATGGCAAAGTTATGCCATGTACAAGACTTTTTGTACATATGTATGATTTAGTTAAAATATGTATGGAGCTTGTTTGCCCCATAACGTTTGTTCTAGATGAGATATGGGGAAATGGATGGCACTAGCAGATAGCCCTGATTGTTCTCTTTCAAAAAAAACCCACTTTAGATATCTCAAACTCAAACGGTAGAAGCTAGATGAGAGGTGAATATTTTCTTCACCCTCATTTGACCTTATTTTGATCATAACTTCTGTAATTCTGGTGCTAGCTTAATTTTGCTAGTACCATTTGATAGTCCTGACTTGGAGTTTCATTTTGAATACACATCTGATGGGGTTAAGCCTCTTCCTCAGTATTTTAGATGGGAGTTGAAAAATAAGGTTTATGCTCAGCCAAACCTTTGAGCAGGAATAACTTTGTTATTCTTTTTCCTATGATGGTGGGACTTGTATATTTGGAAAGGGGTGAGTTTCCTCTTTCATTCGATAATGTTTGAGCAGGTTTGGCTCAGATCCATGTTTTTCTGGTATCTTGGCTCTAACATTGGTTTATGGTATTTGGCTGTCATGCAGATGCTCCGGTTTTGAGTCACAGGCTGACATACCCTCCCTCCAAATAAGGCTCATCATGGATGAGACTTTTCAGCCCTCCTAGAGGCCCTGAATCTCCTTAGATGAAGGTTCCCATCTGGTATGGCATCTTCTGCCACCCATTGGTCTTTACCTGCTGTCTGGTTCTTAGATCTGACCAAGTATTGCCTTTGGTCTTTACCATTAAGTCTGATATTCCTGGACTTGATGATTTTCTTCACAGGGCCAGGGGAGCCTTCAAACTCCACTATTTCTGGTGGAGTGGAATTCTTCTTCCTAGAGGGGAACTTGTCCTCGTCTGTCTGGAAGTATGGCTTGACCAAAATTACTGGGAATACTGGGTGTTTCCTAGAATATTCCTCTGTGAGTTTGACCTCCACTGAATTCTTCCCTATCAGCTAAATGATAGTGAAGGGCACTACAAAAGAGTCTCTCATTTTCTCTGGTCCCTTAAGATTGTTGAAGTTAAGTGTAGACACTAGCACTTGGTCCCCTTTTTTAAAGTCAGGTTCCATGTGTGATTTGTCCCACCTCTGTTTGTTGTATTTCTTTTCATCAGCTATGAATTTAGCAGCTGTGTCACAAGCCCTCTTCCACATATCATGGAAGTTCTTGGCTGTGGGGTGGATAGTCAGAAGATTCTTCTTCAAGTTATCCACAGGAAACAGGGGATGCCACCCCTTTTCTACCAGTGAAGATGATTTCCCTGTGGTAGAATTCTGACTAGTGTTATAAGCCAGTTGGACTTCTAGTAGAAGGTTAGCCCAGTCATGGGTGTATCCTTCATGGTCCTTGTATTCCATGCCACATGCATAGACCCTTTCAAGGATATCCTCCATGGCTTGGATCATCCTTTCAGCTAGGCCATCTGTTTGTGGATGGTAAGCTGTAGAAAATGCAAGCTTTGTGCCTAGCATGTCAGACAAGTTGGGCCAAAATTCTGATGTAAATTTTGGGTCCTTACCACTAATGATAATTTTAGGGACTCCAAAGGTGGATAGTATATCATTCCAAAATGACAAAGCAGTATCCATTGCTGTGTCCTCCCTGTGACATGGTAGGCACCTCACACCCTTGCTGAACCTATCAACTATGATCAGGCAAACATTGAAGTTTACTTTGCCTCCTGGGACAAGTCCTGTAACCCAGAGCATGTTGATGGCTTCCCACTGGTGTTTGGGGTCTTCTATGTGTTGAAGTAGCCCATACTTTTTCCTATGTTTTCTGTTTTCCTTCTGGAATCTTTCACAAGTGTTGATATATTCACTCAACTCTTGTTCCAATTTTGGCCACCAAGCTGTGCTTGCTACCCTTTACTTGGTCTTGTCCTCACTCATGTGTCCCATTTAGGGGCAGTCATGACATTCTTGCAGGATCAGGGATGTATGGTCCCTGTCTACTACTGTGAGTGCACTTGTGTGCTTCTCTCTATGGTAGAGCAGGCCATCTATAAGGAAAAAACATTTGTCCTTTTAGTCCCTCAAACAGGGTTCCGCTAGCTGGAATTCCAGCTCTGGGGTCCTGCATTTCTGTTTAAGGAGTTGCAACAATATGCCACACCGTTTGTGCTTAGCATATGTCTTCATCACTGCATTGAAGAACTCATTATGAGATTCTGAGGAGCTTCTTCCAGATATGGGAGTTTCTCTTCCTTCTGATCCAGTTTATCCACTGACTGGGGTACCATTTCCTGGTTCCAATTCAGAAAATATGAAGTTTTTCCTCCTATCTATTTCCATGAAATGGATAGGGATCTTGGCTGCTACTTCAGGGTCATAAGCTGGATTGCTTTTGAAATTTTCCAGTGGCCATCTGCATTGGTGTGGCTATTGCCTTCTTTGTATATGATGGTCATATTACCTCTATACTATTGAATGGCTATTTGCCTTCTCAGCATGTGTATATTGGTAGTCTTCAAGCTCAGTAAAGACTTCAAGGCTGTGCAGTCTGTGTAGACTTCAAAGACTGCACCCTCCAAGTAATGGTGGAGTTTCTCTAGAGCTCAGAATAGGTGTAGACCCTCAGTCTGGGTGGCCCCATACCTGGCTTCTAAATCTTTCAGTTGCCTAGAGATGTAGAATATTACACCCTCTCTTGGTTCACCATCTACAATTTGTCTCTGGTGAAGGGCTGCCCCTGAGCCATGGCTACATGCTGCTGCTATGTATAGCTTGAATGGTAGCTCAAAGTCAGGTAAGATGAGCACAGGTGCATTTGTGAGTTAATTCTTGATCCTCTCATATGCATCCCTCCTTTCCTTGGTAATTTCAACAACTAAATATTTTGAGCATAACTTGTATAGACTACTAGTTATGTGGGGAAGGTTCCTGATGTGGCTTGTGTAGTAGCTAGCAAAACCAAGGAAAGATTGCATCTATTTGATGTTCTTTGGTACTGGTTTTAGCAATATTGATGCTACTTTGTTCTGGTCTATGGCCAGACTAAGAACTGAGACTTTGTTTGCCAGTGCCAGTAATTCTTGTTGGCCAAAATTGCACTTTTTAAGTGCAATTTCCAGATTGATGAGTGTGAATTTACTTAGTACTCTGTCTATGTACTGCACATGGTCTTCCCATGTCTCTGAGGATAAAATGATGTTATCAATATATACTACCATCCAGCCTTCTAATATTCCTTCTTGAAATATAGTATCAATCATCCTTTGGAAGTGGGCTGGTGTATTTTTGATCCCAAACAGCATCCTGGTGTACTCATATATACCCATATGGCATATGATTGTGAGTAGTTTCATGGAGTTTGGCTTCACTCCATTCTGGTGGAAGCCCTTCATACAATCCATCTTGGTTATGTATTTGGCTTTTGCCAGTTTGTCTAGGGAATTAGGTATCCTTGGTATAGGGTACCTGTCAGCTTTTGTATAGTTATTCAGAGCTCTGAAATACCCACACAACCTGGATTTGCCGTCATACCAGGTGATAAGGACAGGAGTGGTGATTTACACTATTTCATTATGTCCTATCTTCCTGAGGACATCCATTTCTAACAGTTAATTGATGTGTTTCTCAATTTCCTTCCTATTTTCCAAACTTGCTGTGTATGTATGTTTTCTCAGCATGGGTGGATAGGGTCTTTCCACATTCAGATAAAATTCTATATCATGGCCTCTAATTTTTTCTAATGGCTCTGCACCAATGGCAAATGCTGGTCTATTCTTCCTCAGCATCTTCAGTAAACTAACGTTTTGTTTACTGGTGAGGGTATTACTGAATTGGCACTCCCTGAGCTCATTCAGTAATCCTTCTAGTGGGTCTTGGGTAGATATTTGGTATATATCAAGTGAAAATTTCTTTTCCTTGTTTGTACCAATAGTAATGTTCCTGTGTTTACTATTGTAAATTTCAATGCCATACATCCTCTGGTAGTCTGTTCCCAGTAACAGCCCTTGGATGTGGGCATCTTCAAGCACAACAAACTCTGGATTGAGTCTGATATTACCTTTCCTATGGGGTATAATTGTCTCTTTGATAATTGTCCCAATGGAATTCATCTTCCCTGATGCACTTTTGAAGTTCTTTGCCTTGGTTGGCAAGAGTTGTTTTTCCCAATTTGAGAAGTGATGATCCAGATAACTTCTGGCCACTATTGAGCAGTGTGCTCCACTGTCAATGATCAATGGGTGTTGAGCATTGTCTATGCAAACAGTCATCTTTGTGGCTGTCCCATGTACGTATGCCATTCCTTTAGTTTGTGTAACTAGGAATGTTTGTGCATCTTGTGTGTCAGGCTGAGTCTATGATAAAGGTGTATAATAGTATGTATAAACTTTAACTATGACTGTGACACAGTGAAAATAGTTTAAAACGAGTTGATTCATAATAATAAATGGTTAAATCAAGATATTAAGGGATTTACTATAATATTATAGTGGTGGTGAGCGCTCCTGAAAGCCCTGGGTGCAGTCTTACAAGTTGGATTACTATAATAAGAGCTACACTATTTAAGTTTAAATTATAACCTGTTTATTTTCCAAGAGTATAGCTATTTTTGACAGTTTTACTACGTAGGAATTCAAGAGCAGGATGAGGATTCCTTTTCTGGCAGTGAAAAGGCTGCCTTTTATCCTGAAATGGGGTGAAAAGGCTGCTAGACCATTTGATGTAGAGGAAGTGAATATTTTTCACTCTCTAGGACAGCCTCATGGTTTGCAAAAGGCCTGTATAGCCTGTATTGGGCTTGGATGTGGTTTTGAATCCACATCTGGGCAGTTTTCACCAATACAGGGTGAATATTTTCATCTGGGGACCACATAGCCTGATTTTGATGTGTATGATGTGTAGAATGCTGTACAGGACCTGTATGGGACCTAGTATTGAATGTACTATGAGTTATTGAAGCAAAAACAAGCTTCTTTGTCTATTTGACACCTCATAATCATAGTTATAGGATATTATCCCATGGTAAGGCTGTATTCACCAAACTGTGGGATTTTGACCTTAAAGCAGCCATAACTTTGTTTGTTTTTGAGATATCAACCTCAAAGTTGGTTCATTGTGTATCCCTGTACGTGGCCTACAAAATGGTACATCATCTGATATGTGTTTAATTTCATATGGCAAAGTTATGCCATGTACAAGATGTTTGTACATATGTGTGTTTTAGGCAAAAAGCTGTATTGGTCTTGTTTGCCCTATAACTTTTGTTATAGATTAAATATGGGGAAATGAATAGCGCCATCAGATAGCCCTGATGGTGTGCTTTCCAAAAAGACCCCACTTTAGATATCTCACACTAAAACTGTAGAAGTAAGATGAGAGGTGAATATTTTATTCACCCTTATTTGGCCTTAATTTGGCCATACGTTCTGTAATGCTTGTGCTAGCTCAGTTTGGCTTTTACCATTGGATAGTGCTGACTTAGAGCTTCATTAAAAATACCAATTTGTTGGGGTTAAGCCTCTTACTCTGTATTTCAGATGAGAGGTGAAAATTAAGGTTTATGCTCAGCAACAACTTTGAGCAGGAATAAATTTGTTATTCTTTGTCCTGTGATGAGGGGACATGTATATTTGAAAAGGGGTAAGTTTCCTCTTTCTTTTGATACCTTTTGGCTGATTTGGTTAAGCTCCATGTTTTGGTGGTATCTTGGCTATACCATTTATTTATGGTATTTGACTGTCATGCTTGTGCTCTGGTTTTGAGTCACAGGCTGACATTGTGTGTGTTTACACAAGTTCTTTTTTGCAGTGTCTTGTGGCATTCCTGCTTCTAATTGTATTTCCTGAATTTATAGTGGTTTTTCCTCTTGATACTCCACTAGAAATTCCTCTCTTGGGTCTTTATCTTCATCAGATTGTTCCTGATTGCATCACAAATGGAGTCTGTTTCAGAATCCTCTGTGGGGGATTCCTCCTCTGGGACTTTCTCAATGGCATAGACTTTCTTCCTTGCCTTTGGAAATTCATTGGAATAATGGTTTGTTGAACCACAATTGTGGCAAGAATTTTTCTTCTTAGCCACTTCTGCCACCCTTTCCCTGGGTTTATATTTGAATTACACCCTGAAAGGTTGTTTCTCTTTTATATTTGTTCTTTCCCTCATATATTGTAAGTTATTTGCAATTTCATCTAGAGTGCAATTTTGGTTGCATCTGCATTTTAATGCATGCTCTAGTTCTCCTGGCATTTGTTTCAGGAGTTTGTGATTCCTCATCTGAATATTAATTTGAGGATCAATGGCTTTAAGTCCTTTAGACTGTCTGAGACACCACTAATATGGATCTTTTTCCACAAAGTAACTGTCATTTTCAAATGATATGGCCTTCTGCCATATCCAAGTACCATTGCTGTACTTTTTTATTATTTGGCTCTTCCACCATGGCCAGTCCCTTCTGCCATGGACTTCTTTCATCTCTGTGTACCAAATACTAGCATGTCATTTTAATTCTGTGTTAAGTCTATCAGTAATCCAGTAGTCTTGTATGCTGGGTACATCAATGAAGAGTCCATAAATATAATCAATGAGCTCCATATGATCATGTTCTCCTGTTCCAGAGAACTTGGACCAGCTTGAGGCCTTGGGAAGCTGTTTTAATGCTTCCTTCTCAGAATAAGACATATTGTCTTCATCCTTGTATTGAGATGGAGATCTTGCATTATTCACCAATATGGCATCTGGTTTGATGCACTCTTGGTGATACGGATTATCCATAACATGGCCTTGTGGTTGGGACTCCATGTTATGGTAGACATTAAATGATTTGTTTATGTCTTGATCCAGACAATCCCTGTCCCTTTTGCTGTGCTGTTGTTCTTCAAAGACTTGATTTAGTCTTTCATTGGTCTCTTCAGAGGCTTTGCTCAATTGAGCATGTCTCTCTTGAAGAGTTTTGAAAATTTTGTCCATGGAGGCTGTTAATGTTTTCATCCTCTCATGGCTTTCTTGGAGTTATGCAAAATTCTTTTGTGTTTGCTCAGCAAATTGGGACAGTTGTAACCACAGTGCATCCCTATTTGAGTTACTCTCAGGTGTGACAAAATTATGTTCAATCTGAGTGGGAGTAATATTTCTATTAATGGGTTTGCCGAATATAGAAGTATGAACAACTATTTTTGGCTCTTGTGTACTTCTTTCACCTATTCCAGCAGTTCCTGGATCATTGGGGGTGACTCAATCTGACTTTGGCTGAAAAAAGTCTTGTTTTTTCCCTTGTATCCCTGTGTTCTCCTAGAAACTACCTGGGATTGTGAAGAATGGTAACTCTTGGCCACTGATCTTCTGGTTCCTGAATGGTGTGAAGCCACTGGAGAGCTGGTTTGGCCTACTACTTTTGATCCTGAAGGAATCTGAGTATTCCCTGTCTGGGTCAGTTGTTCTTCTATAATTTGGATAGTGGCTTGATTATCCCTTAACCTGTTTCCCCCACCTCCAGGAGTCTGAATTGTCTGGTGGGATTCCAAACTTTGTTTATTACCATAAGTTCTTTGAAGTATATCCCTTTGAGACATATCTTCTGAAAACTTGCACCAAGTTCTTCCCAGTGGGATGCTAGATTGAACTCTTGTTGTCCATTCTCCATTGAAAAAGGTCTTTGAGGAGTTGGTGGAGCTGAAGAACTTGATCCATATCCTTCCAATCCTCTGGTTTGAGGTTTCTGTTGATTTGGAATGTGAATGGCAGAGTGGGTATGATCTCCCTCAATGTCTTTCCATCAACCACTGTGTCCAAGATGTCCTCCTCCAGGTCTTCTGGTTCTAGACAAGCCTTCTTTGTCCTCTGGCTGGTTACTTTGGAAGCCAAGGTTTCTGAGGTGTACAGGTGAAATATCAGTGTTTGCAAGCAGTCAAAAACTTAATGTTCTTAGGGTATCTATCTTTGACCATGCCTTGTACAAATTTGCTTTCTACAGGTTTTGGCAATTTGCCTTTAGAGGTTACAACTGGGTTAATGATTTTAATTGTCCCTGTACAAGTGGTTATGGTTGGTTTACCCTGTATTTATGCAGAGTCTTGTGGTTTTATATTCCTCTGAGTGGCAATTGGTGTCCACCTTTTTGCTTTGATAAGGCCTTCACTTAGGCCTTTTCCTTTGCCCTTGCTGCCCTCTGTCTCTGAGGGTGTCATTGGTGTGTTGGCCTGTGATTGGGTCTCAAGTGTAATGTAGTTTCCTTCCACTGAATCAAACAGGAAAAAGAGGGCTTAATTTCAGTTAAGACTTCTTAAAAGGATGTTTGCACATCTAAGAATGGCCTCTGGGTAATATATTTTTATATTTTGCCCTTTCATTATGACAGTGCAATTGAAATTAACAATCACACATCAGAAATACAGCTGATGGATATCTGGTACACTGTTTGTATACCAGTATCTCACAGATGAGCTTGTAACTAGCAAGTATAATAAAAAAGGGGGTTCTGTAAAGGGAAATTGAAATTATCAATATGCTAAACCATGCCTCTAATACTTTTGGTTTTACAGTAAGAGGTGTCCTTTTGAATTAAAAAGACTGGACAGTATTGATGGCTTAAGGTGTTTAAATGTGAAAAACACACCAAAAAAAAGGTTTTGGTGGTGATTCAACCATGCAACAAGGAAATTAAATACAAAAAACCAGTTGTATATGACATATACCACTCAAAAAAATAATTATAAGATATGTATTATGAATTCTTTTCTAATAAAATCATGCCTAAAGTAAGAAACAAAATGTCGGAAATGAAAAATAAGTAAAAAACTCACTTTTATGTGTAAAAGGGTCCAAAAATACAAAAAGAAACACTTTCAGGCCCCCAAAATGTCAGGCTGAGTCTATGATGAAGCTTATTAATAACTATTCACAAGCTTGAACTATGACTTTGAAATGGTGAAAATAGTATAAAAAGTTTGTTTAATGATAATAAATGTTAATTAAGGAATACTCAGGACTTCATGATTGAGTAATAGTGGTGGTGAGTGCTATTGAAAGCCCTGGGTGCAGCTTTACCTGTTGGATTACAATAATTAAAATTATAAATATACCTGATTAATTTTCAAGAGTATAACTGTTTTTGACAGTTTTACTACATAGGAATTCAAGAGAAGGATGAGGAAACCTTTTCTGGTAGAGAAAAGGTTCCTTTTTATCCTAAAATTGGGTGAAAAAGGCTCGAAGACCTTTCCACATAGAGGAAGTGAAGATTTCCACCACCAAGGACTGGCTTGGGGCTTTCACAAGGTCTTTATAGCCTGTATAGGGATCAAATGTGGTATTTAAACCACATCTGGGAAGTTTTTATCAATACAGGGTGAATGTTTTCATCTGGGGACCACATAGCCCTCTTCTGACATGTATGATGTGTAGGATTCTGTACAGAACCTGTATGGGACCATAGTATTGAATGAATTATGAGTTATTGAAGTATAAACATGCTCCTTTGTCTATTTGACACCTCATAATCATACTTATGGGAGAATATCCCACAGTAAGGCTATATTGGTATAACAGTGAGCTTCTGAGCTTAAAACTGCCATATCTTTGTTGTTTTTTGAGATATCAAGCTCAATGTTGATCCATTGTGTAGCCCTAGATGGGCTCTACACTATGGTACCTCATTTGGTACGGATATGTTTGAATATGGCAAAGCTATGCCATGTACAAGACTTTTTGTACATATGTATGATTTAGTTAAAATCTGAATGGAGCCTGTTTGCCCCATAGCTTTTGTTCTAGATGGGATCTTAGAAATTGGATGGCACCATCAGATAGCCCTGATTGTGCTCTTACCAAACATACCCCACTTTAGGTATCTCACACCAAAACTGTAGAAGTTAGATGAGAGGTAGATATTTTATTCACCCTTATTTGACCTTATTTTGGTCATAACTTCTGTAATTCTGGTTCTAGCTCAATTTGGCTAGTACCATTGGATAGCCCTGACTTAGATATTCACTTTTAATGCCAATTTGTTTGGGTTAATCTTCTTCCTCTGTACTTCAGATAAAAGGTGAAAAATAAGGTTTATGCTCAGCAGCAACTTTTAGCAGGGATAACTTTGTTATTCTTTGTCCTATGATGAGGAAACTTCTATATTTGGAAAGGGGTAAGTTTCCCCTTTCTTTTGGTACTTTTTGAGAAGGTTTGGATAAGCTCCATGTTTCTCTGGTATCTTGGATCTACCATTGGTTTATGGTATTTGGCTGTCATGCTTGTGCTCTGGTTTTGAGTCACAGGCTGAAAGGCTTCTTTCTTATCTTTGGAATATCTTGTACTTGGTCTTATTTTATTTTGAAGAAATACATTCTCCATTTTTTCTTTATACTTTGGAGCCCTCCAAATGAGTTCTTGATTCCTGAGTGCCAGGACACTCTCTTTTTCCCCAAGAGCCCCTTTGACATTGTGAGCCTTTGAAATATGACCACATATCCAAAAAGGTCACAAGAAAAACTTTATGATAATTATACTCCTAATAATTATCTAAAAACTAGTGAAAATTCCATAAATAGATACGAACTCTGAATTAAATCAAAGTCTAATTAGTAAAAATGTAAGCCTTAGAGGTATTTTCATATACCCAAAAGACCACAAACAAAAAATTAATATACAAACATGAATAAAGTAAATTTCTTTACATTATTCAAATAAAAATGAAAATATGAATATGAATTTATATACATCATCAAAAATTCAATTATAATTTAAAAATAAAAATACATTCAATTTGAAATTTGTAAAAACACATTTTTACTTGAAAAAATTAAGTAAAAATGAATTCCCAACAAAATTAAGTAAACATGAATTTTTAACAAAATTAACCAAAATAAAACAATTTTAGAAAAAAGTTAAATAAATTTTATCATCGCTTTTTATGTAAAAAATAAACATATAAAATTCATTTGACCATTGGATTCCTTATAAAAAATTAGATGGGGTCACCTCTGAGTGAAATGTTTGTAACTCAACTATAAATAAGCTTAAATTGAATCTTTTGTCTTTTCTGTATAAAAGTTGAAAATTCTCAAAACCTTAATTTAATTCACATCAAATTTGGTGTTAATCATCAATTTTTGAGTTAAAATTGAGGTGTTATGTATATTTTAGAAGCTATGAGGAATTGAAGTATTTTCAATTGAAATAAATTGAATTCTCAAAATGTGCACGTGTATTACATAAGTGAACTTTGATTTACATAGGAGGTGTCAATTATTACAGTAGTGTACTGTAAAACTCAATTGAATTACATATCTAAATTGTAAGTATAATACATGATGAGGAATTAAAGGAAAAAATAAATTGGAAAGATTAAATTTGGGGGGGAAAAGGAACTTCAGCTCTAAGGGGGAGCCAGACCCCCAAAATACATCCTGACAGGCATGAGTTGTCAAACACCATGCAAAGGTTCATCACTTTTGGCCTGGAATTGAGTCACAGGGTCTGTGACTCAATTGATGATGAGGTTTTGCTACCAACCAGGGTACTTTTAACTGTTGCCAAGAGGGTAAAACTACCCTTAAGATAAAACAATATTAGTAAAAACAGTTTGAACTGGTTTCTACGTTTTGTACACTCATTTTTGACATGTTTTGAAGGCTCTAGGTCAGGTATTACTATAGTAATGGCTGATTTAAGGGTCTAAAATGGCTAAAAATAGCAAAAAATGACTAAAACCAACCCCTTTTTTGGTCTAAACCAGGGTTCAATAATGCCATAATTGGCTTTTCTGTTTTCAAAGTGTTTTCCACGACTGAAAAGAGTAAATTATACTTTTTGAGTAAGAAAATTGATAGATATAAAAGAATGTCTTCTTTGCCCTACTTTTCTCTTCATGTTAGAATCTTTTCCTTTTATAATTAGTTTAAAAAATGTCAAGCCAATCAATAAAACATTCCAACCACCCTTTTTAGATAATTTTCAACCTTTTAACCACGTGAAAAAATTATTATAAGCATTGCTTGTAACTCTTATAATCATTTTTACCCCTGAACCACCCCAAAAGTGAATTAAAGCATATTTAATCACTTTTATCTTTGTCACTTTGTTTTGAAATTCACTCTGGCCACTTTTGGAGTGTTTTCTCTTTAAATATCTTTTCAAAGCCTTTTTTTTTAAATTAATTGCTTGCAGTTCTTTGCTCAATTAATTCCAATTGAAATTGCTCTCGAAGAAATTTCTTTTTTAGCCTTGCATATCTCTTGTAGAGTATTTTTGGATAAATCTTTA
Source organism: Austropuccinia psidii (assembly GCA_023105745.1). Classification (NCBI taxonomy): domain Eukaryota; kingdom Fungi; phylum Basidiomycota; class Pucciniomycetes; order Pucciniales; family Sphaerophragmiaceae; genus Austropuccinia; species Austropuccinia psidii. Next base: position 5,931,439 of record JALGQZ010000003.1, read on the forward strand.
TTGTTGATAAAACAATAAATTTTTATTATATTATTGATTTATACTTACAAAGTTAAAAACAATAAAATTGGTGTGGTATTTTTAAACAATTTTACCTTATACAAATTTTGAGGACAGGAAAAGTACTTGATATTTTACAAAGTTTCATATCCACAACTTACAAAAATTGTGAAATTAGTTACACCATTTTATTCCTCATGGTAAAATACCCATATATCATATTTATGGAATATCTGTAAAGTCAATAATTACTGAATAATAAGTAATCATACCCTAAAAAGACATAAAATCCTATTTAACTCAGACCCCAATGAAACAAAATGTGAAATAAATTGCACCATTGGATTCCCCATGAAATAATACACATAAAAAAGCTATATGACAATTCTATAAAGCCAATACTTAAGGAATTAAGCTGAATATATGGACTTTTTTGGTCAATGCACATATTCATGGTTTTCAGCTAATATCTCTTGAAATATATATTCTAGAGAGTTAAACCAAAGATAAGGTCACCATGTATTTACTGTAGGAACACATATATACATTTCATTTGAAAAGTTATAAACAAGGTTATAACATGTAAGGGTTTATTGAACAAAATTACTAGAACCATTTTCCACTTGGGTGTGAAAGTGGTCAAAACTTAAAATGAAGTAGATATTCAGATTCTACTACTTCATACGTCAATAATGATGTAATTGTTATCATAACATTCAATGTATAGCCCTTTGAAATCAAGGTTTGAAGTTTCAAATATTGAATTTTGACAGGAAAGATGAGATACAAGAAAAATCATCAAAAATAGATTTTTAATGATTCAAGAGAATGCTCTTGGGAGCTTAATAAGGAAATTTTCAGCTATTAGAATTCACTCCCAGAATAGCTGTAGCGTGTATAACTCAAAAGTTATTAATGAGAAAATTTTAAGCTTAAAATTGATAATTTATTATCACTCACTGTAATCTTGTCTTAAGTTTCACAGTTATATAAGTGATTGAACTGGTGAATACTATTAGATTATGATTAATAATAATAAAATACACGAAGTTTAGGCTTCTTCCAAGCCTCTGATGTCATCAAACTTAGAGTTATAGTGATAACTCTAAATAATGGCGAAATAATGAGATAAGATGGCTTGATCATGACGTAATCATCACTAAACCTCAAAATACTGATCATTTCCAGTGGGTACCATCAGTACACATCTACTAGAAGCCTACTCGACTCTAGAAGGGAGGTATTTACTATAAATAGAGTGCTTTTTACTTTATTTCCCCCTCAGACGCATCAAAACAATAAAAAAATTGAATCAAAAGGTAAAATCTTTGTTATTTATATATAAATATCACATATTATCAAAGATCAAGGGTAATCTTCATTAAAATCATCATTTTTGACATGATTACTTCAATTGTTCAGTTGTTTTGTTATAATTCTCTTGAAAATCTTGTTCCCACGTAAAATCAAGAAAATTTGTGATTTATTTGATTTTTATTTGTAAATACAATTTAAATAAGTTGTATTTACATTATTTGATGTAAATTCATTCAAAATTCTTATACCAAGCATCAAAAGTAGGTTATTAAAAATTAGTATATTTACTTATTATATTACTCTTTAATAATATAAATTATATTATCATATTTATTTGGTAATATAATTATTTTTCAGCCATAATTATAATAATTCTTAATAATTATAATTTTTTATTTATAAGGACATTCAGAGCACAATAAGTGAAATTTTAGTCATTTTTACTTATTGTTTCATAGTCAAACCTTACATTTGGGGGCCTGGCTGTGATATTTACTTAAAAAGATCTTTAAAAAGATTCTAATTGGGTTTTTCAAATAATAAATTATAGTTATAATCATAAAATTATATAATAGTTCTATAATTATTGATTTTAAAAGCTATTGAGGCATTTGGAAACCAATCTTACTGTTGTACATGTGGTTTTTCACATCCTTAGACTTTCAAGGACTTTCTTTGAGTGAATCTAGTGGCTCAAATAGATATCTTATAAATTAAAAATAATTCTATATTAGAAATTAATTTCATAGAAGAATTATCTTCATTTTTTATTTTATTTTTCAAAAATAAAAATATAAAAATATTAAAAAATATTAAAAACCAATGAAAAAGGTCTTTTTATTCAATTTTTTTCATTTCTTTATTCATTTTACTTATTCTAAGATATAAAAGCAATTTTTACGTGGAAAATTGCCATATCTTACCAAGAATAACACTTTTTATATGAAAGACTTATATTTATTTGTCTTTTTTATTGTTTGAAGAAAATCCAACAGAGGACAATCAGACCACTCTTGCAAAATTGGTGGAAGAAACTTGCGCAAGTTCCCCAACACCAATTGTCATTAATAAAAAGAAAGCTAAGAAGTTAGACTTTCCAGGACCCACTATCCAGGACTCAGAAGGTGATTACCTCCTTTATAAATTGCCATCAAAAAATATTCTTGTCCTGAAAGCTTTTTATTTTTTATTTCTTAAATTATGACTACCAGAAGAGGTTCCCAGTACTCCATACAATAGGATGGAGCTGGACTCAGATGTAGAATTGATCCCTCAAAAGGGAAAAGAAAGAGCAAAGTCCCCAGTGGAACAGAACCCACACAAGGCAGTGCCTTATCCCAAAGGAAAGTCCCTGAAATGCCCATAATATCTGAACCAGAGTTAGAACTAAGTATGAGTGACTCAAATAGGTACAAATCACATTCAGAGGGCTCAAATAGACATTTACATGAGCCAGTTCAAGAAGTACCACACAGTGTACAAGGAAAGGTATTGGGAAATTATGCCACATATACACCAAGGAGTGATGAACTCCTGGCACATCCTTAAAAAATTCCTCAAAAAGGAGGAAATAGTGAGATACTCCAATGGATATAATACACTATCATGAAAACCTCAAATCAGAAAGATCAAGGAATACTGTGGAACTCCTTTTAGTGTGGGATTGGATAAGGCAGTCCTTGAGGGGGAAATCACAGGTAAACAGTTTTGAATTGCTGAAATAATCCTGTAACCAAGGGTTCTAATGGTGTTTTAGCTGCCCCTCTGAATATACTAAACAATCTCCCTACAGAGCTCACAAATCAATATTTAAGATTGTGGCTTTACAACTAGAGAAGACTTTTCAGCAGTCTCTATCAGACCTATTCAATAATCAGACTAATGATATAATAATAATAATTTTAAATAAATAAATTTGTAGGTGATTTCAAGATGATAAGATAATAATTGAGTAGATAAATAATAGATATAATAGTACTGAGTGGTGATTTTAAGTTGTTTTCTTTGTTGAAGTTATTTTGTTTAATGGATAATAGCTCAATTATGAGGAAAATTTAGTAATAGTAATAATATATAATAATATTGTTTGATAGTTTAAATAGTTGTTGTTGGTAAATAATTTTGATAATATGAGAAATATATTTTGTGATAATAAAAATAGTGATATGGATTTTTCTTCTGGTGAGAAGAGTATAATATAAATATTTTGTTGAATATGAGTATTTCACTAATAGATGAATTTATAATATAGGCAGACCTACTGTTAACTACAGCTATTTATAAACCACTATTTAGTGTAATTTAATAATAATATCTAGATTAACCTACTAGTAAGGGATTAATAGTTATTCTCCTTCTTGGTACATAATTATTTGCATGAGGAAAGAGGAGAAAAATGAGAGAGAGAGGCCTCCTTTTATGTTGTGAGAAGTACCCATGGGCTCTCCATGTAAAGTGTTATTCTTGCCCTTGAGGTAATTTTGCTGGTGTAGATTTTTTGTAACAAAAGTCAGATGACCTATCTGCTACACTGTATTAGTAATGTTGCACAGCCTTGAGAGATTAATGCTAGTGTGTAAAATTGAGAATGGTGTCATATGACTGAGATATTCTTTCCATTTGTTTGGTCAAAATGAAGGTTGAGATGTTTTCCTTGGTGGGGATTTTGATAAAAATATCAGGTGACTTTTCTTTTTCACTGCTTTAGTCAGCTTGAATAGCCTTGAGGAAATAATGCTGGTGAGTTAAGGATGAAGGCGGTGTCATGTGAATAAGCCCCTGTATAATTTGTTTGTAAGATTTATCTAGTTCCAGGTGATCATGCTGTGTAATGTGGGGATATCTTGGGTTTTAATTCTTGATTACTGTAATTGCTGTGTGGTTCACAGTTTAGTGTATTCCCCTTGCATGCAGCTTGGTTGAAATTGAATTGAGTTGTATTTGATGATCCTGAGGCTGTGTACTGTACAGATCTTATGCATGTGGACTGCATAAGTCTTATTTGGGCTCCTGTATTGTTGTGTAATTTTTTAAGTTTTTAGTGGATTTTCATGTATTGAGTTGAATTGGATACTATCATATGATCCTTGTGTCACATGCACTGTATTTGGTTACTGTAATTCTTAGTAATATAATCTTCTTGATGGATTTAGAGTGGATATAATGTTACAATGTTACTTTTCCTATGTAATTTTGAGTTTCTGTATGTATTAAGCCTATTGTTGATCCTGTAAGGCTTATATGTAGGGTTTCTTGTATAATTCCATAAGATTAGATTCCCCTATTATTTATTTAGTTGTAGAAATATATTGATTATTTCAATTCTGCATGCTAAATCTTCCATTCCTCCCTACTATTGAGGTTATTCCTGAGTGTGTGTGATCTTTAATCATGTCCTTTGAGTGGTGATTTCCTGAATTATTCATTTTTGATCTTGGTTTTCCAACTGTTAATTTTCAAACAATTTCTTGAAACTGGTCAAAAGGTATGGAATACCACATCCCCCTCTCCATTTAATGCTGTCCCCAGCATTCCAGTTTCAAGTACAGTATCCTGGGTTCATAAGTGAAAATTTTCTTCCTTTAAATTTTCTATTTCAATAAACTCAGTTGATAATTCCATTGATGGCTTGTTATATTGATTTTGAATCTCCATTTCTTTATATTTGATTTGTACCCTGTTGTTTCTTCTTGTTTGTTTGTTTATCCATGTTAATGTTGTCCTATATCATCAATACTGATTTAGGGTGATTTCCCTCTCCATTTGATAAAAATTCTTCCAGGTACTAATAAATTATCTTAATTAAATATTTCCACCAGTATTGCCATAAAAATAAAATGGATGAAAAAATAATAAAAAAGAAAATTGGTATAGTTTAAGGTCTTATCCAGGACCTCTGCTTTAGTCCTGAGACTGTAATTAGCATAAAATAATGTTGATGAGGCAGTTTAAGGTCATACTCAGGACCTTTTCTTGAGTCTTGATTTTGAATAAGTACTATAAGAGAGTTTTTCAGACAGTTTAAGGTCTTATCAAGGACCATTTATTGAGTTAGTTTGTTGATGATAAATAGAAAAAACTATAATATTTGGACAGTTTAAGGTCATATCAAGGACCTTTTCTTGAGGTAATTTTGATTGATTTATCTTGATGAATGTTGAAATAATGATCCAGACAGTTTAAGGTTTTATCTAGGACCTCTTTCTTGACTTAATGTTGTTTGATGATGGAAGAAATAAATAAAGAAAATTGAGATATTTAGAAAGTTTAAGGTCTTATCAAGGACCTCTTCTTGAAGTAATTTTGTTGGAAAAATATAAAGGATTCAGACAGTTTAAGGTCTTATCTAGGACCTCTTTCTTGACTTAATCTTGTTTGATGATGGAAGAGATAAATAAAGAAAATTGAGATATTTAGACAGTTTAAGGTCTTATCAAGGACCTCTTCTTGAAGTAATTTTGTTGGAAAAATATAAAGGATTCAGACAGTTTAAGGTCTTATCTAGGACCTCTTCTTGAGTTGAATTTTGTTAAAGTGTCTTGATGAAAGATAAATAAATTATTCAGACAGCTTAAGGTCTTATCTGGGACCTCTTCTTGAAGTTTTGAGTTGTGTTGGAAATATTTGCCTAATTGCATTGGTTTTGTCCTATTTTTTTTATTGTATTGATTAGTGTTGAGGCCTAATATCCTCCTTCCCCATGTCATCCTCTTCATGACAACTCTAAACTATAACCCCTTGATGATTATTAAATGGGTGGGCACCCCCTCTCCATTTAAATTTTTTTTTTTTTTTTTTTTTTTTTTTTTTAATAATAATAATAATTTTAATTTTAATATTAATGATAATGCTAATTTTAATAAATTTAATTTTTAATTTTAATAATAATAATAATTTTAATTTTAATAAATTTAATTTTAATTTTAATAAATTTAATTTTAATTTTAATATTAACAATAATTCTAATTTTAATATTGATAATAATTTTTAATTTTAATAAATTTAATTTTAATTTTAATATTTTTTTTTTTTTTTTTTTTTTTTTTGTAACTTCTACACTGTACTGTATAGTTCAGTACTCTTCTTTTCCCATCGCGTTCAATGCTTTTTTTTTTTTTTATATAATTTTTTAATATCTTATATTTTTGTTTTTTTTTAAAAAAAAATAAAAATAAAAATAAAAAATAATAAAAGAATTTTTTTTTTTTTTTTTTTTTTTTTTTTTTTTTTTTTTTTTGTTTATGTGATGTACAGTGCTGTACCCTTCTCTTTCCATTGCGATCAATCGTTTTTCCTTTTTTTTTTGATTTTTTTTGATTTTTTTTTTTTGTTCTTTTTCTCTTTTTTTTTCATTTTTTTTTTATTATATTTTATATATATATTATTATTATTATTATTTTGTTGATTAGAAAAAAAAATAAAAATAAAAGTAAAAAAATTAATAATTAATTAATTTTTTTTTCCTGAATGTACAGTACTGTACTCTTCCTATTTAGTGCTGATCGATCTTTTTTTGTTTTTTTTTTTTTTTTTTTTTGTAATAAAATAAATAATTTCTTTCTTTCTTTTTTTTTTTTAAGAAAAATTATACTTGAAAACTTGTTTTTTTTTATATTTATTTTATTTTTTATTATGTTTGTGATCATTGAGGATGTGAGAATTTATTGTCAAGATTATTCTTGAATTTGGCCTTCTTGGCTGTAAGTTCATTTCTTCTTTCTTGATTGAGATACTGATCTTGAAACCCTTCTTTGTTACCCAAATGATCATAATTGGTATTTTTTTTGTTATTATTTTCTTTCCTGTCCTTATTTTGTGTTGAACTTTGATATTGCCTTGCCAAATGGGCTTGCAAGCTTGGGCATAGCTTTTCATTCTGAGTAATCCAAAAATATTCCTTTTCTTCCTTGGTGAGTTTTTCTTTTTTACTGGCTGTTTTTTCATTTGGTGCTTTCTTTATTTCTTCTAGCCATTTTACATGTTGGGTTGAGCATTGATGATCTTGTTCAGTTATTTTGTACCATTCCAGGTTGCAATTTTCATTCCTCAAAGGCTGCCAATTGGTATAGCCTTCCCAGGGAAATTGGTCCTCTGTAAGTAAAATTCCATCTGCTTCAAGTTCTTCCAAATTTTGTTTTTTCAATAAAGCTTCTTTATCCTGTTTCTTCTGTCTGTTACTGATGTCTTCATTTATTTCTTCATTTTTATTTATTTGGATTTCTTTGGTTTTGTCCGAAGAAAAGTAATTTGTTTCCAAATTCAAATTTGAATTATATTTATCAGAGTGATGGTGTGGAGTAGGTGGGTATTCTTCTTTGGAATTGGTTGAATGATATATAGAATTGGACCTATATATTTCATTTGGCTCTGATTTGTTTTCCACACAATCTTCTGTGTTTGTTGGGTAAGTGAATTTTTTATGAATGTCCATTTCCTCTGTATTTTGACCTATTTGTGTGCTGAAATAATTGTTTTCTTCCTTTTTATGTTGCAGAATTTTTTTATTTTGAATTGAAGCCTGATATCTGTATGCCAAATGTAATGGTAAATTGGAGGATAATTTTTGATTTGGCGCAATCCTATCATATGGTTTTGCCCTTCTTCTTTTCTTCTTATAAGATATTTGACTTATCCCTTTGACCAAGTTGCTTTTGATATTTTTATTTTCCCTTCCAAAATAATTTTTATGTTGTGGTGAGTGTCCATGATGGTGAGTTATTTTATGTTCATGTTCTTTTGCTTGAATACTGATGTTGGTAGGATCTTTGGGTCTTGAGCTAATTGAATCTTCATTTTTGGTAATTTTACTTTCTTTTTCTAAAGTTACCACTTTCTTTCTAGCTTTATTTTCAGGTTGGATTTCCTTATTCAACTCTATGCTTGGGTGGAAAGCTTTAAAGTGTTGATGATATTGTAGGAATATTGGATCCTTATTGGGTGTGTGGATATGACATAGGTTATTTTCTTTGGGAAGATAAGTCTCTGATTCTTCTTTTGGTTCTTGAATGAGTTCTTTTGCCAATTCTTTTTCTGATTCTCCTATTCCAATTTTTGACTTCTTTAGATTTTGCTTGATAATATCTTTGTTTTCCATAATAAGCCTTGGGTCAATGTTTACCATATTTGGGGGAAAAGGTTGAAAATTGTTGTCCTGCTTGTGTGAAGCTTCTGGTTGGATTAAATTTGAAAATAAAATTGGTGGACTGGTTAATTCTTGTGGTAAGAGTGATTTGCCTTTATCCCCATTATATTTTATGTTGGGTTTTCTGGATTCTTTCTTTGCAGTTTCTTGACCATAATCATTTCCATTTTTCAGTTGATTATCCATGAGATTTTCCAAGATTTTATTTAATTCTGTAGATTCTTTAACTTTTGAGGTTGAGTACATACTTTCTCCCTGAACTATGGGATTTTCTTGAGGTTTGAGGTCTTTGTTTATGGTATTCTTGTATTTGAGAGAAATTCCTTTTAAGGAATTTAATGCTGATATATCAGGATGAGAGTCCAAATTCCTTGCTTCTGCTGTGACATTTATTACTGTTGCAACTGGTTTGATACTTGACTTCCAACTACTCTTAAATATTCCTTTTGAAAGAGATTTTAATGCTTTGATAGGTGAGAGGAGCTTGGTGAGTGGTTTTCTTTTTATTTCTTCAGGATTCTTGAAATTATAATGGTTGATAGCTTGAGTTATTTGGTCAGCAGTATTTCCATTTTCTCTTTTTGAGGTTGTGATTCCTGTAAGATTTATTTCTTTAGGCTTTGGATTGATGTCTTCTGTATTAAATGGGGCTAATTCCACTTTTATATCCCCTTTTCCTTCAGATTCAATTATTTCTTCTTCCTTAAATACCTGGTTAGAATGTTTTTCTGAAATTGCCTGATTGTTGGAGCTTGGTTCTTTCTCTACTGGTAATTCTTTCCAATCTTCCAATTTAGAAACTGCACATGTTTCCATTCCTGCTGGTGGGTTTTCTCTCCATCCTACTTTCTGTGGTGAACAAATTGGTAAGCAAAGCCTTCTTCCATCTGGCTCTATATAACTGAATATTTCCCCTTTTTGTTGAGAAAAGTCTAATCTGATGTTATTGTCTGCAAGGAAGGGCCTTCCTAATACTGTGTGTACTGCTCCTCTTGCTAAAAAAAGATGTATATTTCTTTCTTCCCCAGTGACTAAAGTGATTGGGGTAAATTCTGCTAATCCTACAATTGAAGTACAGTGACCACCAATCCCCCTTAAATTCATGTTGAGACATCTTGTGGTGAGTCCTGCTTTTATTGCTGAATCTTCTGGTATTATGTTCAATTCTGATCCTGTATCTACTAATGCCATTATTTCATGTCCTTCTTCACCTAGGTAAACTTGCATAAATCCCAATGGACAGGCATAATGTAGTTTGGGATGTTCATAATCTCCTAAATGGTGGTTTATGAGTTTGGTTTGAATTTCATTTGTGTCAAGTGAGTTGATTGAGTTTCTTTCTTCTGCTGTCAAATTTTTAAGCTGGTTGATAACTTTGGGTGACATGATAAGAACTTGTTCTAAGGTGAGATTTATTTTCTGATCCAAAACCTTTTTGATAATTTGACTCATGACCTCTTGAAATTCTGTGTGTTCTTGCTTGATATTCTTGTTTTTAACAGTATTTTGAGTCAATTCTTGCTTCTTTCCAGAATTCTGTTTTTCTTTAACTTCTGGGCTAACTTCTTCCTCTTTGAACTCTTGAGGTTTCTTGAATTTAGTGGGAATAATTGTTTTTTCCACTGTTCCATGTTCATCTTCAATATAGGCTCCAGGTATGTTTGGTTTCTTTTTTAGTGGTGTTTCCATTATTTTTGGTAATGACTTTGTTGGTTCTTGACTTGGATGCTCATTTCTTGAGGATCTTTGTTTGGTGTTTCTCAATCCATAATTATTGAGAAATGGATCATTTGCTGATGATATAGTTGGTGGCTGCCAGCTTCCCCAATCTTCAATTTTGGCTATAGCTGTTGAAATGTCATTTTTCTTTACTTGTATTAGGTTTACTTCTTTAGGTTAGTGTGTTTATTCTTTAGCTTCAGTTTATTTTCTTTTCTTGATAATTTCTTCCTGTTCTTTTGCAAAGTCTTCCACTAACTTCTTTGGGGATATCTTTCCATCTGTTGGTACTCTTTGCCAATTGGGAAACAAGAATCCACCTCCTTGTCGGCTGACCCATTTTTTATTTTGATCTTCAAAGAGGTAGTTGCATCTATTCACTGAATGTCCTTCTTCAAGACAGTAATAACATTTTACATAAGGTCTTGGTATGTTTTGTGCTGGTGTATAAGGAATATGCTTTTGTGAAAAAGGTGGTAAGTTGTCTTTTGGGTACCTTGATTGATTTTCCTGCTTGAGTACCTGACCTGTTTTATTTTGGGGTAGTACTGCTTCTGTCAATTCTTTAATTTGCTTAATGAAGTCTTTTATTTCCTTCTTTTCTTCTTGATCCTGAATCCTGGGTCTTTGTTGTTCTTTAATTTTATTGTTAAGTTCCTTCAGTTGTTTTAAGGCATTTTCCATGGTGTCATCTTCAAATTGAACTTTCTTTGCTTGTGTATTATCTATATGTGGCTGATTTGATTCATAATGAGAGGTTGTGTCTTCAGATCTGTCCCTTGATATGATCACAGTTTCTAGCTCTTGCTCTATATAGCTCTTCAATACTTTCATTTCTGGTACAATATATCCACCATCCCTTGCTTGGATCATTACCTTATCTCTTCTCATTTCCTTAATTATGGAAGTCCTAATTTCTGGTGAAAGGCTTGCATAGAGTTCTTCATTATGCTCAAATTCCCTTCTAATATATCCATATTTATAAAGATAATTTGTGATCTTTTCATATTCTCCAATAAATCTCTTGTATTCAGCTAGGTTTCCAATTCCTCCTGCTCTTTTGGTATTATTGAAAAGCTTCTCCAAAGATTCTGGTCTATATCTTCTGTCTGGCTCTACTCTTTCCCACTCTGTAGTAAGTTCTTCTTTGAGTTTTGTCCAGTTCCTTTCTTCATAACCTTGCATTGCTTCAATTTTCTCCTTAACTTCTTCAGATGCTGACATAAAAATAACTTGTCTTGCTATATCTTCTCCACTAGCTCCTTCAATTTCAGCTGCTGCTTCTACCCTCTTTATGAATTTTTCTACTTCATTACCATCAAAAACAAGATTATAATCTTTAGCTCTTATCTTAACAATAGGAGATGTTACCTTAGGAATTTCCTTTTGTAATGGACTTGGATGGTTTGGTGTAGTTAAAAAAACTTTCTTTGGGATACTCTGTGATCTTTGTTCTGTTACTGGAGTAGAGGTTGCTCTAGGTCCAGGTGTAGGTGATATTGGTGAATCTTCAGGCCTAACATGCCTTGGTAATGTTTGTTCACTTGGACTGGCTCCAGGTGTGTAAGATGTTTGTTCCCTTCTTTTCCCTTTCTTTTTACTTTGTGTTAATAATAAATCTTGCATTTGCTTCATAAGACTTTGGATCTGTACTGTTTGATCTTCCTCTTCACTTTCTTCTGCATACTGTCCTTCTACAGTATCTTCAGGTAATGGTGGTAAGTCAGATGTTGATTGTTGATTCATTTCTACTTGGTAAACTGATCCTTTAAATTCTTTTGTACTTCTCTTGTTTTTTCTTGCTTCTTGAATTAACTTGAAGAAAAATCTCCTTAATTCTTCCTTTTCCTTCTGTTCTGTTCTTGGTGTTGCAATGAGTAAATCAATATCCTGAGGTGTTTGATTTTCTGGTGTTCCTTCTTTTACTGGATAATAAAAATGGTATTATTGATTTGAGGATTGTGATGGTGATGATGATTTGGAATGTGATTTGTTTCCAGATTCCAGATTGTATGAGAGTGTTGATGGTTACTTCTTGATAATGATAATGATCTTTTGTGAGTTATGTTGATTTGGGTTTCTTCTTTTATTGATGATTGACTGATTATTGAATGTTGAAGTTAAAATAGCCACTGTTGGGACACCAGATGTGGAACTCCTTTTATGTGGGATTGGATAAGGCAGTCCTTGAGGAGGAAATCACAGGTAAACAGTTTTGAATTGCTGAAATAATCCTGTAACCAAGGGTGCTAATGGTGTTTTAGCTGCCCCTCTGAATATACTAAACAATCTCCCTACAGAGCTCACAAATCAGTATTTAAGATTGTGGCTTTACAGCTAGAGAAGACTTTTCAGCAGTCTTTATCAGACCTATTCAATAATCAGACCAATGATAAAATAATAATAACTTTAAATAACAAATTTGTAGGGGATTTCAAGATAATAAGATAATAATTGAGTAGATAAATAATAGATATAATAGTACTGAGTGGAGATTTTAAGTTGTTTTCTTTGTTGAAGGTATTTTGGTTTAATGGATAGTAGTTCAATATGAGAAAATTTAGTAATAGTGATAATATAATAATATTGTTTGGTAGTTTTAAATAGTTGTTGTTGGTAAATAATTTTTATAATATGTAAAATATATTTTGTGATAATAATAATAGTGATAAAGATTTTCTTCTAGTGAGAAGAGTATAATATAAATATTTTGTTGAATATGAATATTTCACTAATAGATGAATTTATAATATAGGAAGACCTACTGTTAACTACAGCTATTTATAAACCACTATTTAGTGTAATTTAATAACAATAATTTCTAGATTAACCTACTAGTAAGGGATGAATAATTATTCTCCTTCTTGGTATATAATTATTTGCATTCATGGGGAGAAGAGGAGAAAATGAGAGAGAGAGGCCTCCTTTTATGTTGTGAGAGGTACCCATGGGCTCTCCATGTAAAGTGTTATTCTTGCCCTTGAGGTAATTTTGCTGGTGTAGATTTTTTGTAACAAAAGTCAGATGACCTATCTGCTACACTGTATTAGTAATCTTGCACAGCCTTGAGAGATTAATGCTAGTGTGTAAAATTGAGAATGGTGTCATATGACTGAGATATGTTTTCCATTTGTTTGGTCAAAATGAAGGTTGAGATGTTTTCCTTGGTGGGGATTTTGATAAAAATATCAGGTGACTTTTCTTTTTCACTGCTTTAGTCAGCTTGCATAGCCTGGAGGAATTAATGCTGGTGAGTTAAGGATGAAGGCGGTGTCATGTGAATAAGCCCCTGTATAATTTGTTTGTAAGATTTATCTAGTTCCAGGTGATCATGCTGTGTAATGTGGGGATATCTTGGGTTTTAATTCTTGATTACTGTAATTGCTGTGTGGTTTACAGTTTAGTGTATTCCCCTTGCATGCAGCTTGGTTGAAATTGAATTGAGTTGTATTTGATGATCCTGAGGCTGTGTACTGTACAGATCTTATGCATGTGGACTGCATAAGTCTTATTTGGGCTCCTGTATTGTTGTGTAATTTTTTAAGTTTTTAGTGGATTTTCATGTATTGAGTTGAATTGGATACTATCATATGATCCTTGTGTCACATGCACTGTATTTGGTTACTGTAATTCTTAGTAATATAATCTTCTTGATGGATTTAGAGTGGATATAATGTTACAATGTTACTTTTCCTATGTAATTTTGAGTTTCTGTATGTATTAAGCCTATTGTTGATCCTGTAAGGCTTATATGTAGGGTTTCTTGTATAATTCCATAAGATTAGATTCCCCTATTATTTATTTAGTTGTAGAAATATATTGATTATTTCAATTCTGCATGCTAAATCTTCCATTCCTCCCTACTATTGAGGTTATTCCTGAGTGTGTGTGATCTTTAATCATGTCCTTTGAGTGGTGATTTCCTGAATTATTCATTTTTGATCTTGATTTTCCAACTGTTAATTTTCAAACAATTTCTTGAAACTGGTAAAAAGGTATGGAATACCACAATACCATGCCAAAAAGAGGGAAGCAACCAAGGAAGAAGCCCCAAGCCAACCTACTTCCCCAAGAAAGGAAGAAGAACAAGAAAAAGAACTGGAAAAAACCATATTCCCCAAGTTACAGGATTCCAAATATTCCAAAAGATGCCATGTACATTGTCTTCAACATGGCCAGAACCTTGATGAAATTTAAATACAAGGAGGAACAAAGAATGAGACAACCTCATTTCCCAAAGAAATAACTCTTTCTCTAGATGTTGTAAATACTTTAACAGAAATTAAAAATAGTATTTTACCTCTTAAAGAAATTAAAAACAATTTATTATCCTTACAAGAAATAAATAATAATTCATCATCTTTAACAAATATTTTTTTACAAAATAAAAAATAAATTGATAAAATTAAATTTATTGTTGAAAATAATAAACCAAAGGTTTTAATTGACAATACTCAAAAATTAATAAAAGGACAACAGGAATTGTATAAGGATATATAAAAAATATCAAAGATAAAACTTTGACAATAAATTATGATGTGAGTATTGATAATCTTACAGAAAAATTCAACAAATTCAGTATTTATGTAGAAAAATTTGAAGAAGAGACTTTATAACACCAAAAATTACTTCTAGACCATGTGGAAAAAAGTGATAGAGCAAGTATGAATCTGAAAGATGACATTCAAAATTAAATAAGACTTATTATTGATAAAATGGATAAAATAAATTAGGCTAACCTAAATATGCCAAAGTTATCAACCCCATTTTCTGTCACAGGGGCTGTTGGACAGAAAACAAGAGTTTCCTGGCACTCAGGAATCAAGAACTCACTAAGAAGGCCCCAAAAGGATAAAAGAGACAAAGCAGGATGAATTTCTTTAAGAAGAATAAGAGTAAGAATAAGGACAAGTATGTCAAAGATAAGAAAGAGTAAGTGAAGCCAATGGCCAGAGAAATAAGGAAGCCAAAAGCCAGGAAGCCAACCAAGTTAATCCCCAATTCACTGTTTCAACCTGTCAGAAAAGGAAATGGAATTAGTAAAGGATATGACCACCAATATCCACTGAAAGGGAAAGAAGAAAGGTGCAAATTATTGACTTAAGAATATAAGTATTTACTTTTATGAATGAAAAGAAAAATAAAGATAAAAATAAATCCAATATACTAATTACCTGGGGAAAAAGTCCCCAGGTGATGAAAGGCAGCCAGTATATGTGAAAAGCTGAGGGGCTGATCCTGGAAGGTGAGTCACCATCTGTATTGTCTGAATTGGGCCAATACAGTTGTGGCCATCTTGAGAATTGAACTGTGTGATTGAATTCCCACAGTGGAGTATGAATTGGCCTAATTGGGTCATGGACATGCAGGTATAATTGATTGCTGCCTGTATGGACCAATTGAGTCTTCCAAGGAGTATTGAAGTACATTCTGCCTTTACAGCTGATTTAATGCTGAATAACCTCTGAGAATGGCCCTTGGAATAATCCTGAAATAATTGCCAACCCAACTCCTGCAGGGCCAGGTAGTTGGGGTCCTGAAAAGTCTTCTGATAGCCGCCATGGATTGCCAGACTGATGAGCTGAAGAGTCCTCCTTCAAAAAATGGGTGTTGGATTTTGGGACCTTGATTTGGAATCATGGAATTTGGTCCTGAAAATGTCACCATTGAATTGCTGAGCAAAAATGGTGCATAATGGTATATAATACCATATATGCACCACTCCTGCAACCTTGATTACAGGATGCATCGAGGAATGGGAAGCATCCCCCTTGAGTTGAGGTGAAGGATTGAGCTGAGCTGATCTGGTGGCCTCTGGTGGTTACCAGAGGCTATGTGCTGAAACGTGGTCCATGGTGGTCCTGAGGTTCTTTATGGCCATTTTGGGTTTGTTGGGATGTGGGGCCAAGAATGGCTCAGGTGGGCCAAATCGTGGTTTGGGACCCACCTGGCCTTGAGGGCTAGTGGGCTTCCCCCTTTGGCCTCATTGCATTAGGCCAAAAGGGGCCTGATTGGCCCATGGACCACGGGTTGTAGAGGCCGTAGGGGGCCTAAATGGCCCAAAAAGGCCATTTATTCCCTAGACCCCCTAATGAAAAGGGGTGGTTATGGCTAGGGGGCCCAGAACCCCCTAGGAGACGAAAGGACACCCCCAGGCCCAAAATCATAGATAGAGACCTGGGGGTCGGGGATATAGAAATTGGCCAGGGAGGCCAATGATGGCAGGATATGGCCTGAGGCCATAAATGATGATTGGGGTCATAAATGGCCAGGGGAAGGTGATATGGCCAAAGTTCGCCCATTGGCCATAAAATATATGGTGTGGCCAATTGGCCCCAACTTGGTCCCAGGCTAAATTGCTGCAACACCCATGGAGGAGGGTCATTACTCGTGGTTATGAAATTTTCTCGCATAAGAAGTCATGTTAAGCCAAAATAGGAAATAACAAACCCATTAATAACAGACTTGAGTCATCCAGAGAATAACCAGGTCTTAACAAGGGAAGCACCTCAATTAAAATAATGGCCAAAATTCACAGGAGAAGCTGAATATGACCATATTTCATTTATTAAAACAATTGACATGTTACTAAAAGATTATGCCATACTAGATAAATTAATAACTGCCAGATTACAGTCACTATTGGAGAAATCTGCAAAAAGATGGTATTATGGCATAAGGCAAACAAATGGAAAAAATACGTGGGCTTAGTGGAAACAAGAAATAATCACCAAGTGGGCTAATGATGCCTGGAGGTACAAAATAGAGAATGAATTTGAAAATTCCTTCTTTGACCTAGACAAGGATAAACCTTTGACTTGGTTCTTAAAACAAGTTGAAAGATTAAATGCACCGTACCAGAAATGTCACAAAAAATGGTACAGGTGAAAATACTTAACAAATGTGGAGGAGAATTAGAACATGCCCTGAGAAGAAGGTGTATAGTACCATACTCCACAGAAGAGTATATCAATGCACTAGAAGACATAGTGACAAGGACAAAAATTGGCAGAACTTGGAAAAAATTGGACATTAAAAGTCCAAACAAGCCATTTATCAGGAAATATAAACCAAGAGAACCTTTAAAGCCCAATACACCCAACAGTAATGAGCAAAGAAAGTGCCACAAATGTGGAGGTATTGGACACTTAGCCAATAATTGCCTTAAAAAAGAAAAAATGAATGAAATTGTGGAAACAGAGGACCACAATGATAAGGAAGAAGAATCTGATTCTGAAAAGGACACTGAAGAATCAGAAACTTCTAAAAGTGATGAAATTAATATAATCAATGCACAAATTGATAATATTGATTGAATATATGAAGTACTGGATGTCAATTCAAACTTACCATAGGTTGTAAAATCTGATACAAGCCTGACAAACATACAAGATTCCAGATTGTATAGAGCCAAACCAGCAAAAGGGATGGGATATACAGCTGGAAAATCAAGTATAAGTATTGTCATGGTGGAAAACCAAGAGGCAAGAGTGAGCTTAGATACAGGAGCATATTGTACCCATGTTGATAAGAGTTATTTGAAAACAATTGTACCAGATTGGGAAGAAATGTTATACTGATACAAGGAGTGAAATTTAGTAGTGCAAGTGAAAGCATGAAGCCCCTTGGAATAATTGACTTAACACTCATTTTTCCTCATCCTTCACAATGTATCAGATTGAAATTAGAGTTTGTAGTAATGGACAACTGAGCTAGTAACCAATTTATACTTGGAAATGACTACTTGTCAATTTATGGCATAGATATCTCTAACCAAAAGGATATATATTTTACCATAGGAGACAATAAAAGACAAAAATTTGGCTTCTTTCATAACAAAAAAAGAAATTACAGCTATTAAGAATGAAGAAAAAAGCCCAGAAAAGGATTTTTTCATAACTGAACAACTTAAACAGGCAGAATTCAATCATGAATTAACAGAAAGAATGAAAGAAAAATTTATTGACCTCTTATTTAAATATAAGAATGCCTTATAAACTGACAAAGAGCCACTAGGTTCCATAATTGGAAATGAGGTAGACATAATCCTTAATGTGGAAAAACCTTATCCACCTCTATTAAGAAGACCAGCTTACCCAACCAGCCCAAGAGCTAGAGAAGCTTTAGACGTACACATTACAGAATTAATAGACCTTGGAGTATTGAGGAAAGTAGGACATAATGAACAGGTAGAGGTCACTAAACCTGTCATTATAACTTGGCATAATGGGAAATCAAGGATGGTAGGGGACTTTTGAACTCTAAACGCCAACACTATCCCTGACAGATATCCAATACTCAGGATCCTTGAGACATTAACACAATTATCTCAGGCTAAGTTCATCACAGCAATGGATGATCTAAAGGGCTTTCATCAAAATGTCTTGGCAAATAATTCCAAAAAACTACTGAGGATAATAGTCAACTGTGGAATTTTTGAATATCTGAAAATGCCATTTGGTATAACAAATGCACCTTCCCATTACCAAAGATGATGAATACCATATTTCCTGAAAAATTGTCACGAGGATAGTTGATTATCTATATCAATGATATCATAGTTTGCTCAGAAACTTGGGATAGTCACTTAACAAGACTAGAGAGAGTCTTGCAAAAGATGGTACAAGTAAACATGAAAATCTCCTTGAAAAAGTGTCATTTTGCTTACAGTGAACTGAAATCACTAGGACATGTTGTATCTGGACCAAGTTTGGGCATAGATAAAAACAGAATAGCAGCAGTACTACTGAAGTCAATTCCTCAAACCAAGAAAAGATGCAATCATTTCTAGGATTTGCCGACTATTACAGACAGCATATAAAAGACTTTGCAATAATTGCTAAATCCTTGTATAAGCTCTGTGACTAACAGACAGTGTAAGATGTGACTATGAAACTGATGATAATATTACTATCAATCAACAGTACTATGTCTGTTCTTATGAAATATAATAATAAAATATTATTATAACCACAATTGAATAATTAAAGAATTATTTCTTTCATGTGTTAAGCACTACTAGTGATTTTAACAGTGAGCAAGTAATTGTCTACAAGAATTAATTACAAGAAGAATTTAATAATAAAAACTTCTTTTATCAAAATAATAAAATTATTTTAATATATAATTATCTGTTGCAAGAAGAATTATAAAGCTAATCCTTGAAGAAAACTATTACTAGAGAAAAACTTTAAGAATTAAAGATAAATGACTTACTAATACTCCAAAGAGCTTATTGATAGATAAAAGTAGAGAAATTTGACGTAGAATTGTGGATTTAAGAGATCAAAATGATTTATAGCAGGATTACAACAATATATAGTTGGATTCTATGATTTCACGTCCTTCTTATTGATTCTGAAAGATTTAAAACACTTAAGAATACCTTAACTAATACTTACTTGTTGGTAACAATGATATAAAATGATAATAAGATGATGATGATACGGAAAAAACAGCAAGAGAAGGCCTCTTTTAAGTCAACAACAGCTCCCAGAGGCGTGCCATGGAGCAAACTGAAAACCAGTGAGTGAGAAAGCATTAAACCCTTTTGGATTAGTACTTACATCATCTGTTGTCACGTAAAATTGTCAAAATTGCTTAATTGATGCTGTTACGTGACTACCAACCCCAATATGGTTAAGAATAAAAGGAGTAAAATTTGTAAATCTTCTTTTATTACAAAGTAATCATTGATTTCCCAAATCTATCAATGTTATTGACAATTTCATCACAGGTTGTATTTACTGTGAATTTTTGAAGATTCAGTGTTTCATGTAGAATAACCAAAAATGGACTGTAAGTAAAACTTTGAATTTTACTAGTAAAACTGTAATTCTTTTTGGTTGTACCATAGATAATACAGTTCTCAATTGGTCCTGAAC
This sequence comes from Austropuccinia psidii, assembly GCA_023105745.1. Lineage (NCBI taxonomy): Eukaryota > Fungi > Basidiomycota > Pucciniomycetes > Pucciniales > Sphaerophragmiaceae > Austropuccinia > Austropuccinia psidii. The sequence goes on from JALGQZ010000003.1 coordinate 5,951,500, forward strand.
GTTTCAGAAAGATTCATTAAGAACTGTATTTTTAATGAATTTTTGAAGTTTTTACCTCATCTCTACGTAGAATTGCAAATATCAGTGTTTGACTGGTTGCTATGAGGTAAATCAATGGATACTAGTCCAAAAAGGGTTTTAATTACTCTTTTGGGGTTTATCCATGGAAAGTCATTAGTAATTGACATGGTTACAGGAGTGTAAGTAGCTCTTTACCTCCTTGGCACGTCAAAATAACAGGTTATTTGCTATTTGCTGGTGTTTTACAGTAGTTGTAACTTGGTAACCAAGTTCCCAAAGAGGTTTAGCTTACCAATTAGGTCAAGATCAGCGCTGGAAGCAAGCTTTGGAGCTATCCACGCTTCTGGGGCCTCAGAAGTTGGGTAACCTGGCTCTCTTTGATGTCTTTTGTCACCCTTGCTTATTTTTCACGTAAAAATAGAAATTTAAGCTCAGTGAGATATCCACTATGGGTGTACCAAAAGTGCATGTGAGAATACCATAATATTAAGTGCTCAAAACGTGTATAACACTATTCTTAGTGTATATGTAACATGGGATTTCTCACTTTCCCATTATTTTGGCGTAAAATCAAGAAAAACAAAAGTTTTCATGGATCTTTTATGTGGTATTAATGATGTGGTGTTGAAGTATTTTCCATATTACCACCCCAAAGAGTTAATTTGAGCTTATTCACTCTATGGAGCTACCCTGAGGGAATTTTCGTGTAGAATCCAAATCTGGCCTTAAATCCATGGATTTACTTACTCAATAAGAAGTTATTCATCTTTTCTGAAATTAAAAATGATGAATTTTGGATTTATGCATGACTTATGCTTTCTGCATAATCCAAAATTTATTTTTAAGATAATTGTGGCCTATTTGGGTATGTAAAATATACCTCAAGTCTCACATTCTCTCCCACCAAAAAATAAAATTGTACTACAATTTTATTAGTGATAAAAGAATAAGGCCCCAAAGGGGGTTAATGTCCACTGTCCAACCTCTTTACATCACTCAGATCAAGTAATTTAAAGCACATTTATAGACATATTCAGGCTTGTGGCCTTCTTTCATGTCTAAATCTTCTTAAGAGTTTATCTGAGTCAGGTATTTCTGATTCTGCCATCCATTCATCTTCATGTACTGGATTTCTATATCTTACAAGATATTCTCTTTGACTTTTACCCCTAAGTCTCCTTTCTTTAATGACTTTCTTTATCTTTTTGTCTTCATTCTTTTCCACAGGTGGTACAGTTAAAGGAGTTGGGTTTCTTAAAGGAAACAATTCTTTATCAGCTGGTTGATAAGGCTTTATCAAGCTGACTGGAAAAGTGGGGTGTTTATTTTCCAATTCACCACTCAATTCCACTTGAACTGTATTGGTTCCATGTAAAGCAACAATAACAAAAGGTCCTACATAAGAATCTTTAAGTTTGTTTGGGCCTTTGATATTATTAAAATTCAAGGTTGAAACTAAAACTAAGTCCCCTACTTTGAAGTCTGGTACTTTATGACTGTTGGCCCACTTCTGCTTTGCATAATTAAAAGCATCATCCATACTTTGTTTTGCATGAAGTCTTACTTTATCAAGCATTATTTTGAAGTTGGAAGCTGTAGGATGAATGTCAATCAAGTCTTTCCTCAGTGTGTCTGCTGGGAGTCTTGGATTCCATCCTTTCTCTAACATAGCAGGAGTTTGTCCTGTGGAACAATGGACTGATGTCTTATATGCCAATTCTAATGCAGGTAACAGAGTGCACCAGTCATGGGTAAAGCCATCTGAGTCTTTGAATTCTAATCCATAAGCACAGAATCTCCTGATCATGTCTTCTAAAGTCTGAATCATTCTCTCTGCTAGCCCATCTGTCTGAGGGTGATATGCTATAGAGAATGATAACTTAGTCCCAAACAATCTATGAAGGTTGGTCCAAAGTGCAGATGTGAATTTGGGATCTCTGTCACTTATTATATTCTTAAATAATCCTGTATGAGAAATAACTCTACTCCATAAAAGAAGAGCTGTATCCATAGCAGTGTCATCTTTATGACATGGTAAGAATATGGGAGTTTTGCTATATCTGTCTACAATGACTAAACAAGCATTATAGCCTTTGTCACCACTTGGAGGAAGTGCTGTGACCCAATCCATGTGAACAACTTCCCATGGGGATTTTGGTTCTTGAATATGGATAATAAGTCCAAATTTCTTGCCTGTACTCCTGTTTGCTTTTTGGCATCTGTCACAGGTATGGAAATATTCAATGGTTTCTTTCCTCCAAGATGGCCACCATGCACAGTTCTTCACTTTTTCAAGTTTTCTGTCTTCTGACAGGTGTCCAGAGTATATCCTATCATGACATTCATGAAGAATGGTACTGATAAGTAGTATACTGCACAATGTCATAACACAAGAATGTTTTGTTCTGTGGTAAATGATGCCATCCAACAAGTGAAATCTTCCTTCAGAATAGGAATTTTTCAAACCTTCATCAAGTGCATTAACTAAAGATGTATCCTTGCAGTCTTTATCTAATAAAGAGGTCAAGATATGGCAATTCTGGTCTTGTTTATAATATTCTCTGACCTCCTCAAAGAATTCAGTCCCAATATTGGTTATGTTAATTCCTTCAATTGGAATCTGTGGTTCAGCTTCCAAAGGTACATAAGCTGGGTTATCAGGAGTGTTGGCTAAAGCCCATCTACTAAGTCCATCAGCGTTCTTGTGAATGTTTCCTGCTTTATGAACTATAGTCATGTTTCCTCTATATTCTTGAATAGCTATTTGCCATCTCAACATATGTCTGTTGGGAGTTTTCATGTTAAGAAGTGATTTTACTGCAGTACAGTCAGTTATCACTTCAAAAACACTGCCATCAAGGTAATAGTGTAATTTCTCAAGTGCCCATACCAAACATAAGCACTCCATTTGGCTTGCACCATATCTGGCTTCTGTTGGTTTGATTTGCCGTGAGATATAACAAACTGGTCCTTCTGTAGGTTTGTCATCAATAATTTGGACTTGATGTAGGGCTGCCGCAAATCCATCTCCACATGCATCAATGTACAACTTAAAAGGAATATTCCAGTCAGGCATGAGGAGTAAAGGTGCTTCTGTAAGGGCTTTCTTTATCTTCTCATAAGCTTTAATTCTCTCCTGTATCATCTCAAATACAGTCTGTTGATCACAGATTCTATAGAATGATTTGGCTAGAATTGCAAAGTCTTTTAAGTGTTGCCTATAGTAACTAGCAAATCCAAGAAAAGACATCATTTCTTTCTTATTCTGGGGTATTGGCTTAAGTAGCACTGCTGCCACTTTATTCTTGTCAATACCCAAGCTTAAACCAGAAACAACATGTCCTAATGCTTTAAGTTCTTCAAAACCAAAGTTGCATTTCTTAAGTAAAGTTTTCATATTCACTTCTGCAGCTTTGTGGAGTACTTTTGCAAGTCTTTCAAGGTGCAAAGACCATGAGTCAGAACATATGATAATATCATCAATATAAATGATAAGCCATCCTTCAGAAAATTCTGTGGGGAAGATGGTATTCATCATTCTTTGATAATGAGATGGAGCATTTTTAATGCCAAATGGCATTCTAAGATACTCAAAAATACCACAGTGAGTGATAATTCTAAGTAATTTCTTAGCTTTAGGCGTCAAAAAAGTTTTATGGAAGCCTTTCAATGCATCCATTGATGTTATATATTTGGCTTTAGATAATTGAGTCAAGGTTTCTTGGATTCTAGGGATCGGATACCTATCTGGAACTGTGTAGGTATTCAAAGCTCTAAAATCTCCAACCATTATTGACTTATCATTATGCCAAGCAATGATAACAGGTGTTGCCACTTCAACCTCCTCATTATCGCCTACTTTCCTTAGTACACCAAGTTGAATTAATTCTTGGATATGTTTCTCCAAGGCTTCTCTAGCTCTGGGACTGGCTGGATGAGCTGGTCTTCTAAGTACTGGGGGATATGGTCTGTCAATATTAAGAGTAATATCCACTTCATGTCCTCTTATAGCACCTAATGGTTCATTATCAGAGGCAAATGCAGTATTGTATGTGTATAACACGTCAATAAGTTCATTCTTCATTTTTGGTGACAATGATGGATTAATTTGTGCTTCAACAAGTTGTTTGGACACAAATTCTTCCTTATAAGTATCTTTCTCAGAAGATACTACTGATATTTGCTTTGGCATATTGGAAAAAGCAAATTTCTGTCTTTTGTTATCCCCAATTGTGAAATATCTGTCTTTATGGTTATTGATGTCAATACCATAAATACTTAAGTAAACATGTCCAAGAATGATATGTTGAGATGTGCATTTGTCCATTACCACAACCTCAGCTTTCATTCTTATACTTCCTGTTGGATGGGGAAATACAAGAATAGTGTCTAATATACCCAAAGGGTACATATTGGTACTGGCACTACTAAATTGTACACCTTCTATTGGTAATAGATGGTTTTTCCATTCAGGAAGTATAGCTTGGAGATAATCTTTGCCTACACAAGTGCAAAATGCTCCTGTATCCAAATTGACTCTGGCTTCAACATTATTCATCAGAATTGATGTGATACAAGATGCTCCAGCAGTATAACCTTTTCCTTTAGCAGGTTTGCTTTTACACATTCTGGCATCCTGAACATTAATAAAGTTGGAGCAATCTTCACTTTACTGTGGCAAGTGGGTATGGACTTCAGTGACTTCAAAGAAAGCTGTGATGTTTTCAATGGGATAGTCCTCCACTGGTGTATCTTCAGAGATGGCAGAATCTTGATCAGATTCTTCCTTCTCTTCAGTACACTGAACTTCTTCAATGATTTGAACTTCATTGATTTTTGTCTTTTTTGTGCAAGTGTTAGCTAAATGTGAAGTGCTTCCACATTTATGACACTTTAAGACAGGTTTTTCTGGTCTCTTATCCTCCCTGGGAATCTTAGAGGTCATCTTGGATTCTGCTGGGATTTTAGACCAAGTTTTACCAATTCTTGTTCTGGCAATGATATCTTCCATAGCATTAATGTAGTCTTCTGTTGAACAGGGTTCCACACATCTGCTTTTGATAGCATGTTCCAATTCTCCTCCACACTTTCTTAATATTTTCATATTAATCATAGTGTCAGACATATCTGGTTGTAAAGCGGATAATCTGTCTTTTTGTTTGAAGACCCAAGTAAGTGGTTTATCTTTCTCTGAGTTAAAAATGGCACTTTCAAAGGCATTTTCTATCTTAAACCTCCAAGAATTGTTGGCCCATTTGGTGATCACTTCAGATTTCCACCAAGACCAATCATGTTTACCATGATCAATCCTCATTTTGTAATACCATTTCTTTGCAGTTCTGGTAAACAGACAATGTAATTTTCCCACTATGATTTCATCAGGTATATTACAGTCTTCTTGCAACATATCAATAGTCCTGATGAATTCAATATGGTTGTATTCTCCTTCACCAGAGAATGTTGGCCATTCTTCTATTTTGGGAATATCCCTTGTAGAGTAGGCATTTTCTCCTAAGAATGGGGTGAGAATTTCTTTAACAGAAAGTTTTTCTTCAGTTAAAGGTGTAGAATGTCTTGGAATATGTGGTTCATGATTCTTATAAATTTGTTCCACACTTGCAATTTTTTCATTCTTCAACTTCTGCCTTTCACTGTCACTTTTTGCTAAGTGTATAGCAAATTGATTGGTATTCTCAACCATCTTCAAGACATGGTCTTGCAGAGTCTTAAGTTGATCATTCATTTTAAAAATGGAAAGATCTTCCATCTCATCATGCTGAACTTGGCACATGTTTTCAATTATATTGCAAGAATTGGTAATTGATTCAAGTCTGGCATTTGTTCTTTGGTGCAATTCAATGTATTTCTTGTCATTTTTCTTTAATTCAACTATATCTGATGCAATTTTAGTTAGCTTTCCATCAAGTTTACCAATTTCTACATTAATACTAGTCTGTACACCAATTATTTTGATGGAAAGTTTCTGTTCATCCTTTCCTGCTCTTTGGCTGTGAATTCCATCAGAGTCCTGGCCATATTGAAGACACTGTCCACGGCTGAAGGCTCCAACTTGGGGACCCTGTACCCTTGTGGGTAAGGTCTGTGCCAATTGGCTTTGCCTTTTCCTTTGCCTTGATGGTTCTTGGGACCTTTCTGCTTCTTCTGAGGTCCCTTGGGCTTGTCCTTGGACACTTCTGGAGCTGGTTTGGAGCTGGTGGACGCCACTGGTGCCTCTGTCTCCAAAGCTGGAGTCATTTCCAACTCTTTCTTCTGGTCTATGGATAAAAGACTTTGGTTCTTCAACCAATTCTTTATCTTTTTGACCTTGTCTTTGCAAGACAGGGGGCTCCAACCTCCTAAGAGTTCTATGGTCTTCTCCTGACCCAGAAAGCTCTTGATGTGTAAGTAGGAGTTCATGGCCCCCTGCCAAAGGCTTGGGCAGATTTCCCACTCTTCCTCTTTGGCTGCTCTGAACCAATTCTTGTACTGGCATTGATATATTTCTATTGCTGCCACTTGAAAATGGTTTAGCCCTGGAAATAATATCATGAATTAGTTCAGGATCAGAATTCACGTCAAAATCTGTTGGTACAGACCTTGGGGAATGGGGGGCAACTGTGGCATCCTCCAGATGTGTCTTTCTTGTAGAAGATTTGGCACTTCTGGACTTGGTCTTGCTTCTTCCTTGTCCACATCCATCTGGTTGGACTGAATAGTGGCTTCCATTTCTGGTATGCACCATTTTCCATCAATTTAAGGATAAAGAGTAAACTTAAAGATAAAAACACACCTTTTGGTGGTAATTTATTCTTTTCTGAGTTAAATAAGGTGCTTCTTTTAGCAATTTTCACCTCAAGACTTTCTTCAGATTCTGCTTCCAAAGATTCAGGACTAGTGTTGTATCTTTTACTGAGTCTCTTGCCAGCTGCACAGGATTTGATTAAAGACACTTTAAAGAGAAAATATGATAAAAGAAATTATTTTTTATGATTTAAGATATTTCAAAAGATTTTTATAAGTTTTATTATTTTTTGATATTAAAAGAATATTCTTTTCAAAGAAAAAGGTATTAAAATTCAAGAATTTGAATAAAAAAATTAAGTCAGAGTAAATCAAAGAATAATTTTATAAGTTTTTGGATGTGAAAAAGCCATGTGTAAAAACAGTACAAAATTAAACCAAGTTCCTCAATGAAATAAGATTTTAAGACAATTTCAAAAATAAAAATAATTTTTTCTTTAAATTGGAGAAAAAAATATTAAATTAATATATTTTAGCATATAAAAATATATTAATTAAGGGTACAAGGTTCAAAAAAACACAGCCAGGCCCCCAAATGTAAGATTTGACTATGAAGCTGATGATAATATTACTATTAATCAACAGTACTATGTCTGTTCTTATGAAATATAATAATAAAAAATTATTATAGCCACAATTAAATAATTAAAGAATTATTTCTTTCACGTGTTAAGCACTACTAGTGATTTTAACAGTGAGAAAGTAATTGTCTACAAGAATCAATTACAAGAAGAATTTAATAATAAAAACTTCTTTTATTAAAATAATAAAATTATTTTAATATATAATTATCTTTTGCAAGAATAATTATAAAGCTAATCCTTGAAGAAAACTATTACTAGAGAAAAACTTTAAGAATTAAATATAAATGACTCACTAATACTCCAAAGAACTTATTGATAGATAAAAGTAGAGAAATTTGATGTAGAATTGTGGATTTAAGAGATCAAAATGATTTATAGCAGGATTACAACAATATATAGTTGGATTCTATGATTTCACGTCCTTCTTATTGATTCTGAAAGATTTGAAACACTCAAGAATAGCTTAACTAATACTTACTTGTTGGTAACAATGATATAAAATGATAATAAGATGATGATGATACGGAAAATACAGCAAGAGAAGGCCTCTTTTAAGTCAACAACAGCTCACAGAGGCGTGCCATGGAGCAAACTGAAAAACCAGTGAGTGAGAAAGCATTAAAACCTTTTGGATTAGTACTTACATCATCTGTTGTCACGTAAAATTGTCATAGTTGCTTAATTGATGCTTTTACGTGACTACCAACCCCAATATGGTTAAGAATAAAAGGAGTAACATTTGTAAATCTTCTTTTATTCCAAAGTGATCATTGATTTCCCAAATTTATCAATGTTATTGACAATTTCATCACAGGTTGTATTTACTGTGAATTTTTGAAGATTCAGTGTTTCACGTAGAATAACCAAAAATGGACTGTAAGTAAACCTTTTAATTTTACTAGTAAAACTGTAATTATTTTTGGTTTTACCATAGATAATACAGTTCTCAATTGGTCCTGAAGGCTTCAGAAAGATTCATTAAGATTTGTATTTTTAATGAATTTTTGAAGTTTTTACCTCATTTCTACGTAGAATTGCAAATATCAGTGTTTGACTGGTTGCTATGAGGTAAATCAATGGATACTAGTCCAAAAAGGGTTTTAATTACTCTTTTGGGGTTTATCCATGGAAAGTCATCATTAATTGACATGGTTACAGGAGTGTAAGTAGCTCTTTACCTCCTTGGCACGTCAAAATAGCAGGTTATTTGCTATTTTCTGGTGTTTTACAGTAGTTGTAACTTGGTAACCAAGTTTGCAAAGAGGTTTAGTTTACCAGTTGGGTCAAGATCAGCAATGGAACCAAGCTTTGGAGCTATCCATGCTTCTGGGGCCTCAGAAGTTGGGTACCCTGGCTCTCTTTGATGTCTTTTGTCCCCCTTGCTTATTTTTCACGTAAAAATAGAAATTTAAGCTTCAAGTGAGATATCCACTATGGGTGTACCAAAAGTGCATGTAAGAATACCATAATGTTAAGTTCTCAAAACGTGTATAACACTATTCTTAGTGTATATGTAACATGGGATTTCTCACTTTCCCATTATTTTGGCATAAAATCAAGAAAAACAAAAATTTTCACAGATCTTTTATGTGGTATTAATGATGTGGTGTTGAAGTATTTTCCATATTACCACCTCAAAGAGTTAATTTGAGCATATTCACTCTATGGAGCTACCCTAGGTGAATTTTTGTGTAGAATCCAAATCTGGCCTTAAATCCATGGATTTACTTACTCAATAAAAAGTTATTCATCTTTTCTGAAATTAAAAATGATGAATTTTGGATATATGCATGACTTATGAGTTATGCATAATTCAAAATTTCGTTTTAAGATAATTGTGGCCTATTTGGGTATGTAAAATATACCTCAAGGCTCACAGACAGTCTATGAAATGACTGAAGAAAGGGTCAAGGCATATGAAGGACTAAAAAATTCCTTAGCAAATGCCCCATTTCTTATAATTCCAGATTTGAAACTACCCTTTAAACTATACATTGATGCTTGTGGAGAAGGACTAGGTGCTGCACTACACCAGACACAAAGCATCACTGACAAACCTGTTGAAGGACCAATTTGCTTCATTTCAAGACAAATAAAGCCGATAGAAGAAAGGTATGGAGCAGGCCAAATGGAATACCTCTGCTTAGTGTGTGCTTTAGAAAAATTACACTATTATTTGGATGGGACAGTGTTTTATGTAACTACAGATTGTAATGCTGTAAAATGTTTATTAAACATGAAAAATTCAAATAGACACATGCTAAGATGGCAAAGTGCCATTCAGGAATATAGAGTAAATATGACTATAGTTTATAAGTCTGGTAATATTCATAGAAATGCAGATGGTCTTAGCAGATGGTCTCTGGCAAATACACCTGAAAATCCAGCATGGGTACCACAAGAGTAGCACCATGTAGAAGGCATATGTGTCACAGATATTGGCACAGAATTCTTGAACCAAGTTAAAGAAAGCTATAAAATGGACAAACACTGCCATATCTTATGCCAACTTCTAATGAAAGAATGTAAAGACCCATCAATTTCATCAAAACTAAATGAAACATGGAAAAAAGCATATTATGAAGGAAGATTCCACCTCCTTAATGGAATCCTCTATCATAGAACTAAAAATACATGTGTTATGGCTTTAACAGATAGAACTCTGATAGGCACTATACTACATGAATGTCATGATAGTGTTGCAGCTGGACATCTCTCAGAAGACAGAACACTAGAAAGGGTAAAAACCTGCTCTTGGTGGCCAAATTGGAAGAAAGATGTTGCAGAATACTGCAAAACCTGTGACAGATTCCAGAAAGCAAACAGAGACACAGGAAAGAAATTTGGAATGATGATCCAAATCCAGGAACCAAAATCTCCTTGGTAAATCATTCACATAGATTGGGTAACAGCCTTACCTTTAAGAGGAGACAGAAGTTACAATGCATGCCTAGTATTAGTTTACAGATACAGAAAAGATCCAATGTTCTTACCATGTCACAAGGATTATACAGCTATGGACACAGCCACAATGATATGGAATAAAGCTATTAGCCACACAGGCTTATTCCAAAATATCATAAGTGATAGAGACCCAAAATTCACTTCAGTAATATGGACAAACCTCCATAACCCTTTTGGAACAAAATTATCATTCTCAACAGCTTACCACCCCCAAGCGGATGGTCTAGCAGAAAGAATGATACAGACCTTAGAAGACATGATCAGGAGATTCTGTGCTTATGGACTAGAACTCAAAGATTATGATGGTTTTATGCATGATTTGTGTACATTGATACCAGCTCTTGAACTGGCATATGAAACATCAATCAATTCTTCAGCTTTCAAAACACCAGCAATGCTAGAAAAAGGCTGGAATCCAAGACTTTGTTATAATACCCCCAAAAAGGACTTAGTAGATATACACCCAAAAGCAAGTAGCTTCAAATCAATGCTTGACAAAGGAAGACAACATGAAAACAGATGTATGGCAGATTCTTTCAAGTATGCAAAAGAAAGATGGGATAAAAGTCATAAACCACCTTACTTCAAAAATAGGAGACTTGGTCCTAGTGTCAACTTTAAATTTAAATAATATAAAAGGCCCAAAAAAATTTAAAAATTCCTTTTCAGGAAAATTCATGATAAAAGCACTACATGGACCTAATACTGTGCAACTAGAGCTCACAGGTGAATTAATGAACACAAACCCAACTTTCCCTGTAAGTCTGATAAAACCTTACAGCTCAAGTGACAACGAATTATTTCCACTAAGAAATGAACCCCCACTTGAAACACCCCCTTTAGAAGAAGGAGAAGAAAAGAAAATTTTGAAAGTCCTTAAAGAAAGAAAAAAGAGAGGAAATACCTTGTAAGATGTAGAAATCCAAGTCAAGAAGATGAATGGCTACTTGATAAAGATATAAAAAATGCTGATAAACTATTAAGAAGATTCAGACATGAAAGAACACCTAAAGAATAGAAAATTAAGCATTATTGAGCTTCAAGACTAACAAAGTCTATTGAAGAGGTAGGACAGTGGATGATACTCTAATTAACTATATCAGATTGTGGTACAATCTTTTTTGGTGGTATGAAATGTGAGCCTTTTGAGATATGACCACATAATCAAAAAGGTAACAAGAAAATATTTATAACAATTATACTCATAATATTTATCTTAAAAATAGTGAAAATGCCATAAATAGGTACAAACTCTAAATTAACTTAGATTTTAATGAGTAAAAATTTTAAATAAATTAGACCATTAGATTCCTCATGGTAAAATACACATATATCATTTTTATTGCATATCTGTAAAGTCAATAATTACTGAATAATAAGTAATAATACCCTAAAAACAACATAAAATCTTATTTAACTCAGAAACCAGTTAAACAACATGTAAAATAAACTGCAAAATTAGATTCCTCATGAGACACTACACATAAAAAACATTTATGACAATTCTCTAAAGTCAATACTTAAGGAATTAAGCTGAATATATGCACTTTTTTGGTCAATGCATATATTCATGGTTTGTAGCTAATCTCTCTTGAAATATACATGATAGAGAGGTAAACCAAAAATAAATTCACCACATAATTACTTTAAGAACACATATTTAAGAGAGCTGTTGACCACCTTGTTGTGAAAGTGGTCCAAACTCAAAAGAAAAGTAGGTATTCAGATTCTACTAGCTCATACGCTAAGAATTATTTAATTTTTATCATAATATTCAAGGTATAACCCCTTGAAATCAAGGTTTGAAGTTTAAAATATTGAATTTTGACCTAAAAGATGAGATAAAAGAAAAATCATCAAGAATAGACTTTTGATGATTCAATAGAATGCTCTTGGAAGTTTAATAAGGACATGACAATCTATTTGAATTCACTCTAAGAATATCTGTAGCGTGTATAGCTTAAAAGTTATTAATTATCAGAGTTTAAGATTAAATTTGATCATTTATGATCACTCACTGTAATCTTACTTTACGTTTCATAGTTATATAAGTGATAAAACTGGTGAATACTATTATATTATTATTAATAAAAATAAAATATACAAAGTTTAGGCTTCTGCCAAGCCTATGATATCATCAAACATAGAGTTATAGTGATAACTCTAAATAATGGCGTAATAATGAGATAAGATGCTTTGATCATGATGTAAGCATCACTAAACCTCAAACTACTGGTCATTTACAGTGTATACCATCCGTAAACGTCTATTAGAAGCCTACTGGACTCTAGAAGGGAGGTATCTACTATAAATAGAGCTCTTTTTACTCTATTTTCCCCTCAGATGCATCAAAACAATGAACAAATTAAATCAGAAGTTAAAATCTTTATTCTTTATATATAAATCTTTTATATTATCAAAGATCAAAGGTAATCTTCATTATAATCATCATTTTTGACGTGATTACTTCAATTGTTCAGTTGTTTTGTTATAATTCTCTTAAAAATCTTATTTCCACGTAAAATCAAGAAAATTTGTAATTTCTTTTATTTGTATTTGTAAAAAATTGAATAAGTTGTATTTACATTATTTGGCATAAACTCTTCCAAATTTATCATATTAAGTGTCAAAAGTAGATTATTTTCTCTTATTATAATAATTTCTCGCTATGAGTACTATTAATAATTCTTCCAGCAATATATAACTTTATTATTAGTAATATTATAGCTATTAATTGTTTTTTATCAATAAAAAACAATTTTTTATTCCTTTATTATTTGTTGGTAACAATAATAGAGTGCTTTTAAATATATTAATTATCAAATATTGATATATTTATTTATTATATTATTATATTTATTTGATAATATAATTGTTTTTATGCCATAATTATAATAATTCTTTATTATTGAAATTATTTTAATTATCAGGACATTCAGAATACAATAAGTAAGATATTAGTAATTTTTACTTATTGTTCCATTGGCAAACCTTACAGTTGGCAAGCATCACAATCATCAGTTGTTGTGGAGGAGCAGCTGCAGGGGATACCCCACTGAGAGCACCAAGTGAACAACATCTGAAAACAAGAGAATTTAGGTTAGTAACTGAATAGAAAGTAAACTGTTGAGAAAAAAAGGAAGCCATATGATGAATTATAAATTTACAACATAATTAAAATAAAGAAGCTCTGGTTGGAAGTTTGTAAAAGTCTGAAAGAAATTCATGGAGAAGATTTAGTATTAATATCAGAACATAATATCAACAAAAGCTTTAAATGGAGGAGACACAAAAGGTGGTTAGAAGGGGGGTTCTGGACGTATAAGCAGGAAAAAAATAAAGCGGAATGGAGGGATAGTGGTTAGTGGAGTGCAATAGAAAAGAACGGAAATGGATGAATACCAAGTGGAATATGGATGCAACGGAATAAGAAGTGCAGGTGAAGTGGGAGAAAGTCGAACAGGTGAGAAAAAAAGTGAAGGGCATGTTGTGAAAAGATTGTCTTTTAAACCATGGTTAAGCTGAGAAAGTTGCGTCAGTTGCAGCACCCACCAAAGTCTCAGCTTCAAGGCATTTCAGAGAAAAATGAAAGCTCAGTTTCAGCCAATGCTGTGACTGAGAAGGGAAATGCCCATGTGAGGCAGAGGAAAAAAGGGGTTCTGGCTGGGTATTTCAATTGATTGAATTGTCAGACTCAGTCAGATCCTCTTTGTTGCCTTAAATAGCCACCCAATTGCCCAGGAGGGCTTTTGTAAGGGCATTTTTGAATTTTCACAGTGAGTGCAATCCACAAATGCCCCATGCAGAAAAGGGTGTGGGGCATTTGGTCAAAGGTGATCACGGCAAGCATACCAGTGTTATGGCTGGGTGATAGAGTTTGAACAAAGGGTTGGGCGGCTGTATGAAAAGTGAATACAGGATGAGCTTGGGCTGACCCATTGCACAGGTCTGCTTTGGGGTTGTAATTGAAATTCTCAGTGGCTGAACATTTGAATTGCACAGTTGTTGAGCTATTGATATAAAAATATCAAATTCACCCCGCTGAGCAATTTCTAGGTCATTTTTGTAAGCATGCAATCTGAGCATTTGGCACAACATTGGAAAAAAATTTCAGCCAGGCTGAGCATATCACACGCTTTGTTGAAGTGCTCAGAAGTGGGCCCTCCGATGAACTATTGAAACTTCCACACTGAGCTTGCCTGTGAAAATCGGGTGAATCACAATGCTGAGCATGTGACAAAGGAGCTACATTTATGCAAACAATTGGAAGATGGATACCCATTGGTAATATGCATGCAGGCTGAAGTAGCATTACACTATCCTAATTTTTACAGCCAAAATTGTAGTACATACACCTTTGTACATGTATGCTGCAGGGAAGAGAAAAAGCTGTACAAGAATGTAACATGAAACCATGCCAAGCCATCAAGTCAAATTTCTCAAATGCATCCCTTTGATGCATCTGCTTGGAGAGCTCCACCTAACTACCACACAGATGCTGGTGTATTCCAAGTTATGGTAAGGGGTGCATATTGGATGAGTAATTATTTGGGTCATACACAAATGGTGGATTCACTCCAGTGCCAAGGTTGGGGCAAACTATGATTGGCACCCACTTATGAACTTCACATCTGCACATTTTCTGGCCGCAACATGCTAACATATGCACCCCCAAAGGGTCATACACAGGCAATTTTCACATGCCTGGCAGACCTTTTACCACCTGTCTTCCAACCAACTATTTGCTTGTATGGGTGGCTGGCTTAACTGCAGATGCTCACCCGCTTGCACGTGGAAACCTGAGTCCAATCAGAGTGGATTTTCTTAAGACTCATATGCATTAGCATAACCCCTGCCTATGATGCCTGAGGCTGGATCTTTTCATGCAGGTCATATCCTGGACAATCTCACATGCACCGCAGAAATTTTGGCACCTGTCTTCCAGCCAAAAATTACCTTGGGCAGGTGGCCTGTTTCTCCGCAGATTCGCACATGCATGAGGGAAAAGCCTGATGCCAATCTGGGTGGATTAGTAACAACACCCTCAAACGCAGTAGGGGTGAATGTGTAAGTGGATCAGGGCTCACAGCCAGCACCCCCTTTGATCAAGTCACACATTCCCCCCTTGAATCCCAGTAGGTGTCAGTCCACAAGAGCTTTTTCAGAAGACCAAACTCATGTTTGGTTTCATGCCACTGTACATACCTCACCGTCCCACCCAAAAAAGATCCCCTCAGTGAAATTTTCCTCTCCACCTCCACCATTGCCCAGTAGGTCACTGTACAACAATTAACCTGGGGAAGATACACTTACTGTTTGCTGTCACACCAGCAAACATGGCTGCAAGCCTTTAATATGCCACTGGACAAGAAGTTGGTACAACTCACCCAATTTTGGATATTTTAATGTGAACCTTGGTCCACCAATCCTTACGTAATATGTGGCAGATCCAGTAGTCATATTGGTGCACCCACATTCTCACCACCTTTCCTTGATATCTTCCCCAAATTGGATATGAAAATAATAATTCCAAGAGGCCCATCTTCCTAACTACCATGAACGTAACCCCAGGCCATTCCCCTTTGAGCCCATTGATGCCTCTCATATAAGTTCCCCACCTGCGCTTTTTGATCTTCATTCCATTTAGCTAACCCTTCCTGATCATATTATTTCCCACTGTCCCCAAATAACTCATAATAGCCATCATGTCAACCCCTTCACAACCACTTTGCATTGGGATTATTGATATTAATATTCAAATAAATAGTGATATAACCTTCAAAATTGATAATTCCCACTCAGATTCTTGGATTATACTATGGCACAATCAACAAAACATATTCCTATATCTCCCCAATCACCAGAATACTATTGGGTCTCTCCCTGGCACCCTTTCCAACAGGTTGATACCATTCCTTGGGGCACTAAAAGCTTTCATGCACTGTGGTCCTGGTGGGGCATGGATTGAAAATGGCCAATTGAATCCTACTCAAGCATTATTTGTTGAGAGAGTGAGTATGACTGATCCAAATGATCCTTCCTCATCCCAGAAACCCAATCTAGCATTGATGTTCTTCACATGGTATCCAAAAATTCTATTTATAATTGAAAGTTTTCAAAAACAAGACTTCAAGCTTAAAATGCCTAAAAATATGACTGTAATTCTCATATTAAATTTCAGCTTTTTACTCAAACACTTCCTGCTTCAAACTTGACACCACCTTCATATCCTGCTCTCTTTTCATTTACTTCCAAGCAAAAACTGATACAATTACCCAGTGGTTCCGACCTTCCCATGATTAAAACCCCCCTCCTCCCTCATCAAAAAACCAGACAAGCTTTTCTCTGGGATCAAGATTTCCCCAACGGACAATCTGTCTGTACCCTTTGGGGCACCTCACCCCCTGGATCCACTTTTAATGCTAGGAACATAATTACAAACAAGGTTGTCAGCTGTCACAACCATGGCAATTCACCTCCTTGGATCTCCATATGGCATATCAAGCCACAGTCCTTTTATAGCCAATTGGCCATATCCATCACCAGTGTCCAATATGGCCACATTCACATCTTATGGACCATTTATGGCCATTTTTCTTTTGGGGCCTTCATTGCCCTTCACCTCAATCCAGAAGCCATAGTGGCAATTTATGCCCAAATGGGTATTTCTGGTCATTTACCTCAAGACCAGGGGAAATGGCCCAAATGGCTTTTTTTGGCCATTTGGGCTCAGAATGCGCATTTGCGCACTTTGATGAAAAGTGTCCAAAAGACACTTTCCCACCCTTTGGGCCAGTTTTTGGCTCAGAACCCAAAAGTAGCCAAAAACCCCAAAGGACCCAGAAACACTTCTCCAAGCTCTGAAGCCATCACTTCCATCTTTTCCCCTCTGTCTTTCCATCTCAAGACCTTTGGACATAATCTTCTTTCCAATGAACCAATATGCCATAAATGATGTTATATATCATTATGCATCATTTTTCAACAGAAATTCAATGGTGGCAATATCAAGTTGTCATTTAAGCATTCCAACATATCATCACTTCATCAAGGCACCCAATCATTCAGAGGACTCATCAAGGCTCAAGAGCAAGTGTTTCAGCGTCAAAGGCCAATCACGCCATCAAGACGTCATTGGATAATTCCATTCACAGTATTCCTCCAAGGCAATACTTTTAAACAATTCTCAAGGGATTCAAGAGGCAGTACATTCATTCAAGTGTCAAAGCTCCACTTGATCCATCTTGGCAACCATATTCATTTCAATACAGTCTGGATCCATCAAGAACTGTATTTCATTTTAAAGCATGGGAAATTCATTAAACCCAATTCAATTTCAATATTAGCCAGCTGTATCGATTCCCAAAACAATCAATACAGCCTCAAGGATTAATACAGATCAGTTTTCTGCCTGAAGAACTCAAGCTCCCAACTTTTCACATATACCGGCTACCCTTTCCACCCTGGGGGGTTTTCCCCAGTTAATTTATATATTTTGATTTTATTTTATCTTTATTTATCTTACCATTTTTGTTAAGTGAATACTGATATTATCAAGTCAGTCATTTAGCACCTTTTCTCTTTTTCTTTCTTTGCCTGTCAATGGATATTTGGTGGTCATATCCTTACTAATTCCATTGTTCATTTTGACAGGTTGAAACAGTCATTAAGGACTTACTTGGTTGGCTCTTTGGCCATTTGGTTTTTTTTCCTCTCATTGCATCTTATCTTGTACCTGCATATTTCTTAGAGGAATTTATTCTTTATTTTTATTTCTTTATTCTTTGGAGTATTCCAAGTGAGTTCCCTGATTGCTGAGTGCCAGGCCACTCTTGTATTTCTGTCCAAGAGCCCCTGTGACATTATATTAATTAACTCATAATTTCTTTTTATTCTGTTCATTCTTTCTTCCTAATTTTATTCACTCATTTCATTGAAATTATGATTTCTTAATGCTTATGAACCTTATGATTCATTGTCACCTTTCAATTTTCTCTCATTCATTCTTAATTCTGAAAATTTAAAGCTGACCCCAATTTTATTTTTGTCTCTTTTTCTTAAATCTTATCTCAAATCATCATTTTAATTCATTCATAATTCAGGAGTCATCTTAATTTTCATTTGATTTCAAATTTTCCATCAAGTTATTCAGACACGTTCTTCATATCAAGATTCATAATTGATTCATTCTTCAAGAATTTTGATTTTCAAGAAGAACTCACTTGATTTTGATTTGATTGATTGATTTGACATAAATTGATATTGACCTCAAGAAAATTGATTGACCTGAAGATTTCATTGATTTTGCTGATTTTTCTTCAAGAATTCATTTTGATTGATTGATTTTCTGCAAGATTTTGATCTTGATTGATTAGAAATTAAATTTATTGACTTCAAGTGTTCATTTGATATTTAATTGATTGATTTACCTGAAGATTTAATTTGATTTATTGATTTTTATTGATTTTCCTCAAGATATTGATTTGGATTTTTGACTTCAAGAATTATTTCAAATTGCCTCAAGTTTTCATCTTCAAGTCTTTATTCCTTTTCATTTTATTTCATTTTATCCTGAAATCATGCCCATCCAACACTAACCTCCTGCAAGGCAGACAAGATTTCAGGCCAGAACTCAAGCTGTTCTCACTCCAACTCCAAGGGCTCCTCTTGATGGCACCCCAGCATTTTCTCAACTGAGAGCCAAATTGGACAGAGGACCCAATTTGGAAGGAGCAGCACCATCCAGCAAGGAAGTAAGAATGCCAAGAAGATCAAGCTCATTCTCAGGAGTAGTTGGCAGATTTCCAGGAACTTCAAGGACCATTTTCAAGGGTCCAGGTGAGGATGGTGAAGAGGAGGAGGAGAACTCTATGTAAGAGGAAGAGTCTGATGGTACTGAAGGTGTCCCTACTCCGGTGGTGGCATCCCAAGGTACTGGAGGGCCAACTCTAGCCCAGTCTGATCAGCCTGTCTTTCATCAATCTGAACCATCTTTATTGGCCATTATGCAGAAAATGACTCAGATTATGGCCAATCTTCAAGCAGCTTCATCCTCTGAAGCATCAAGACCACCAGCCTTCAAGACTCCATCTATGAAGGCACCTGAATGCTTTGATGGGACTCAGCCCTTCAAAGTTAGAAGCTTTATTCAGTCTTGTCAATTTGTTTTTCATAATGATCCGGAAAACTTCGCTCAAGACAGAAAGAAGGTCCTGTATGCCACTTCTTTTCTCATTGGCAGGGCTGCAGAACGGATTGAGCCTTATCTTTCCAACCTCACCAATTAAGATCCAAATTACCTTCTCAATTCATGGAAATTATTTGAATCTCAACTCTCCACCTTATTTGGGGACCCAAATGAAGTCAGAAAAGCTGAAGCAGAATTGGGTTCTTTAAGAATGAAAGAAGGTGGGCATGTATCTTTATACATTGCTGATTTCAGAAGTCTTGTCTCAAGAATGGGAGATTGGGGTGAAAGAGCGCTTATCCATCATTTCAGGAAGGGATTTCCATCCAGGATTTTGGATCAATTGGCCTCCCATCCCTCAAGAATTGACTCTCTTCAGAACTTAATGGATATTACCCTGGGGCTGGATACCAGGTACCACGAGAGGAAAGATGAAAATAGCCATCATCGAGAGAAGAAGCCAGAAGCCTCAAACTCAAGTTCTTCTCATCCTCAAAATTCTTCAAGTTCAAGTCATAAGAAGAAGAAGAATTTTCAGAAGAGGGACAAGCCCCATTCTTCTTTATTGAATAAAGATTTAGGGCTCATGAACTCTGAAAAAGAAAGAAGAATCAAGGAGGGACTTTGTACCTATTGTGGTGGGAAGCATAATCTTGAGTCCTGTATCAAAAGGCCTCAAAACAAGCTTACCAAACCGTCAAAAAATTTCCCAGCCAGGGAAAAGCCTGAGTGAAGATCATGTTGTGTTCAATGGTCTTCACAGTTTTCCTTCCAGAGCACAATTGAGCATTCTGAATACTTGTGTCAAAAATTCCCTTAAATGTTTTGTTTTTTCTTCTCTCTCTGATATGTTCTACAGTATTCTCATTGATTCTTGTGCTACTAACTCATTTATTGCAAAGCAGTTTGTTCACAAGTATTCTTTGACCATGTCAGAACTCCCAGAGAGAATTAACCTTATTATTCTTGACTCCTCAGAGTCTCCTTCCTTATTTGTGACTTATCATACTAAATATATGGTTGAGCTCCCTTCCTTCCCAAGCATTGAATGGGACTTTTTAGTCATTGATACTCCCAAGGGAGAAGACCTCATATTGGGTTTTGACTTTCTCAATCATTTTAATCCATCTATTGATTGCAGGCAAGGGCTGATCACCTTTAATTCTGATCATAAGGACTATTATGATCATTCAAAATCTTTCAGTAATGACGTTTCTTCTGCCAAATCATGTGCAGCTCTGGTTGGCGATTCTAGAACACCATCATTTCCATCTTCTGTCCATATTCCTTCCCTTAATTCCCATCAGTGATTACTATCATCTGGAGATGAAGTCTTCAAAGAGATTCAAGATGTTGGAGAAGATAAATCTGTATCTTCACTTCATCTCTTTTTTGGGAATATGGACCTTCCTCCTTCATCTTATCATGACTCCCTGGAGGAGTTGTGGGATGAAGAGGAAGAGCCAGAAGAAATAGAAGCCGTGATGAAGGTTTTTCCTTCTGCTTATCACCAGTACTTGGATGTATTCTCCAAGGTGAAAGCAGAAAAACTTCCTCCTCACTGCGCCTGTGAACATCATATCGTGCTGGAGGGGTCTCTACCTCCAGTTAAGGTGATCAACTATTCATCAAACCAAGAGTCAGATACACTCAGGGCCTACATTTCAGAGAATTTAGAGAAAGGTTTCATCCGGCCAAGCTCCTCTTCAACGGGGGCACCTGTCCTCGTTGTCAAAAAGAAAGATGTGGCCTCCGTTTGTGTGTTGATTACTGCAAACTCAATGCTGTTACTAGGAAGAACAAGTATCCTGTTCCTCCTATTAATCAGCTTCTTACTGTTTTCAATGTTTCTTCTATCTTCTCCAAGATTGATTTGCATGGTGCATATAACCTGCTCAGAATCAAGGAAGGTGATGAACACTTGACTTGTTTTAGAACTAAATATGGCAGCTATGAGTATTTGGTTATGCCATTTGGGCTCACCAATGCTCCTGCCTCTTTCCAAGACCTTGTTAATAATATTTTTTATGATATTCTTTATATTTATGTTGTGGTTTATTTGGATGACATTATGGTCTTTTCCAAATCTGAAGAAGAACATGTCACTCATGTGTCCACCGTTCTTTCCAGACTCAGAGCCAATAAGCTCTTTGCTAAGGCCTCCAAGTGCCTTTTTCATGTTACTAGTGTAGAGTATTTGGGGTATGTTGTTTCTTCTGAAGGCCTCAAGATGGACCAAGCAAAGGTCCAGAAAATTCTCAATTGGCCACCTCCAAAAAACCTCAAGGCTCTTCAATCATTCCTTGGCTTTGCCATTTTTTACTGCTGTTTCATCAAGAATTATTCAAAGAAGATTAGTTCACTCACAAGTTTCCTCAAGAAAGATTCTGGTTTTCCCCTCAATGAGGAAGCTCATAGAGGCATTAACCATTGCTCCAATCCTTTCTCACTTTGATCCTTCTCTACCCACCATTGTAGAGACTGATGCATCAGATTATGCCTTGGGTGCTGTGCTGAGTCAGATTTCTGACTCAGCAAAACATCTCATTGCCTTTGATAGCCATAAGCTTCTCCCAGCTGAGCTCAATCATGAGATTCATGACAAGGAACTCCTCGGCATAGTCTAGGCTCTCAAGCACTGGAGAGCTTTTCTCCTTTCTCTTTCTTCCTCTTTTGAAGTACTCACCAATCATTCATCACTTCAATATTTTATGTCATCAAAGATTCTTACTCGCCATCAAGCATGCTGTGCTGAATTTCTTTCTGAATTCCATTTTTCAATCACCTACCACCCTGGCCGCTTGGCTACCCTTCCAGATGCTTTATCACGTCGGGACAATGTTTACCCAGAGAGGGGGGAAGATTTGATCAGCAAGGATCCAATGAATTATCAAAAAATAATTAAGCAAAATGAAATTCAAGCCCCAAAGTTCTTTGCAGTCAAGGTGGAAGCATTTTCAAGTTTGATTGAATCAATTCAGAAGGCATTATAGAAAGATTCTCAATCAGAAGTATCCTTCAAGATTTGGGTAAAGGTAAATCTGTCCAAGATTACTCTCTTGATTCCTCCTCCCAACTTCTCCTGTTCAAAGATCAGGTGGTGGTCCTGAATGACCCCACAATGCAACTCAGCATACTTCAAAAAAGGCATGACTCTCCTCTAGCTGGACACCCTGGCCAAGAGAAGACTCTCAAGCTTGTAAAACAGGATTTTAACTGGTCTGGCATGACTCAATTCATCAAGGATTATGTCTCATCCTGTCAACAGTGTTCAAGAAACAAAAATATTCACCACAAGAAGTTTGGACTCCTCAAACCTCTTCCAATTCCAAGTGGTCCTTGGATTTGTCTTTCAATGGATTTAATCACTCAATTGCCGCTGTCCAATTCCTTTGACTCAATCCTTGTCATAGTGGACTGATTCTCAAAAATGGCAGTTTTTATTCCAACAATGTCTTCAATCACTTCACTAGATTTGGCCCATTTATTTATCAAGAATATTTTCTCAAAGCATGGCCTTCCCTCAAGCATTGTTAGTGATAGAGGTTCTCTTTTTGTTTCTTCTTTTTGGACCAATCTTTGTCAGCAGCTCAAGATTTCAAGAGATCTGTCAGCTGCTTACCATCCAGAAACTGATGGACAGACATGGAGGGTAAATCAGATACTAGAACAGTACCTTTGGATGTATGTCAGTTATCATCAAGATGATTGGAACACCTGGCTCCCTCTGGCTGAATTTGCCTACAATAACTCTGACCACTCTTCAACAAACCAATCACTGTTTTTCACTGTTTATGGGAGAGATCCACAATTTGACTCAGCTCACATCACTAAAGATACTCCTGCTCGAAAGTTATCAACAAAAATCCAATCAGTACAGCAAGATGTCAAGAGAGAACTTGAAGTTGCCATAAACAGGTTTAAGAGGTATGCAGATAAAAGTAGAGCAAGTCCACCTGTTTTCAATCCTGGTGACATGGTATGGCTTTCCTCCAAGAACATCAAATCAACTAGACCCACCAAAAAACTGTCTGAAAGATGGTTGGGTCCTTTACCAATCTTGAAGAAAGTCAGCACTCATGCCTACCACCTCAAGCTCCCATCTCAATGGAAGTCCATCCGCCCAGTCTTCCATATCTCACTCTTGGAACCAGTCAAGACATCAACAATCCCAAATACACATCAAGAGCCTCCTCCTCCAATCATCATTGAAGAAGAAGAGGAATGGGAAGTCTCTCAAATACTGGACTCAAAGCTCAAGAGAGGAAAATCATGGTATCTGGTGGAATGGAAAGGTTTCAGTCAAGACCCAGAAAGATCCACTTGGGAACCAACCGAAAACCTCAAGAATTGTCCTGAACTTGTCAAAGATTTTCATTCAATATATCCTGACCAGCCTGGGCCCAATTCTTCAAAAGCTTGATTCATTATGGTGCTTGGTGGGGAGAGGAACTACCAAAGGTAAGTCCCACTCCTGGTATGCACGTTTAGGGGTATTCTACTCTTTTTATTGTTGTAAGAATCACCTTGGTCACTCTGTGAGCACTTTTCAATTTTGGACACAGATCATTGGCATGGCTCTCAACTTCATTTCCAATCTTATGACCATTTTCACTTGGGACAATGGGCCATTCACGTTTAAATTCATTTCCAAGACTTCACAATTCAAATTCATCCCTTCAACATTTTTGTTTTTATTTTTATGCACTGGCGGGAGTGGTAACTACCAAAAGTAAGTTCCTCTCCTGGTTTGCACTTCCCTGAGGGGTCTATAATATTTTCAAAACATCACCTTGGCCACTTTGTGAGCACCTGGCATCAAATTTATCTTTCCAGGTCCTTGGCCAATTTCAAAATCAGTGATCAACCTCCGTGATGAAGATTGAAACCTCCTCAAGATTTAATTCATTTTTCTTTTCTCCTTTCTCTTTCTTTTATTTGCATTTTCATTCTTTATATCAAATTTTATTCTCATTTTCATCTTATCATATCAAATTTCACTTCAAGATTATCATTCATTTCAAACATCATCAATCTTGAAGCCAATCTCAAAAGAAGATCAAGCAAGTCCTGCATCATATGACAAATTTGTAATATCAGTTATTATTTTATTTTCCTCTTAAAAGAACTTTGCTCTATCCCACTGTCAATCCTTTCCAATAACCTCAACAGGCTTCACCTTGTATTGGTGCTCAGGAGCTCACCATTTCAAGGGGGGGTACTGTCACAACCATGGCAATTCACCCCCTTGGATCTCCATATGGCATATCAAGCCACAGTCCTTTTATAGCCAATTGACCATATCCATCACCAGTGGCCAATATGGCCACGTTCACATCTTATGGACCATTTATGGCCATTTGTCTTTTGGGGCCTTCATTGCCCTTCACCTCAATCCAGAACCCATAGCGGCAATTTATGCCCAAATGGGTATTTCTGATCATTTCCCTCAAAACCAGGGGAAATGGCCCAAATGGCTGTTTTTGGCCATTTGGGCTGATAATTTGCATTTGCTCACTTTTTGCGCACTTTTGCGCACTTTGATGCAAAGTGTCCAAAAGACACTTTCCCACCCTTTGGGCCAGTTTTTGGCTCAGAACCCAAAAGTAGCCAAAAACCCCAAAGGACCCAGAAACACTTTTCCAAGCTCTGAAGCCATCACATTCATCTTTTCCCCTCTGTCTTTCCATCTCAAGACCTTTGGACATAATCTTCTTTCCAATGAACCAATATGCCATAAATGATGTTATATATCATTATGCATCATTTTTCAACAGCAATTAAATGGTGGCAATATCAAATGGTCATTTAAGCATTCAAACATATCATCACTTCATCAAGGCACCCAATCATTCAGAGGACTCATCAAGGCTCAAGAGCAAGTGTTTCAGCGTCAAAGGCCAATCATGCCATCAAGACGTCATTGGATAATTCCATTCACAGTATTCCTCCAAGGCAATACTGTTAAACCATTCTCAAGGGATTCAAGAGGCAGTTCATTCATTCATTCAATTGTCAAGTGTCAAAGCTCCACTCAATCCATCTTGGCAACCATATTCATTTCAATACAGTCTGGATCCATCAAGAACTGTATTTCATTTTGAAGCATGGGAAATTCATTCAACCCAATTCAATTTCAATATTAGCCAGCTGTATCAATTCCCAAAACAATCAATTCAGCCTCAAGGATCAATACAGATCAGTTTTCAGCCTGAAGAACTCAAGCTCCCAACTTTTCACATATACCGGCTACCCTTTCCACCCTGGGGGGTTTTCCCCAGTTAATTTATATATTATGATTTTATTTTATCTTTATTTATCTTACCATTTTTGTTAAGTGAATACTGATATTATCAATTCAGTCATTTAGCACCTTTTCTCTTTTTCTTTCTTAGCCTGTCAATGGATATTTGGTGGTCATATCCTTACTAATTCCATTGTTCATTTTTACAGGTTGAAACAGTGATTAAGGACTTACTTGGTTGGCTCTTTGGCCATTTGGCTTCTCTTTCCTCTCATTGCATCTCATCTTGTACCTGCATATTTCTTAGAGGAATTTATTCTTCATTTTTATTTCTTTATTCTTTGGAGTCTTCCAAGTGAGTTCCCTGATTTCTGAGTGCCAGGCCACTCTTGTATTTCTGTCCAAGAGCCCCTGTGACATCAGATCATTAAAATCTCTTTCAACCAATACCTCTCTTGGAGGACTGATTGGGGATTATATGGGATTAGGCAAAACCATTCAAGCCATTGCACTAATTGGTACCTCCAAGGAGTGGCTAATTACAAACCCCTAACACTCCACACCCACAATTATCATCTACTCATCTTGCTCAATCACCAACTGGAAATCAGAAATATCCAATCATGCTCAGGATGGAACACTGAAAGCCAACACCTACCATGGCCACACTCATCACTAATTATCTGAGTCTGACATCTTAAAATGTGATATCATCATAACTTCTTACAATACTATCACCCAATAATTTAAACAAACCAATACCTCTACATCATGCATTTTTAAAATCAATTGGAATTGTATAATTTTGGATGAAGCGCAGTGAGTGTCTGATCTTTTAATAATTCAAATTACCTATTATATCCAATAGCCCTTCCCCCATATTATAGCTATATTTGCTTTCAATACACTTCCACTCACCTTGCCCTCAATAGCCTCCTATCATCCCGTCAAATATGTTTAACAGGAACACCTCTTCACAACACCATTTATGCCAATTTGGGTATAATATCATTAATTACCCAACCCCACAGCTCAGATCAGGATAACTTGTCACCATTCATTCTGAGTAGTCTTTTCAAAGGTAGAAATGATATTTTGCATTTGGAATTGCGGAATTTAAGCTTGCGCTGCACCAAAACCACACATCTCAAATCCCTCCCCACTATGAACTGCTACCACTTAACCCAACAATGTAGCAAGAATATTCCACATTATACAAAGAATTCCTATCATCCAAAATCAAAGGACCAGGAGAATATTTTGAAAATATTAATGAGGTGTGAATATTTTGTAACCATCATATAATTCTTAACACAATGCCAGATGTGGATTTGGAATACCATGAGGGCAGGAGCACTCAGGATAACTCCTCAACAATCACCTGAACTATTGTGGATGTGGAAACATGCATGATGAGTAGTAGAATTGAACACCTCCTAAAGGGCTTACTGAAGAACAAACAATTAAATTGTGGTCCAACCAAATTGGTGGTTTACACCAAATGGACCCAATTTCTTGATTTGTGAGTTGATTCTAATATGCATCGATTACCAATTGCATCCATCTGACCGTTTTTTATGGTAGAATTGGTATTGCATTTGCCCATCATTCTATCCTTTCAGCACAAATTGATGGAACAATTACAGCACAAGCGCAGGACAAGGCCCTGGAGAAATTCTTCAATAATCCTGAATGTGAACTACTCATTGCATCCATTTCAGCAGCTCAAACTGGCCTCAGCATAACTTGCGCTAATATTGTCTATTTAATTGTGAGGGGACCCCTGAAATTCTACCCCAGTTTTCTGACTCTGACATCCACCTTTCCAGGAGCCCAAATGGAGCTTAGCTATTGAGGCTCAGGCTGTTGATCAACTCCATTGTATTGGCCAGCAAAAACTTGTGAAGGTCATTCAGTTGAGGTCAACATGCAGAAGGTACCTTTTGAGCTCATCTTTGTCCTGGATTGTATTACTATTCTGAAATATTTCTTTATGGTAATCCAAAATTCCAATCACCAATAGGTACAAGAAAAGAAGAACTCATTAACTGTGTGAGCCTTCCTGATATTATCTAATTTTTGTTTGACAAGGTTGATACCTTCTTTTTACCCTGTCACAGGTCCACAATTATGAACACCATGAGCTGGATCAAACTTCTTCAATATTTCCTCAATGAAAATGAGCAATAGAATATTATTTCTAAGGAAGACCATGATACATTTCAATTCATATTTTTTATATTCTAACTTATTTAGCAAGCTCTTGCATATTTAAGAAATAATAATCAGATTTCATTACACCCACACAAATAATTCACAAAATTTTAATGTGTAACTGTGCTATAAATTTATATTATCAAGTTATTGAAGAGCATAACCATTTGCCCTAATAACTGGCATGTCAATTATTTTGAGGGCAATAGTCTGAATCTTACTACAGCTTGTGAGCCACTCTTGGTCAAATACCTAAGAAGATAGCCTTTATGGAATATCACCATCATCTGGCAATCTATCAATAGTTTTTTACCCTTTTTTTAATCTGATTACAAAACTCTATTTCTCTATCCATTTTTAATACCAATTCATTAAACAAGTATGACCACCATCATAATCCCACTCTTTGGTAAACTTGACTTCCACTTTCCACTATCTCCTCAATATCTGAGCATAATCAAGGGTCATTGAATTGTGATTTTAGAATGGAAAATTTAGCCATATCACACCATTCACAATGGCACTCACAGGTCTGAACATCATCAATTAGATTATCATCAGACTTACTTCAAAATGAAGAACAGATACAGTAACTAACCCTTTGACAAATCTTCATGAGCTCTTGATTCTCCTTCTTTTTTACCAAATACTCCACATCCTTTTGAATAGACTTACATTCTATTTTGAAATAAGTGAAATATTTCTCCATTAAAGCTACCATGACCCCATACCTATCATGATCCTTGTTCTGACAGTAATTATGATACTCATTGCTGACAAGTGCAGGATGGAAGGTACAGTAAACTTGGTGAATGGATGTTGGCATGAGCTCTCCCAGTCCCAAGTGAAGCCCTTTAGTCCTAACTTCTGGAGCTCATTTTTGCAGTAGATTTATTGCACTCTAGATGAAATTGCAAATACCTTACAAGATACAAGGGAAAGAACCAATATAGGGAAATATTCCCCATATAAAAGCAGTGGTTTCAAAGAGAAACAACATTTCAGGGTGGAATTCAAAGATAAACCCAGAGAAAGGGTGGCAGAAGTGGCTAAGAAGAAAAATTCTTCCCACAATTGTGGTTCAACAAACCATTATGCCAATGACTGTTCAAAGGCAAAGAAGAAAGTCTATTCCATTGAGAAAGTCCCAGAGGATGAATCCCCCACAGATGATTATGAATCAGATTCCATGGCTGATGCCATCAGAGAACAATCTGATGAAGACAAAGACCCAAGAGAGTAATTTCTAGTGGAGTACCAAGAGGAAAGACGACTAGAAATTGAGGAAATACAATTAGAAGTAGGCATGCCACAAGAATCTGAAAAAAAACATGTGTAAACCCACACAATGTCAGCCTGTGACTCAAACCCAGAGCACAAGCATGACAGCCAAATACCATAAATCAATGGTATAGCCAAGATACCACTAAAACATGGAGCTGAGACAAATCAGCTCACAAGGTATCAAAAGAATGAGGAAATTCACCCCTTTCCAACTATACAAGTACCATGATCATAGGACAAAGAATAACAATTTTATTCCTGCTCAAAGTTGCTGCTGAGCATAAACCTTCATTGTGAGCCTTAGAGGTAATTTCATATACCCAAAAGACCACAAATATAAAAAATAACATATTAATATAAATAAAATAAATTTATTTATATTATTAAAATAAAAATAAAAAATATAAATATAAAATTATATTAAAAATAAAAAATTAATTATAATTTAAAAATAAAATTACTTTAAATTTTGTAAATATAAAATTACATTTATACTTGAAAAATTTAAGTAAAAATGAAATTTTAACAAAATTGTGAAAAAATAAATAAATTTGGAAAAAAGTTAAATAAAATTTATTATAACTTTTTATCCAATAAATAAACATATAAATTTTATTTCACCATTGGATTCCTCATAAAAAATCAGGTGGGGTCACCTCTGAGTGAAATTTTTGTAACTCAACTCTAAATAAGCTTAAATTAAGTTTTTAGTATTTTCAATACAAAAGTTGAAAATCCTCAAAACCTTAATTTAATTCACACCACATGTGGTGTTAACCATCAATTTTTGTGTTAAAATTGAGGTGTTGTGTTTAGTTTAGAAGTTATGAGGAATTAAAGTATTTTCAATTGAATTCAATTGAAATGTCAAAATGTGCGCGTGTATTACATAAGTGAACTTTGATTTACATATGAGGTGTCAATTATTACTGTATTGTACTGTACAATTGAATTGAATTACATGTGTAAATTATAAGTATAATACATGATGAGGAATTAAAGGAAAAATAAATTGGAAAGATTAAATTTGGGGGGGAAAAGGAACTCCAGCTCTAAGGGGGAGCTAGACCCCCAAAATCCTTGCTGACAGGCGTGGGATGTCAAAATTCACGCAAAAGTTCATCACTTTTGGCCTGGAATTGAGTTACAGGGTCTGTGGACTCAATTGATGATGAGGTTTTGATACCAACTGGGGTAGTTTTAGCTGTTGCCAAGAAGGTAAAACTACCCTTAAGATAAAACAATCATAATAAAAACAGTTTTAACTGGTTTCTACGCCTCTGACACACATTCTGACGTGTTTTGAAGGCTCTAGGCCTGGTATTGCTATAGTAATGGCTGATTTAAGGGTCTAAAATGGCTAAAAATGGCTAAAAATGGCTTAAACCAGCCCTTTTTGGTCTAAACCAGGGTTCAATGATGCCATAATTGGCTTTTCTGTTGTCAGACTGTTTTTCACGACTGACAAGAGTAAATTTTACTTTTGGAGTAAGAGAATTGATGGCTATAAAAGAATGTCTTCTTTGCCCCACTTTTCTCTTCATGTTAGAATCTTTTCCTTTTATTAATTAGTTTAAAACTGTTAAACCAATCAATCAAAGATTCCAACCACCACTTTTAAATCATTTTAATCCTTTTAACCACGTGAAAAAATCATTATAATCATTGTTTGTAACTCTTATAATCATTTTTACCCCTGAACCACCCCAAAAGTGAATTAAAGCATCTTTCATCACTGTTAACTTTGTCACTTTGTTTCCAAATTCACTCTGGTCACTTTTGGGCGTGTTTTCTCTTTAATATTCTTTTTAAAGACTTTGTTCTTTAATTAATTGCTTGCAGTTCTTTGCTCAATTAATTCCAATTGAAATTGCTCTTGAAGAAATTTCTTTTGTAGCCTTAAAATATCTCTTGTAGAGTATTTTTTGGATAAATCTTTATTGTTGGTAAAACAATAAATTTTTATATTATTGTTTTATACTAATAAAGTTATAAACAATAAAATTGGCGTGTTTTCTCTTAAAAATAATATTTCATACTATTTTTAACTGAATTTTACCTTATACAAATTTTGAGGACAGGAAAAGTACTTGATTTTTAGTCAAAGTTTCATATCCACACCTTACATTTGGGGGCCCAGCCGTGATATTTTACCTGTGACATATTTTTTTTACTCTTTTTAAATCTTTTTTCTTATATTGAAAAATTTAAAAACATATAAAAAATACTTATAATCCAAAAAAATCCTTAAAAAATAATTTTTTTCATATTATAAGTGAGGCTTATATTTTTATTTCTTTTTTGAAATAACCTTTTTTTACTTAATTAATTGGCTTTTTCATTAATTTTAGTGTCTGACAACGTGGTAAGACAAGAAAACATTGAAACAGCCTCAACAGTAACCAGCATTATCCCTGCCAGTACTGTTAATTCTGATCATAATAGTACTGTTATTGTGACTCAAAATAATCAACCTGAACCAATATCTTCTGAATTAATTAACTTGGATATAAGTAATACACTTCAGAAAGCCAAAAATTTGGCCAATAGTAAGTTTTTGACGTAAAAACACTATTTTAAGCCTTTTTTAACCATAATTATGCCTTCAACCAGGTCAGGAGCCAGCTACAACCCCTCAAACAGCTCCCAAAAAGGTAATAGACGTGATTATGGCAGAGGCCAACCAGGTACAGAAGGAAAAGGGTCAGTTGATGACTTCCAAACAACTAAAATGGGTCATTCTGAAGCTGATAATACCATTTTACCTTCAAAAAGAGCTGACACCGCCACAACAAGCCTCTGTGGACATATACAAAGCCAGCCACAGTGCATACAACAATGCACTCCAATTCAAGGAGTACCAGATCCTTGCAGACCTGTGGAAGAATTGCATGAATTCTTACCTGACAGTAAGAAAATTCTTGGGCCATCCCAACACTTGCAAATTGCTCAATGGATGGCATCCATTGATGGAGAAGAAAAACATGATGCTTTTGACACTAGAATGGAGGAAAAACAACCCTCCACCAGCCAAACCAGTGCCAAAAACAGCCCCAGTGGCCAGCAGCAGCAATTCCAACGTGAAAAAGCAGCCACAAACTCCAAACAAGGGCAAAGGGAAGGCACCAGCCCCAAAACCTTACAGCCTGGCTACAGAATCCCAAAGATTCAGCAGGATGCCATGGAAAATGTATTTCAGATGGCCAGAACCATGATGGAATTACAGAAGAAGGAGGAAGCCAGATTAAGGTTCCAGAAATGATTTCTGACATATTTGATTCCATCCCAGAGTTGTATAATGCTATAAATGACGTGAAAAAACATCTTTCTGATAAAAATGACACCATTTGTAACAACATTAAAACAAACAACCTGAGTCTGTGCCAAATTAATGAAACACTTATGTGTTTTGAAAAAGTTTTGAGAACAATTAAAAATTCCAATAATGATAATTCTTCTAACAATAAAATAAATGAACAATCTGCCATTATTAAAGAATTAACAGATAAATATTCTAAATTCAATATTGATGACATAATTGAAACAAGAATTAAACAAGCCATAAATATTATCAAGACAGATAACAAGAAAGTCCTTGATGACATTTCAAATTCATTTACTGAAGTAAAGACATATACCATTGCCTTGAAAAAGTGTTTTGATGCTTCACAAGAAGAAGTATCAAAATTATCAATGAAATTGAATCAAGTCACTGCTGATAATACAAGACAGACAGAGTTATGGCAAGAACTTACACATAAAGAAAACATGTATAAAATTGAAGTAATAAATTTAATACAAAGCTTCCAACATGAATACAGAAATTCCCAAAGGTGTAGCAACAGTAAAATGAATGACATTGAACAATTACTGAACACCTTACCAAGAATGTCTACACCTCTAAATCAAAATGAGGGCACAAGAATTTCAAATCCACAAGTATTGGATCCTGATAATTCACAATTAAAAAATGAATTATCCACTTCTTTTCATAACTTGGAACCATCAATGGGCCAAGCACTCTTGAAAGAAGTTCCAAAACTTAAAGAATGGCCTCACTTCAGTGGTGAAGGAGAGTATGACCATATGGAATTCATTAGAGGTATTGACATGATCAAAGAGGATTTTGAATTACCAGACAGATTGGTAACAGCCAGGTTTACCACCTTGTTTACCAGATCAGCTCACAGATGGTACATCAAAATAAGACAAGCACATGGACACCAGAGTTGGACTTGGTGGAAAACCCAAATCATCAACAAATGGGCAAATGATGCTTGGAGGTTTAAAGTTGAAACAGCCTTTGAATCTGCCAAATTTAATGCTGATAAAGACAAAGCTTTACCATGGTTTTGCCAACAAAAGGACAGATTAACAGCATTATATCCTGACATGTCAGAATTTATGATCCATAGAAAAATTCTGAGACAATGTGGAGGTGACTTAGAGCATGCTGTCAAAAGCAGGACTACTGAACAATCTTCAGCAGAGGATATTATCAATATACTAGAAGAAGTAACCACCAGAACCAAAATTGGTTCTAGTAGGGTGAATCTTAAAACAAGGTTTAATACACCTTGGAAAGATTCTGTGGACAAAAACCCCAAAGAAAATTCTAGTAATATTAAATATAAATCTGCAGATACAGTCAGAAAATGCCATATTTGCCAAAGCACCACCCATTTAGCCAATACATGTCCAAAAAGGGGGAAAATCAATGAAATTGACATTGAAAAAGAACCAGATGTTGAAAAAGAAGACATAATTGAAGACAATTCAGATGATAAGTCATCCATATTCTCTGAATCTTCAAAAGATATAGAAAATATCAATGCCACTTTTGACATCATGGAATCTTATTCCCACTTACCACAATTGAGCAATGGTCAAGTTGATTTATCAAAAGTTCAAGATGCACAACTTATGAAGACAAAACCAAACAGAGGAAAAGGTTATACAGCTGGTAACTCCTGTATAACAGAAGTGGTGATTGACAACAAACCCACCAAACTTTTGCTTGACCCAGGAGCCTTCTGCTCTTGTGTTGGAAAATCTTTTCTTAAGACTTGTGTACCAAATTTTGAAGACCAATTGTTACCAATTGATGGTATAAAATTCAACAGTGCAAGTAACCCAATGAAAGCATTAGGAATCTTTGAGACCAATGTCATATTCCCACACATAAATGGGAATTTAAGGATCACAGTTGAATTTGTTGTTATGGAAAATTGCTCTAGTACCCATTTTATATTGGGAAATGACTATTTAATCATGTATGGGATAGATTTACATAATAACAAAGACAGCTACTTTAAAATTGGAGACAATAAGCGCCAGAAATTTGCCTTTTTACCCTTTAAAAGACAAATTACAGTAAACAAAGTATCACCAGTCAACTTAGAGTAAGAGAAATTCAAGTCTGAACAGTTAAATGAGGCTGAAATAAGCCTTCATCTGACTGATAAGCAAGAAAATGAACTTTCTTCCCTTTTGTATGACCACAGAGGAGCATTTGCTACAGACAAAGAACCCCTGGGAGCAATTATTGGTCATGAAGTTGACATCATTCTTAACATTGAGAGACCTTATCCACCACTCTTAAGAAGACCTGCTTATCCAGCAAGTCCAAAATCAAGAGAAGCTCTAGAAATTCATATCAAAGAACTTCTAGACCTTGGTGTAATAAGAAAAGTAGGCCACAATGAGGAAGTAGAAATAACTACACCAGTCATAGTGGCGTGGCATAATGGAAAATCCAGAATGGTTGGGGACTTTAGAGCTCTGAACACTTACACTGTTCCAGACAGATACCCAATACCAAAAATCCAAATTGCCCTTACTCAAATATCTCAAGCAGTGTATATAACCACTTTGGATGCCCTTAAAGGATTCCATCAAAATGTAGTAACACCAAGAGCAAGAAAATACTTGAGAATTATTGTTCATTGTGGAGTGTATGAATACTTAAGGATGCCCTTTGGTATCAAAAATGCACCTTCACACTTCCAAAGAATGATGAATAAAATCTTCCCTGAAGAACTCTCAGAGGGATGGTTAATCATTTACATTGATGACATTATTATCTGTTCAAAGACTTGGGAGGAGCACATGTACAGATTATCAAGAGTTTTGAAATCCAAGCAGTAAACATGAAAATCTCCTTGAAGAAATGTCATTTTGGATTTAAAGAACTTAAGGCACTAGGACATGTTGTATCTGGTTTGTCCCTTGGAATTGATAAAAACAAAGTTGCAGCAGTATTGTTAAAACCCATGCCTCAGAATAAGAAGGAAATTCAGTCATTCTTAGGTTTTGCAGGATATTACAGGCAACACATTAAAGACTTTGCATCCATAGCAAGACCACTTTATAAGTTGTGTGACAAAGACACAGTATTTGAGATGACTGTTGACAGAGTCAAAGCTTTTGAGTCTCTAAGAGAAGCATTGACCACTGCTCCACTCTTACTGATGCCAGACTTTAAATTGCCTTTCAAACTGTATATTGATGCATCAGGGGATGGACTAGGTGCTGCACTTCACCAAGTTCAGATCATAAATGACAAACCTGTAGAAGGACCAATATGTTTCATATCCAGGCAAATCAAACCAACTGAAGCCAGATATGGAGCAAGTCAAATGGAATGTCTATGCCTTGTCTGGGCCTTGGAAAAATTAAACTACTTCTTGGAGGGATGTGTTTTTGAGGTGATAACAGATTGTACAGCTGTCAAATCACTTTTAAACATGAAAACACCCATCAGACATATGCTCAGATGGCAAATAGCCATACAAGAATACAGAGGCAATATGACTATTGCTCATAAGGATGGGAATATTCATAAGAATGCAGATGGACTAAGCAGATGGCCATTACCAAATAATATTGATAATCCTGCTTATGTTCCAGAAGAAGCTTCACCACAAATTCCAATAGAAGGAATAAGTGTTACAGACTTGAACACCACCTTCTTTGAAGAAGTCAGAAATAGTTACACTCAAGATAAGAATTGTAGCATCTTATGCCAATTACTTAACAAAGACTGTAAAGACAACTCTCTAATACATGCCTTGGATGAAGTATGGAGAAAATCTTATAATGAAGGGAGATTTCACCTACTGGATGGTATAATTTACCACAGAACCAAGCACACATGTGTCATGACAGTTGTAGACAGGTCATTAATCAATCTTGTCCTGAAAGAATGCCATGATAGTCCCTTTTCAGGACATCTTTCCGAGGACAGAACAAGAGAGAAAGTAAAGACCTGCATATGGTGGCCAATGTGGCAAAAAGATGTTGCAGAATATTGCAAAACCTGTGACAGATGCCAAAAGGCAAATAAATCCACTGGCAAAAGACTTGGAAATATGATGAAAATCCAAGAACCAAACAGACCTTGGGAAATTGTCCATATGGATTGGGTAACTGGCCTACCACCAGGAGGTGACAGGAGCTATAATGCTTGCCTAGTAATTGTGGACAGATTCAGTAAAACTCCAATCTTTTTACCATGTCACAAAGATGATACAGCCATGGATACAGCTCTTCTGATATGGAATAGAGTAGTGTCATGGACTGGGATATTTACAAATATCATCAGTGATAGAGATCCCAAATTCACTTCAGCTCTATGGACAAAACTTCACCAATTATTTGGCACAAAACTGTCTTTCTCTACAGCCTACCACCCACAAACTGATGGTCTGGCTGAAAGAATGATCCAAACCTTAGAGGACATGGTGAGAAGATTTTGTGCATATGGCCTTGAATTCAAAGATTGTGATGGATTTACCCATGATTGGTGTACTCTGTTACCAGCACTGGAATTAGCATATAAAACATCAATCCATTCCAGTACCAATCAGACTCCTGCTATTCTAGAAAAAGGATGGAACCCCAAGTTACCCCAAGATTCCTTGAGGAAAGACTTAATTGAAATACATCCCACAGCTGCTAGCTTCAAAGGAATGCTAGACAAAGCTAGAAAGCATGCAGTGAGATGCATGGAGGACTCTTTTGCATATGCTAAAGACAAATGGGATAAATCTCATGCAACTCCAGATTTCAAAGTGGGGGACCTAGTTCTTGTATCCACCACTAACTTCAATAACATCAAAGGATGTAAAAAGTTAAAAGACTCCTTTGCAGGACCTTTTGTGATTAAGGCCCTCCATGGAGAAAATGCTGTTGAAGTAGAGTTATCTGAAGAACTTAGCAATAAGCACCCTACATTTCCAGTAAGCTTGATAAAGCCATACAAATCTAGTGATGCTGAGAAATTTCCCTTGAGGAATAAGATTCCCCAAGTTATACCTCCTATTGAGACATCTGGTACTAAGAAAATAACCAAAGTTCTTAAAGAAAGGAAATTAAGAACCAAGAAAGTAAGGGAATACCTTGTTAGGTACAGTGACCCAACTTGTGAAGATGAATGGTTAGAAGAGAAAGATATACCAGAAGCCACCAAACTCCTGAGGAGATTCAGACACACTAGAAACACCAATATTACAAAGTAATATTCTTTTTTAGGGGGAGGGAATGTGAGCCTTAGAGGTAATTTCATATACCCAAAAGACCACAAATATAAAAAATAACATATTAATATAAATAAAATAAATTTATTTATATTATTAAAGTAAAAATAAAAAATATAAATATAAAATTATATTAAAAATAAAAAATTAATTATAATTTAAAAATAAAATTACTTTAAATTTTGTAAATATAAAATTACATTTATACTTGAAAAATTTAAGTAAAAATGAAATTTTAACAAAATTGTGAAAAAATAAATAAATTTGGAAAAAAGTTAAATAAAATTTATTATAACTTTTTATCCAATAAATAAACATATAAATTTTATTTCACCATTGGATTCCTCATAAAAAATCAGGTGGGGTCACCTCTGAGTGAAATTTTTGTAACTCAACTCTAAATAAGCTTAAATTAAGTTTTTAGTATTTTCAATACAAAAGTTGAAAATCCTCAAAACCTTAATTTAATTCACACCACATGTGGTGTTAACCATCAATTTTTGTGTTAAAATTGAGGTGTTGTGTTTAGTTTAGAAGTTATGAGGAATTAAAGTATTTTCAATTGAATTCAATTGAAATGTCAAAATGTGCGCGTGTATTACATAAGTGAACTTTGATTTACATATGAGGTGTCAATTATTACTGTATTGTACTGTACAATTGAATTGAATTACATGTGTAAATTATAAGTATAATACATGATGAGGAATTAAAGGAAAAATAAATTGGAAAGATTAAATTTGGGGGGGAAAAGGAACTCCAGCTCTAAGGGGGAGCTAGACCCCCAAAATCCTTGCTGACAGGCGTGGGATGTCAAAATTCACGCAAAAGTTCATCACTTTTGGCCTGGAATTGAGTTACAGGGTCTGTGGACTCAATTGATGATGAGGTTTTGATACCAACTGGGGTAGTTTTAGCTGTTGCCAAGAAGGTAAAACTACCCTTAAGATAAAACAATCATAATAAAAACAGTTTTAACTGGTTTCTACGCCTCTGACACACATTCTGACGTGTTTTGAAGGCTCTAGGCCTGGTATTGCTATAGTAATGGCTGATTTAAGGGTCTAAAATGGCTAAAAATGGCTAAAAATGGCTTAAACCAGCCCTTTTTGGTCTAAACCAGGGTTCAATGATGCCATAATTGGCTTTTCTGTTGTCAGACTGTTTTTCACGACTGACAAGAGTAAATTTTACTTTTGGAGTAAGAGAATTGATGGCTATAAAAGAATGTCTTCTTTGCCCCACTTTTCTCTTCATGTTAGAATCTTTTCCTTTTATTAATTAGTTTAAAACTGTTAAACCAATCAATCAAAGATTCCAACCACCACTTTTAAATCATTTTAATCCTTTTAACCACGTGAAAAAATCATTATAATCATTGTTTGTAACTCTTATAATCATTTTTACCCCTGAACCACCCCAAAAGTGAATTAAAGCATCTTTCATCACTGTTAACTTTGTCACTTTGTTTCCAAATTCACTCTGGTCACTTTTGGGCGTGTTTTCTCTTTAATATTCTTTTTAAAGACTTTGTTCTTTAATTAATTGCTTGCAGTTCTTTGCTCAATTAATTCCAATTGAAATTGCTCTTGAAGAAATTTCTTTTGTAGCCTTAAAATATCTCTTGTAGAGTATTTTTTGGATAAATCTTTATTGTTGGTAAAACAATAAATTTTTATATTATTGTTTTATACTAATAAAGTTATAAACAATAAAATTGGCGTGTTTTCTCTTAAAAATAATATTTCATACTATTTTTAACTGAATTTTACCTTATACAAATTTTGAGGACAGGAAAAGTACTTGATTTTTAGTCAAAGTTTCATATCCACACCTTACATTTGGGGGCCCAGCCGTGATATTTTACCTGTGACATATTTTTTTTACTCTTTTTAAATCTTTTTTCTTATATTGAAAAATTTAAAAACATATAAAAAATACTTATAATCCAAAAAAATCCTTAAAAAATAATTTTTTTCATATTATAAGTGAGGCTTATATTTTTATTTCTTTTTTGAAATAACCTTTTTTTACTTAATTAATTGGCTTTTTCATTAATTTTAGTGTCTGACAACGTGGTAAGACAAGAAAACATTGAAACAGCCTCAACAGTAACCAGCATTATCCCTGCCAGTACTGTTAATTCTGATCATAATAGTACTGTTATTGTGACTCAAAATAATCAACCTGAACCAATATCTTCTGAATTAATTAACTTGGATATAAGTAATACACTTCAGAAAGCCAAAAATTTGGCCAATAGTAAGTTTTTGACGTAAAAACACTATTTTAAGCCTTTTTTAACCATAATTATGCCTTCAACCAGGTCAGGAGCCAGCTACAACCCCTCAAACAGCTCCCAAAAAGGTAATAGACGTGATTATGGCAGAGGCCAACCAGGTACAGAAGGAAAAGGGTCAGTTGATGACTTCCAAACAACTAAAATGGGTCATTCTGAAGCTGATAATACCATTTTACCTTCAAAAAGAGCTGACACCGCCACAACAAGCCTCTGTGGACATATACAAAGCCAGCCACAGTGCATACAACAATGCACTCCAATTCAAGGAGTACCAGATCCTTGCAGACCTGTGGAAGAATTGCATGAATTCTTACCTGACAGTAAGAAAATTCTTGGGCCATCCCAACACTTGCAAATTGCTCAATGGATGGCATCCATTGATGGAGAAGAAAAACATGATGCTTTTGACACTAGAATGGAGGAAAAACAACCCTCCACCAGCCAAACCAGTGCCAAAAACAGCCCCAGTGGCCAGCAGCAGCAATTCCAACGTGAAAAAGCAGCCACAAACTCCAAACAAGGGCAAAGGGAAGGCACCAGCCCCAAAACCTTACAGCCTGGCTACAGAATCCCAAAGATTCAGCAGGATGCCATGGAAAATGTATTTCAGATGGCCAGAACCATGATGGAATTACAGAAGAAGGAGGAAGCCAGATTAAGGTTCCAGAAATGATTTCTGACATATTTGATTCCATCCCAGAGTTGTATAATGCTATAAATGACGTGAAAAAACATCTTTCTGATAAAAATGACACCATTTGTAACAACATTAAAACAAACAACCTGAGTCTGTGCCAAATTAATGAAACACTTATGTGTTTTGAAAAAGTTTTGAGAACAATTAAAAATTCCAATAATGATAATTCTTCTAACAATAAAATAAATGAACAATCTGCCATTATTAAAGAATTAACAGATAAATATTCTAAATTCAATATTGATGACATAATTGAAACAAGAATTAAACAAGCCATAAATATTATCAAGACAGATAACAAGAAAGTCCTTGATGACATTTCAAATTCATTTACTGAAGTAAAGACATATACCATTGCCTTGAAAAAGTGTTTTGATGCTTCACAAGAAGAAGTATCAAAATTATCAATGAAATTGAATCAAGTCACTGCTGATAATACAAGACAGACAGAGTTAT
This sequence comes from Austropuccinia psidii, assembly GCA_023105745.1. Taxonomy (NCBI): domain Eukaryota; kingdom Fungi; phylum Basidiomycota; class Pucciniomycetes; order Pucciniales; family Sphaerophragmiaceae; genus Austropuccinia; species Austropuccinia psidii. Next base: position 5,992,791 of record JALGQZ010000003.1, read on the forward strand.
GGCAAGAACTTACACATAAAGAAAACATGTATAAAATTGAAGTAATAAATTTAATACAAAGCTTCCAACATGAATACAGAAATTCCCAAAGGTGTAGCAACAGTAAAATGAATGACATTGAACAATTACTGAACACCTTACCAAGAATGTCTACACCTCTAAATCAAAATGAGGGCACAAGAATTTCAAATCCACAAGTATTGGATCCTGATAATTCACAATTAAAAAATGAATTATCCACTTCTTTTCATAACTTGGAACCATCAATGGGCCAAGCACTCTTGAAAGAAGTTCCAAAACTTAAAGAATGGCCTCACTTCAGTGGTGAAGGAGAGTATGACCATATGGAATTCATTAGAGGTATTGACATGATCAAAGAGGATTTTGAATTACCAGACAGATTGGTAACAGCCAGGTTTACCACCTTGTTTACCAGATCAGCTCACAGATGGTACATCAAAATAAGACAAGCACATGGACACCAGAGTTGGACTTGGTGGAAAACCCAAATCATCAACAAATGGGCAAATGATGCTTGGAGGTTTAAAGTTGAAACAGCCTTTGAATCTGCCAAATTTAATGCTGATAAAGACAAAGCTTTACCATGGTTTTGCCAACAAAAGGACAGATTAACAGCATTATATCCTGACATGTCAGAATTTATGATCCATAGAAAAATTCTGAGACAATGTGGAGGTGACTTAGAGCATGCTGTCAAAAGCAGGACTACTGAACAATCTTCAGCAGAGGATATTATCAATATACTAGAAGAAGTAACCACCAGAACCAAAATTGGTTCTAGTAGGGTGAATCTTAAAACAAGGTTTAATACACCTTGGAAAGATTCTGTGGACAAAAACCCCAAAGAAAATTCTAGTAATATTAAATATAAATCTGCAGATACAGTCAGAAAATGCCATATTTGCCAAAGCACCACCCATTTAGCCAATACATGTCCAAAAAGGGGGAAAATCAATGAAATTGACATTGAAAAAGAACCAGATGTTGAAAAAGAAGACATAATTGAAGACAATTCAGATGATAAGTCATCCATATTCTCTGAATCTTCAAAAGATATAGAAAATATCAATGCCACTTTTGACATCATGGAATCTTATTCCCACTTACCACAATTGAGCAATGGTCAAGTTGATTTATCAAAAGTTCAAGATGCACAACTTATGAAGACAAAACCAAACAGAGGAAAAGGTTATACAGCTGGTAACTCCTGTATAACAGAAGTGGTGATTGACAACAAACCCACCAAACTTTTGCTTGACCCAGGAGCCTTCTGCTCTTGTGTTGGAAAATCTTTTCTTAAGACTTGTGTACCAAATTTTGAAGACCAATTGTTACCAATTGATGGTATAAAATTCAACAGTGCAAGTAACCCAATGAAAGCATTAGGAATCTTTGAGACCAATGTCATATTCCCACACATAAATGGGAATTTAAGGATCACAGTTGAATTTGTTGTTATGGAAAATTGCTCTAGTACCCATTTTATATTGGGAAATGACTATTTAATCATGTATGGGATAGATTTACATAATAACAAAGACAGCTACTTTAAAATTGGAGACAATAAGCGCCAGAAATTTGCCTTTTTACCCTTTAAAAGACAAATTACAGTAAACAAAGTATCACCAGTCAACTTAGAGTAAGAGAAATTCAAGTCTGAACAGTTAAATGAGGCTGAAATAAGCCTTCATCTGACTGATAAGCAAGAAAATGAACTTTCTTCCCTTTTGTATGACCACAGAGGAGCATTTGCTACAGACAAAGAACCCCTGGGAGCAATTATTGGTCATGAAGTTGACATCATTCTTAACATTGAGAGACCTTATCCACCACTCTTAAGAAGACCTGCTTATCCAGCAAGTCCAAAATCAAGAGAAGCTCTAGAAATTCATATCAAAGAACTTCTAGACCTTGGTGTAATAAGAAAAGTAGGCCACAATGAGGAAGTAGAAATAACTACACCAGTCATAGTGGCGTGGCATAATGGAAAATCCAGAATGGTTGGGGACTTTAGAGCTCTGAACACTTACACTGTTCCAGACAGATACCCAATACCAAAAATCCAAATTGCCCTTACTCAAATATCTCAAGCAGTGTATATAACCACTTTGGATGCCCTTAAAGGATTCCATCAAAATGTAGTAACACCAAGAGCAAGAAAATACTTGAGAATTATTGTTCATTGTGGAGTGTATGAATACTTAAGGATGCCCTTTGGTATCAAAAATGCACCTTCACACTTCCAAAGAATGATGAATAAAATCTTCCCTGAAGAACTCTCAGAGGGATGGTTAATCATTTACATTGATGACATTATTATCTGTTCAAAGACTTGGGAGGAGCACATGTACAGATTATCAAGAGTTTTGAAATCCAAGCAGTAAACATGAAAATCTCCTTGAAGAAATGTCATTTTGGATTTAAAGAACTTAAGGCACTAGGACATGTTGTATCTGGTTTGTCCCTTGGAATTGATAAAAACAAAGTTGCAGCAGTATTGTTAAAACCCATGCCTCAGAATAAGAAGGAAATTCAGTCATTCTTAGGTTTTGCAGGATATTACAGGCAACACATTAAAGACTTTGCATCCATAGCAAGACCACTTTATAAGTTGTGTGACAAAGACACAGTATTTGAGATGACTGTTGACAGAGTCAAAGCTTTTGAGTCTCTAAGAGAAGCATTGACCACTGCTCCACTCTTACTGATGCCAGACTTTAAATTGCCTTTCAAACTGTATATTGATGCATCAGGGGATGGACTAGGTGCTGCACTTCACCAAGTTCAGATCATAAATGACAAACCTGTAGAAGGACCAATATGTTTCATATCCAGGCAAATCAAACCAACTGAAGCCAGATATGGAGCAAGTCAAATGGAATGTCTATGCCTTGTCTGGGCCTTGGAAAAATTAAACTACTTCTTGGAGGGATGTGTTTTTGAGGTGATAACAGATTGTACAGCTGTCAAATCACTTTTAAACATGAAAACACCCATCAGACATATGCTCAGATGGCAAATAGCCATACAAGAATACAGAGGCAATATGACTATTGCTCATAAGGATGGGAATATTCATAAGAATGCAGATGGACTAAGCAGATGGCCATTACCAAATAATATTGATAATCCTGCTTATGTTCCAGAAGAAGCTTCACCACAAATTCCAATAGAAGGAATAAGTGTTACAGACTTGAACACCACCTTCTTTGAAGAAGTCAGAAATAGTTACACTCAAGATAAGAATTGTAGCATCTTATGCCAATTACTTAACAAAGACTGTAAAGACAACTCTCTAATACATGCCTTGGATGAAGTATGGAGAAAATCTTATAATGAAGGGAGATTTCACCTACTGGATGGTATAATTTACCACAGAACCAAGCACACATGTGTCATGACAGTTGTAGACAGGTCATTAATCAATCTTGTCCTGAAAGAATGCCATGATAGTCCCTTTTCAGGACATCTTTCCGAGGACAGAACAAGAGAGAAAGTAAAGACCTGCATATGGTGGCCAATGTGGCAAAAAGATGTTGCAGAATATTGCAAAACCTGTGACAGATGCCAAAAGGCAAATAAATCCACTGGCAAAAGACTTGGAAATATGATGAAAATCCAAGAACCAAACAGACCTTGGGAAATTGTCCATATGGATTGGGTAACTGGCCTACCACCAGGAGGTGACAGGAGCTATAATGCTTGCCTAGTAATTGTGGACAGATTCAGTAAAACTCCAATCTTTTTACCATGTCACAAAGATGATACAGCCATGGATACAGCTCTTCTGATATGGAATAGAGTAGTGTCATGGACTGGGATATTTACAAATATCATCAGTGATAGAGATCCCAAATTCACTTCAGCTCTATGGACAAAACTTCACCAATTATTTGGCACAAAACTGTCTTTCTCTACAGCCTACCACCCACAAACTGATGGTCTGGCTGAAAGAATGATCCAAACCTTAGAGGACATGGTGAGAAGATTTTGTGCATATGGCCTTGAATTCAAAGATTGTGATGGATTTACCCATGATTGGTGTACTCTGTTACCAGCACTGGAATTAGCATATAAAACATCAATCCATTCCAGTACCAATCAGACTCCTGCTATTCTAGAAAAAGGATGGAACCCCAAGTTACCCCAAGATTCCTTGAGGAAAGACTTAATTGAAATACATCCCACAGCTGCTAGCTTCAAAGGAATGCTAGACAAAGCTAGAAAGCATGCAGTGAGATGCATGGAGGACTCTTTTGCATATGCTAAAGACAAATGGGATAAATCTCATGCAACTCCAGATTTCAAAGTGGGGGACCTAGTTCTTGTATCCACCACTAACTTCAATAACATCAAAGGATGTAAAAAGTTAAAAGACTCCTTTGCAGGACCTTTTGTGATTAAGGCCCTCCATGGAGAAAATGCTGTTGAAGTAGAGTTATCTGAAGAACTTAGCAATAAGCACCCTACATTTCCAGTAAGCTTGATAAAGCCATACAAATCTAGTGATGCTGAGAAATTTCCCTTGAGGAATAAGATTCCCCAAGTTATACCTCCTATTGAGACATCTGGTACTAAGAAAATAACCAAAGTTCTTAAAGAAAGGAAATTAAGAACCAAGAAAGTAAGGGAATACCTTGTTAGGTACAGTGACCCAACTTGTGAAGATGAATGGTTAGAAGAGAAAGATATACCAGAAGCCACCAAACTCCTGAGGAGATTCAGACACACTAGAAACACCAATATTACAAAGTAATATTCTTTTTTAGGGGGAGGGAATGTGAGCCTTAGAGGTAATTTCATATACCCAAAAGACCACAAATATAAAAAATAACATATTAATATAAATAAAATAAATTTATTTATATTATTAAAGTAAAAATAAAAAATATAAATATAAAATTATATTAAAAATAAAAAATTAATTATAATTTAAAAATAAAATTACTTTAAATTTTGTAAATATAAAATTACATTTATACTTGAAAAATTTAAGTAAAAATGAAATTTTAACAAAATTGTGAAAAAATAAATAAATTTGGAAAAAAGTTAAATAAAATTTATTATAACTTTTTATCCAATAAATAAACATATAAATTTTATTTCACCATTGGATTCCTCATAAAAAATCAGGTGGGGTCACCTCTGAGTGAAATTTTTGTAACTCAACTCTAAATAAGCTTAAATTAAGTTTTTAGTATTTTCAATACAAAAGTTGAAAATCCTCAAAACCTTAATTTAATTCACACCACATGTGGTGTTAACCATCAATTTTTGTGTTAAAATTGAGGTGTTGTGTTTAGTTTAGAAGTTATGAGGAATTAAAGTATTTTCAATTGAATTCAATTGAAATGTCAAAATGTGCGCGTGTATTACATAAGTGAACTTTGATTTACATATGAGGTGTCAATTATTACTGTATTGTACTGTACAATTGAATTGAATTACATGTGTAAATTATAAGTATAATACATGATGAGGAATTAAAGGAAAAATAAATTGGAAAGATTAAATTTGGGGGGGAAAAGGAACTCCAGCTCTAAGGGGGAGCTAGACCCCCAAAATCCTTGCTGACAGGCGTGGGATGTCAAAATTCACGCAAAAGTTCATCACTTTTGGCCTGGAATTGAGTTACAGGGTCTGTGGACTCAATTGATGATGAGGTTTTGATACCAACTGGGGTAGTTTTAGCTGTTGCCAAGAAGGTAAAACTACCCTTAAGATAAAACAATCATAATAAAAACAGTTTTAACTGGTTTCTACGCCTCTGACACACATTCTGACGTGTTTTGAAGGCTCTAGGCCTGGTATTGCTATAGTAATGGCTGATTTAAGGGTCTAAAATGGCTAAAAATGGCTAAAAATGGCTTAAACCAGCCCTTTTTGGTCTAAACCAGGGTTCAATGATGCCATAATTGGCTTTTCTGTTGTCAGACTGTTTTTCACGACTGACAAGAGTAAATTTTACTTTTGGAGTAAGAGAATTGATGGCTATAAAAGAATGTCTTCTTTGCCCCACTTTTCTCTTCATGTTAGAATCTTTTCCTTTTATTAATTAGTTTAAAACTGTTAAACCAATCAATCAAAGATTCCAATCACCACTTTTAAATCATTTTAATCCTTTTAACCACGTGAAAAAATCATTATAATCATTGTTTGTAACTCTTATAATCATTTTTACCCCTGAACCACCCCAAAAGTGAATTAAAGCATCTTTCATCACTGTTAACTTTGTCACTTTGTTTCCAAATTCACTCTGGTCACTTTTGGGCGTGTTTTCTCTTTAATATTCTTTTTAAAGACTTTGTTCTTTAATTAATTGCTTGCAGTTCTTTGCTCAATTAATTCCAATTGAAATTGCTCTTGAAGAAATTTCTTTTGTAGCCTTAAAATATCTCTTGTAGAGTATTTTTTGGATAAATCTTTATTGTTGGTAAAACAATAAATTTTTATATTATTTTTTTATACTAATAAAGTTATAAACAATAAAATTGGCGTGTTTTCTCTTAAAAATAATATTTCATACTATTTTTAACTGAATTTTACCTTATACAAATTTTGAGGAAAGGAAAAGTACTTGATTTTTAATCAAAGTTTCATATCCACACCTTACATTCATTGTCGCCTCCCATCTGAATTACAGATGAAGAGGCTTAACCCCATCAAATAGGTATTCAAAATGGAGCTCTACGTCAGGGCCATTCAATGGTACTAGCCAAATTGAGATAGCACCAGAATTACAGAAGTTATGACCAAAAAAAGGTCAAATAAGGGTGATTCAAAAATTCACCTCTTGTCTAACTTCTATGGTTTTAGTGTGAGATATGTAAAGCGGGGTCTTTGTGGAAAGAGAGAAATCAGGGATATCTGATGGTGCCATCTGTTTCCCCATATCTCATCTAGAACAAAGGCTATGGGGCAAACAAGTTCTATACAGCTTTCAAGCAAAACATACATATGTACAAAAAAACTTGTACATGGTATAACTTTGACATACTTAATGATAGCCATATCAAATGAGCTACCATTGTGTAGAGCACATCCAGATCTACACGATGAACCAACTTTGAGCTTGGTATCTCAAAAACTGAAAAAGGTATGGCAGTTTTAAACTGAAAATCCCACAGTTAGACCAATACAGTCTTACTGTGGGCTATTCTCCCATAAGTATGATTATGTGTCAAACAGACAAAGGAGCATGTTTATACTTCAATACCTAATAGTTCATTCAATACTGGGGTCCCATACAGGTTCCGTACAGCATTCTATGTGCCATACATGTCAGAAGAGGGCTATGTGGTCCCCAGATGAAAATTTTCACCCTGTATTGGTAAAAACTGCCCAGATGTGGTTTCAAAACCACATCTGAGCCCCATAAAAAGAATACAGGCACTATGAAAACCACAAGCCAGTACTATGAAGTGAAAAACTCTTCACTTCCTCTATGTGGATGGTCTAGAGGGCCATTCCATCCCATTTTAGGATAAAACAAGGCCATTTCTCCACCAAAAAATGTTTCCTCATCCTGCTCTTGAATTACTATGTAGTAAAACTGTCAAAAAGCTTTATACCATTGGAAAATAACCAGGCTATATCATAAAATTTATTATTGTAACCCAACAGGTAAAGCTGCACCCAGGGCTTTCAACAGCGCTCACCACCACTAATAATCATTAGTAAAGCCCTTTATTTTATTTAAAACCTATCTTTAACATCATTATCTGTGTCAAAGTCATAGTTTAGGTTCTAAATACTCTTTATTATTACCTCCTCATAGACTTGGCCTGACATAAGGGCTAAAAAACTAAAGTAATATTTTCAACTTGATAAAAAAGCTCAGTATCATGATAAAATAGAGTGATATGAGATGAAAGCTTTTCAAATTTATGATAGAAAAATTCTATAAATATTGAGAACCAAGTCTCTCGTGGAAGTCCAATAAGACTATTTTTAGAAGAATTCTCCCTGCCTACTCTTGAGCTCCTCTGCTTTTGTCGGAAACCATACTGCATGGCCTCCCAGCATATACTGTGATATTTGCTCAATCTCAAAGGGAACCCATCATCCATGAGTCATCAGATTTGATAAGCATTTCCCCCCCCCCCCCATTGTCACATTGTATGAATTATCTAAACTGTCAATATGTGCATCAAAATTCCCCATAATTCTATATCTATATAAGGGTATATTCATGAAGAATTTACCCACAAAAGAGCCATCATCTTTCCAAGAAAGGCAGGAAAATCCAAATCACATTCCAACCAATTAAAAGCCCACAGCAGTCAAACCAAATACAAAGACTTTAGCTAGACTCCAAACCCTTATGTAATAGATTTATATCATTATGTCTGTAATAAGGCTTAAACCATGTATGAGGGAATGCCAGTGTACATGGTTTGAATTTTAATACCCTCAATTCAATGGTGAAACTTCACTAATTGAACCACCTCAAGGTTCAAACCCACTGTATCACCATGTGTAAATAAACTAGAATATGTACAAGCATTGAGAAGAATGGCATTTTACCCAGGTAAACTCCTAACCAATTCTTCCATCAAGATGAGACATGTTAAACTTTATCCCCTGCAGCTCAGTCACCATTTCAAATGGGATAAAATCCTCAACTGGCTCAAATCATCTCCCCCTCATAAATAATCACTCAATACTTTTCCCAACTAATCACACTCCTAAATACTTGCACATAAACCATAGATATTTATAAACAAATCAACCTTCTTCACAATTCCTGCAATAATGTCAACCCCCCACGATTCCTCAATGTGTATATGCATGTGTCAACACTGCTCAACTCAAACACACTCTTCCCTTGAGGGTGATAGGCAGGGAGTTGCCTGCAGACCTTTTCAATATAAACAGCACATTAAAAAGCTCAAATCAGCCATTGCACCCAAATCTCTTCCAAACATCCCTAATTCTACATCAGGATCTGAGTGCCTGAGAATTCTATTGGATCAAAGTTTACCAGCTGATTATTCTTAATTGACCCAAAGCACATTCTCCACACCACCAGGTGTCAAGTCAACTGCACAGAAGCCATACAGCAGCAGTCAAGACTGTGGAATCATAATATCTTCCATTCTATTATTAAACTATAATATACCCTGCAGGGCTTCACACATTCTCAACCCAGCCCTGAACCTTCTGATCAAGTCCAGTATCTCAAGCTGAGGTGGTCACCCCACTCCTGCATTCCATATACCTCAAGATCTCAGTACCATATTTGAACAACTCCAATTGAAGCCAGTGAGTAAAAACTATATATGCTTTCCTCAATGTTTGTTTCTTGATGGCCTTACTGAATCAGTAACAACTGACCAACCCCACTGTCAATGCTATAATGACCCAAATGATCATTATCCCCCTTGTGCACAATCATTAGGCAGATTCATCTATTCATTTGAACCCCACACCCAAAGCACAACCAACATTAAGAAAAATTTTATACCAACAAAACATTTCATTTATCAACCATTCAAAAATTGGCTTGCCAGATTTCTCCAGCAGGCTGTAATTATGGAAATTCTGAATCAATATCAACAATCCCCAATTACCAAAGGTTCTCCCAAATGTGACATCTGGGATAGATTGGTCTGGAGATGCTTCACTGGCACTAGAAATATCAATGACCCCCCATTCATGTCCATTCCTGGTGCATTGGCCTTCTCAATTTAGGTGGACTGGTTTAATGCACATGGAAAGTCAACCTGGTTGGCCAGCATTGGACCTATCATGCTTATTTGTCTTAATATCCCCCCAACCAAAAGATTGAAGCCAGAGAACTTTGATGTTGCAGGAATCATCCCTGGTCCAAAGGAGGCAACTTCCCTCAAACTGAATCACCTATTAATGCCACTCATCAAGGAGCTCAAAGATCTATGGCAAGGTTACCACTTTTAACCCACCTCAACAGGTCCTTCAGGATTCTTTATCCGTGTTGCCATCCTCACAGCCATTGCAGATGTGGCTGCCATGCACAAGCCTACTGCATTCATTTCTCATTCAGGCAACCACTTTTGTAATTTTTGCACTATTCCCAAAGCTCAGATTGAAGAAATTGGTCCTCAATTTCACTACACATAGTGATACCAAAATTGTAAATCATCCATTGCAAAACGGCTTTGGGAAACCCCAAAACAACAACAAGCAATTTTCTCTGAGTATGGAGTGCAATATTAAATTTTGGAAGAACTTCTGTATTGGGATGAAACAAGAATTGTTAATATTGATATAATGCATAAGTAAATACTTGGAATTTTGAAGGATCATGCAACTTTCAGATTGTTCATTCCAGAGTCCAAATCAAAAATATACTTCAGGTCCCACAGGAAATCCAATGACACCAAAAGTTCAGACTCATATTCCATGACCTCCAACAGCTCTCTTGAACAAATCACATTGAGAGAGGCCCGCTCCCTGAGAAGATATGCAGCAAAAATAACAAATGAGTCACTCCCCACTACTTCCACCTGAAAAGATTACCACCCAATGCCCACCCCTCACATGCAACATCCATCTAGTGGTTCTGCAGAGATTCCTTCATTTGATGCAGATTACATCCACTCTGTATTGGATATCAGTGCACTGAGTGATCCCAAGATCAAGGGTGAGGCTCTTGAGCATCTCCAACAAATAATATCTGATACCATAATTCCCTCATCATGGACAATATTACCCTGCAAAATGGGTTCCCCTTGAATGGTAGTTTAAAAGCCGCTGAATGGGCTCTCTTATACAAGGCCTATATTCCATTTTTACTGCTCAGTTGATTAATGTCATTAGATGAACACAATTCCCCCAACACTAAAAGAAAAATGGGTCAATCAGAAGAGCTTGCAAATGAACTAACCAGGAATAAATTCCATTTGATTAGTGCTATCAACATTGCCACAGGTTGGACTGTTTCTATTGCTGATGCGACTGCATTTGCTGAACAGTGGAAAAAAATCTGCCTTTCCAATCAACACCTGTTCCCAACACAGAAAATTAAACCAAATCATCATTTTTCTGATCATATTCCAGAACTCTTCCAACATTGGGGCCCAGCACAAGCCTCTTCCACATGGGGTTATGAGCACTTGATTGAAGTATTTGCAAAGATGCCAAAAAATAACAAAATATGTATGTTAGTTAATAAGAGAAATATATTCACATTTATTAAACACATGAACTGAATAAGACTAACTTCTTGAAACTCTGAATAGATGAGATAGATAAAACCTTACTTCAACATATCTGTCGATGTTTCAACCTTTCCGTTCTTCTGAAATCCCCATCCATCCCCTGTGAAATAAAACAAATTTTTGAATCACAGCCGCCTGCCCCATTCAATCACCCAAAATATAACAAAAAATCCCATCATGACCAACAAAATTATGATTTCCTGGTTGAGTACTTACCAAATTTTAATTAAACAAGGAGAATGGTTGAATGGATCAGCTTAGACACTACCATGCAATCCACAAGTCATCCCACCTCAAGGATTGTCTCACCTTGGTATTTTCTAGTTTCAAACATTAATATTGGTAACAATATATTTTCAACTTAATCCAAAAATTTCAGCAACAGTGTAATATGTTTTCTGAGGGGCAACTCATTATGATTTGGTATTATTAATATAATTTTTGAAGTCTCTGAGCCATCTTGAATGCTGAAAAATAACTTTCTGATCTTAAAACCTTTAAAGATTGATGTGACTTTCTTACCAGATTGGCTGCATCTCAATATTTATAAAGCTGTTGGTTTTGATGATGGACACTTGATTATATCTGAAGAATAAATAGAAGGTAATGGTGGATTTTATGATAACAAAGTTATGTCATGTGTACTTCTTTTATTGATAAAACTGTTATTTCATGATATTTAGTCTCTACTTTTTGCTGAAAATATAGTGACACAAAAATGTGAATCTCTCAGATTCATTAGGAATTGTGCTAGAGAAAACACTGCCTTAACATTTGGTGACAGTGACATTCCATTGTGACAAGCAAAGCCTCTTATTTCACATTTCCACAAAGAAATTACTGTTTTGACATTGGGTACGGTGTGAATAAGCCAATTTCAATGATCAAATGACCCACACACTCACATATCACAGGAACTAAAGTGACCAACTGCTCCATCATCACATTGGAAGCCGAATTGGCCCATCATCCAAGTGGAACTCAGCATAACATTGCGTGTATGAGATTTTTGATTTTTGTAAGCTGCATGGAGCTGGTCACATGCCCTAATGGGTTCTTTGTGCAGGTAGGCTTCAGAAAACTACCCCTTCACATGCTCTTGGCTTCTTGTGCATGTATCACACTTACACACCTGCACCCACACACACAAATGCAACCGCACCTGTGCCCACTGTGAGTGGTTCCACATGTGTCACCCACAAATGGTTGATGCTGCTTGACATTATACCCTCACATGTCTTGGCTCTGTGTGCATGTGTCACACCCATGCACCCCCACCCAAACCCACTGCATTTTGCAGTGGGCTCCAAACATGTCACCCCCTTATGCTGAGCTGATTCATGGCTACGCAGAATTAGGACAGCACATCATTTTGCCTTTATGTGTCTGTCACACACATACCCGCACCCACGGTATTGTGTAGCATGCTCTACCAGTGTCACCCACAAAATGTCAATCCCACTGAGGTGTAGTCCTTTCATGGATGACCTGGGAAGTCACACACCCCTTCTATACATCAAGACTTGCTGAAGGACCTCTTTGATGTGTGTGTGTGCAAACAGGCGGGTCTTTTGTAATTTTTAGAAACCTTTGGATGGTTGCGGGAAAATCAGGTGGTGAGGAGTCTCAGTTGAAGGCACAGGGGAGCCAATATTGTTGGATGTCACAGGATTTGGTGTAAGACCAGAGTGTGATGTGTGCTCAACTTTTTCTTGATTTTTTCTTGATGTGAGCTTGACTTTTATCCTGCTTGATGTTTGCTTGAAGTGAAGTCAATCGCCGACAATTGACACAACATTTGTGTTGGTGTCTCTTCATAACTTCCTTAATTTCAATTTTGAAAGATGTGATACCTCATTAGCTGTAAATATGTTGCAGGATTGAATTTTTGCATCTTTAAATATCCCTTTTTTACATGATGCATGTAGCATAATTATATCATATCATATTTCCAAATATTAATCAAGTTCCAAATTACTTATAGACTGTAATAAAGTGAATTCATTGAACTTATTTGGCTGTTTTTTGGGAATTAATTTTTATATAAAAGTAATAGAGTAGTAAATTGAAATGATTTTCTATTAGGATTTTGTTTTATTTGTGTTTTTTGAAATTTTATACAAATAAAAGCAGGATTTTGAAGGGCAAATGTGGGACTAGGTACTGAAAAAGACAGGTTTTGGGATCATGAGATCCAATAGCCAAAAGATTTTGGGAGTCAAAATAAACTCAAAGTTAAATGTGGTATTTGGAAAACCAATCAGGATTTTCAATGCAGTATTTGGGAGGTTTTAGACACCCTAATGAACTAGTTGAAAATTTACACAATACAAGTTTTAATCTAACAGAAGTTTTTCATGTTTTGAATTGAATTAGAAATTAATTTTATACAGTTTTTGAAGAACTTTTGGATATTTTAAATTCTGAAATATTGACCCCAAATTAGTTTTCTATCATAGACAATAAGGTCTGTAAGCTGATTTTTAGAAGCGTGTAAAATAAAATTAGGAAATTTTAAAGTTTTGTTTTCTCATTTTGAACAAGTCTTGTATTTTCTTTCAATTAGTTTTGAAAAAGATTTGGAAATTTGAGAATTTTCCAAATTTAACTTGGCTTGTTTCAAAAAAATTGAGTCACATGACTCAGAGTATTGTACTATCCCAGATAGCAGAGCAAGATATCCACAAGGGAGAAACTATCAACATAATTGTGGTCTTATTTTTTGGAAATAAGAAAATATTAAATGGAAAGCTTAGCTGTTTTAATTTAATTATAAGATAAAGCTTTTAATTGATTAAGTCTTGCTGTCCACTTTATCTGTTGACCAAAATTTTGTGATTTTGATACAGGCTAGAATTGATTCAAAACCATAATTTAATTAAAGTGTTGGTAAAAACACATAAGATTTTAGTAAAAACATGTAAGGACTTACGTGTTTTTACCAATTTATGGCCAAAACACCTAAGTAACTTATTTTTTTAATAAAAATTGCTCAGGCTCAGTTTTGAGCATTTCTATAATTTTTTCCAAAATGGGATGTGAAGGTCCCCAAATTTTTTCAAAATTTTTTTTTTGCCCAATTTCTCCATTTTGGCCAATTTGGCAAAATGGCCTATTTTTTCAAAAGAATTCATTGAATATGTTCTCACTTATGAATTTCCATAATTTTTTTTAAAATAAAGGGAAAAATCTTGAGAATAAAAAACCAGAAGCCCAAAATTTTGGGTTTTTTTTCCCAGGACATTTGTAGGCCCAAAAAGTCCTTGTTTCTTTATGTTTTTTTGTTTATGTTTGTATTTAAATTGAAAATGTCATTTATGAAATAAATTGAATTCAAGATGTAATTTATGATGAGTGGAAGTTAAAATTGTATTTTTGGCATTAACAGTGCAATTTATGACATCAAAAGTGCCATAAATGGCATCACAAAGACATAATAATGCCATGAATGGCATCAAGAATGACATACAGATGCCATTTATGGACAGAAAATTTGCCCAAATGGCATTACAACAATGCCATAAATTGCCTCAATAATTGCATGAGTGGCCTTAACATTGGCCTTAAAAATGGCATGAATGGCCTTAGCATTGGCCTTAACAATACCATAAATGGCATTAAAAATTCCATTTATGGAATTAACAATACCATAAATGGCATTAAAAATTCCATTTATGGAATCAACAATGCCATTTGTGGCATTAAAAATTCCATTTATGGCATTATGCCATTTATTGCATTGATAATGCCATTTATTGCATTGATAATGCTATTTATTGCATTGATAATGCCATTTATGGCATTATGCCATCTATTGCATTGCTAATGTGGCATTATTAATGTCATTTATGCAATACCATTAATGGCATTGTTAATGTGGCATTATTAATGTCATTTATGCAATACCATTAATGGCATTGTTAATGTGTCATTATTAATGCCATTTATGGAATTAATAATGCCATTTATGGAATTAATAATGCCATTTATGGAATTAATCATACCATTTATGGAATTAATAATGCCATTTATGGAATTAATAATACCACATATGGAATTAATAATGCCATTTATGGAATTAATAATACCACATATGGAATTAATAATGCCATTTATGGAATTAATAATTCCATTTATGGAACTAATAATGCCATTTATGGAATTAATAATGCCATTTATGGAATTAATAATGCCATTTATGGCATTAATGGCATCAGAAATATTGCACTGTTAATGCCACAAATGGCATTAATGGAATCAGAAATATTGCATTGATAATTCATTAATGGCACTGTTAGTGCCATAAATGGCATTGTTAATCCCCCAAATGGCATGGTTGATTCCATAAATGGCCTTAATGGCATCAGGAATAGTGCATTGATAATGTCATTAATGGCATTGTTAATGCCATAAATGGCATTGTTGATGCCATAAATGACACTTATGGAATCAGAACTGCCATAAATAGCCATATTTCATTTAAAAACCACCCCTTATGTGTTTTTACCATAAAATTACATCTTTTTACCAATTGATGGTAAAACACATAAGCTTTTCCAAAAACATGTAAGCTCTTATCTGTTTTTACCAATACCCTTTAATTAATAACTAATTTGGTATATTATTTCATATAATATTAATTGAATATCTAATTCATTATTTCAAATAATAATGTAGAAATCATTATAATCTAAAAGAATGTCAGTATTTTTTTTTTCAAAAAATAGGTTGATGGTCAACCCACGTAAGCTTTTAGTAAAAACATGTAAGCCCTTAAATGTTTTTACTAAAAATTTTAAGACCCCAAATGAAATTAACAATGCCATTTATGGAATTGTTTATAGCCTTAACAATTCCATTTATGGAGTTGTGAATTTCATTTATAGCCTTAACAATTCCATTTATGGAATTGTTAAGGTCATTTATAGCCTTAAAAGTTCTATTTATGGAATTGTTAATGTCATTTATAGCCTTAACAGTTCCATAAATGGCATTGCTAATGTCATTTGTGGCCTTAACAATGCCATAAATGGCCTTAAAAACATCATAAATGGCATTAACGATGCCATTGATGGAAGTAAAAATACAATTAATTGAATTAATAATGCCATTATTGGAATTGATAATTCCCTTGATTGCATTTATAATGCCATTAATGCCCTTCAAAATGCCATAAATAGGCATATTTCATTTAAAAACCACCACATATGTTTTCTTAACATAGAATTACATTTTTTTACCAATTGATGGAAAAAACACATAAGTTTTGAGTAAAAACACATAAGGTCTTATGTGTTTTTACTAAAAGCTTACGTGGGTTTACCAACACCCAAGAAATATTTTAAAATAAATCATTTGTATTAAGAATTCCTTTGTTCATTTTTAATATTTATTTATTTATTTTTCTTTAAAAAAGTTTTTTATTGAATTTTAATTACTTTAAATAATTAGTTCAATTTTTCAAGAATTGATTTTTCTTTTCTATTTGAACAATAAATTTTTATTTTAAATTTGATCTAATTTAATTTTTTGAACAAAAATTTGATATTTTTTCAAAATATTCTTCATTTTTTGATTTCGAATTTAATTATTTGTCAATAAATTTGAAATAACAATTAATTCTAGTTATATATATATATATATTAAATAATTCCAAGCTGTAAATGAATGACTTATATATGATTATTTTATTGATGAGCTCTATATATTTTTTTCTTATGATTATTATTAAGTTTGGGATTCTGGTAAAGAAACATAATTTTTTAGCAAAAACACATAACCCCTTATGTTTTTTTACCAACTTATGGTCAAAACACTTAAGTTTTTGGTAAAAACATTGAAGTAACCCCTTTATAAAAAAAATTCTTGAGGCCAATTGTTTGAGGAATTTTGGATTTTTTTGGCCATATTTTTTCATTTGTGGGATGTTAACATCCTTAAGTTTTTTCATAATTTTTTTGCCAAATTTCCTACAATTGGAAAATCTAGAAAAATTATCAAATATTTTTCAGAAATTAATTGAAATACTTCCCACTTATAAATTTCCCTCATTTCTTCTTTAAAATGAGGGGGTCAATATTGAGAATCAAAAATCAGAAGCCCATATTCTGGGAATTTGTTTGGGTGGGAGAAATGCAGGCCCAAAAAGCCTTTTTTGTGTAATTTATTTTTCATGTTTAAGATATGACTGTTTATAAGTACAAAAGTGCCATAGTTTTGATAAAAAGGCCTGACCAAAGTGGGATTTAAGTAATAAATAACACTGATCAGGGGGATAATTGGGATAAATTGTATAAAAAGTAATAATAATTTCAATCTGAATCAACCTCAAAGATAGTGGGTTTTTTGAAATGTTATTAAAAAAACCATAAATGGAATTAACAATTCCAAAATACCAAGGCTATTGAGAATTGAAACCCCCCTTTTTGGGGAATTTTTGGAAGGTTTTTTAATTGAAAAGGACCCTAGGGAAGCCCTTAGATGTTTTCACATATTTATGGCAGAAACACATAAGTCTTTAGTAAAAGCATGTAAGCTCTTATAAGTTTTTACCATTTTGCTTATGTGATTTTACCAGCACTCTAAATTTATTTGAAATTTTGAAGTTTTTCCTTTAGATCAAAGAAGAAAAATAAAAATAAAAATCCTTATCATTGTTATTCTCAATTAAAATCAAATCAACAAATAATTTAAAATTATTTAATATTAAATATCAAATCATGATTCAGTGATTTTTTTTCAAATAAAAACATTTGTCCTTAATTTTTTCAAATTAAATATATAAATATAAAATTCAAAAGTAAAGAATATTTTGTTTTTTTTATTCAATTTATTCTTAATTATTAGAAAAATTCTCTTGAAAGTTATTGAAAAGTTTAATTCTAATAAATAAACTTTTTTAAAATATTAATTTTTAATTAGAAAATTAAACTAATATTTAGAAATATCAAAAATATTTTAAAAAAATTAATTTCAAATTTTTTTATGAAAAGTTATAATCATAAGAATTTGACGATTAAAGATAAGTGAAAATGTCAAGGACAGGACAAAAAGGAATTTTACTTCCCCCAAAATAAATATTTAACCAGGTAAGTTTTAAGGTGCGCAAAGAATGTTGAATTATATAAGATTATTTGATCAACTGGTGCTTTGATATTAAACTTATTGTTAAAAGAAACCAAAAAATAAATTTTGAGTTTTAAAGAGAATCTTCAAGTCCAATTTAACATTGTGGCAGGATTTCTGAATATGGGTGTATCGAAAAAGTACGTATTTTTTCTTTTTTTTTTTTATCTTAAGTGGTATTTTCTTGAAAAAAATGAGTGAACTTAACAGCACATTTAATAGGTTTAACATGTGGGGTTGTGAGCTTAATGACAAAAGAGGCTATACAAAAATATGGGGTTTTATTTATTAGCTTGGGTGGTTTTTGACAGGCTTTCTATAATAGAACGAGTTTTGAAACGAAAAAGAATTTATTTGGGGTTTTCTCCTTTTATGCAAAAGCCATTTTTTCCAAAAATAAAAGGGCCAAATCGGTCTGCCTTTTGAGTATAAAAATTGGTGTTCATCTTTTCGAGTATTTTAAAGTTAAAATTTTAGTTGCAGTTACCATCACACTGAAGTTGAAAAAGATGTAAAGGGAAAAGATGGCTAAATCTCTCCAACGATTACTGAAAGAATAATTCAGAGGTTTATAAACTTATTCCAATTAAAAATTAAAAAGTAATCCTTAGCACTGAGGTAGATCCAGTTTTCCAAACAGAAAATTGACATACATTCATCACCCTTTGAATAATGACAGTAGCGACAATCACTCGTCGAATCTGGGTTTTCAAGATATCCTCCAGTAGTATTGATATAATTAGTTGTCCATTGTCCACACGTTTGTCCAGTTGGAGGTTGAAAAATCGACCTGAGAGAAAAGTGGGGAGCAAGCTCAACCGTGAGCTTCTTTGGGTCGGAAATAAAAAGACGTACAATTCAGTTCCCTTACAGACTACCGGCAAGTTATGCAATTCATTGACGACCAGTCCTGAAATAAGCCGAGTGTAAGGATCCAAGTAGTACATCCCTACGAAGATTGCTTATCAATCTCAACTCATCACCAAAGGAAAGAGTTCAAGTGAACCTACAGTTTCTCCAGAACTTGGGTATTGAAGGTTGCGGTACGGTGACCCCACAAAACACATTCAACATCACGGCAAGGGATGGGTTTACTTGAGCAGCAAGGAAGATACTTGGAGACAAGGCTGCAATAGCTTGGCCAAGTGTTACCGCAAACATTTCGAACGCCCAGATCACTGTCAAAACCAAGTAATGTCCAAGTTAAACATGCCTTCTCAGCCCCCCGTATTTAGCCAGTCAGTACTCACTAAGGAAAGCATATCCAGCCCTGTTTGCCGAGCTATTGAAACCGACAAGAAAATACGATAGCAGGTAATATGACATAGCGCAAATGGTAGAATACGGGACTTCTGCCAAAAATTGGCTCAAAGCAAACACTTCTTCGCTGTAGGTCTTTGAAGAAGCTTCACGTAAAAAAATCATCCTTCCTTTTATAAATGATATTTGTATTTTTGAAACGATCTTTGGGGCCGAAAAAATCATTCAGTCAAATGTGGCACTAGCAAGGAGCTCTTTTAGATGACGGACAAGACCACTTACCAAAATCAGCTGCGCACTTATGATGTATATACTAAAGATTCGGTATTGAAGCTCCCCGACTCCGTGGTCCAGCTGGAAGAAAGTTATCCCCACTAGTAAAGCAATTGAGACATGATTGTAAAGACGTGTAAATTGGTACTCTGCATTACGATAAAGCGAAAGGTTCGTCCGAGCCCAAACAGTCCGAAGCTGGAAAAGGAATGGCTGAGCATCTATAAATTGTCGCGAAAAGGGAGATGCTCAAAAATCTGAGTCAATTGATGCAAGTCGTACAGATCTAAACTGACATTGAGTGGCCACAGTTTCCAATTGTTGCGGCCTATCTTTTTGGTTGTGCTTCATTTCACCATTCAAGGCAGCAATCATCCGCTTATTTTCTTCATGTTCAGGACTTTCAAGCCATCTATCAGCCCAGTCCGTCTTACCACCTACTTGTCGCCAAGTATCTCTAGCAATAGCCTCAAGCATGAATTCAGCTGGATTGGCGTTTTGGGGACAAACGGCCCCATTTCGTCTGAAATATTCACGAATAACATGTGAATCTTTACCGATGTCACCAAAGTAAACGCAGCGGCCCCCACTCTTCAGTAGTAGCAGTCGGTCAAAGTTCTCAAACAAAAGTGCATTGGGTTGGTGAATTGTACAGCTAGAAAAGAGTTACAAACACAAATGATTTAAGCGAACCAAGCCCATAGGAACGAAGAAAAGTCTAACACGACATAGCACGCACAGTATAGCTTGCCCAGCAGAAGCTAATTTCCTCAAAAATCTAACGATGTTATAGGCACTTTGACCATCCAAGCCCGTAGTGGGTTCATCCAGAAAGAGAAGCAATTGTGGTTTAGCTGCTAATTCAACGCCGATGGTGACGCGTTTACGGGCTTCAACACCTAACCCAAAGCCAGGAAAGCCAATCATGGCTGCATGGATGCGTAGTTTGGGGTATAGATAATTTTGGAAACCAAGCTGTGACTGAGTGCTCATCAACCGAAAACATTTGCCATAATAGCCGCTCACCATCTGCTAAGTCTTCCATCTCTAGTAGCTGGATGAGTTGTTCCACATAGGCATTCTTCTCTTCAAGTGAAATGTCCGCCGGTTGCCTGAGATAAGCAGAAAATCGAAAAGCTTCTCGGACTGTGGCGGTCCACTCATGGACATCTTGTTGTTCACAATATCCGGTGCCCCTCTGGAAATCAACACCAGGCGTCATACCACCAATTTTGATGTCTCCTTGAATCACACCAGTAGTCTTTCTATTTGCTAATACATCTAACAGGGTTGTTTTACCGGCCCCAGAGGATCCCATCAGAGCTGTCAAAGTTCCTGGCTTGACATATCCATAGACTTCATTAAGTAACCTCCTTTTACCTTCAGGAACTTTGACATCATAAGTCAGAGCTTCCCAGGTGAATGGCTTCCGGGAAGTTATCAAGCCTTTTAGCTCTTTCTGAGAAGCACCCTTTCTAAGTTTCTCTTTGTTGGCTTGAAGTGTCTCATTGAGCTTTTTACGTTCCGCGTTTTCTTTGGAAAAAACGTTAATGGCTGGCATTCCGGCTTGAAAGTCTATGAACTCGACCGCCAAAAACAAGCAGCTCGTAAAAAAAATAAAGTAAACGCACTTTGAAGATTAAAGAAAACAAAAAAAAACTATTAAGATGCATGAAACCCAAACCAAAAAAAAAACTCATGAAGTGAACTTACCATAATTCCGAAATCTCTCCAAGCAGATGACATCTCATATTGAAACTGAGCACGGATATAGTCTGCCCCTGAGACCAGTTGGCTTCCGGGCGGCGAGCCTCTTAAAGAGCAAATTTGATGAAGTCCTAATTTGGTTGGATAACCTGGACCATTTGGAACAATGTATGGTCCTTCGCAAGAGCTAGTATGTATCGGATGGGATAAATCAGTGCTAATCAAATGAACTACGTTTGAGCTTGATCGTGAAAAAATTCTCACAGTTTTAGTCTTTTGAACTCATTTTTCATTAAAGCAGCTTGAGAAGAACGAAGCACAAGTTATTAGCTTGAGTTCAGTCAATCAATCACAGGATTTTGAATTATAATTATTTTATTATATAAGACTTACAAAAAGCATATTTCATGGGATTGAGGTTGTATAACTGAGATTGGTAAAAAAACATACTTAGAAGACCTTAGAGAGGAGAGAGCACTATACTGGCTCGCAAAACATACCCAGAGTTGCCAGTTTCTCATATCCTGTTCCTGAATCATATACCCGCTGTACAACACAATCCAAATTATAACAAGATTTGCCCATTTTCCAGCAGTATCATAGCTGACGGAGATAGCACCCAAAAATTTGAAAAATGCACTGAGAGTCAAATATGCAAGATAGACAACCGCTATGTATGTAATGAAAGCACCACCACTACGCGTTAAGCCGGCCATGATGTACAACTAAAACATAAGCAATTTTTTTGGATCAGAAACTTATATTTCTACTCATATGCCGAAAAGCCCTTACAATTAGTGAGAATGAAAAGATCTTGGGGGCGGAAAAAGGGATGTCAGAGATAGAATTAGCGATTGCTAGTGCCCCTGGCCTGTAAAGGCAGAACCCAGTTTGTCTCCACATGATAGGCCTTCCCATTATTTGCGTAGGTAAGTCCACAAAAGCTGCGATAAAGAGATACTTTGAGCAGTTTTAAGTGCTGACCAAAGAAAAAGAAGACTCACAGAGGAAAATATTGAATATCAATCCCAGGTACAAGTTTCCCCCTCTATAGAGAAAAAATGAGAAGAAATTATTAACAGAAATGGGGTTCTTTTTCAGCTAATTTATAAGAAATATTCAGACCTGGTGAATGCGCCAGAAGCGTTGGTGGGTAAATTAAAATAAACGCTTCCAAACACAATGGCAACGAGTATTGCTGTCGACCAGCTAAAGATGAGCCCTGCGCGATCTTGCAGTTTCAACTGAATGTCTCGGATCACCAAATTCTTAACCTGAGTAAACAGCGATGCCATGTAGGGCGACTGTACAAAAGTTCAAGTCAACAACTACGTCTACTACACACTTGATACAAGCAAATTTTTACCTTCTTGGAAGACCTTATGTTTCTGTCGCGTTTGAAAGAATTGAGAAACTCTTCTCGGTCCTTGTTCTCACTGGCTAAGTAGTCGCGATATTGTGCCATTTCACTTTTGACTCTCTGGTGGATCTCACTGTTCAGAAAGGCCTTTTCCATTTCTTCAGGTGTTTGAGGAACTGTAGCGGGATCCACTCCATCAGCCAATTGTCTTTCATTAACGTCAGTACAACCAGTGAGAAAATCAGCCGTAGTCTGCCGAGGTTGATTCTTGAAACCCAAGTCGATAAAATATTGACGGGCCTCGGAAGCTGGACCAAAATAAACTTGACGCCCTTCGTTGATGAGGCAAACTTTATCAAATTGCTCATAAATTCTTTCTCCGGCTTGGTATAGCGTTACGAACATTGTAGTCTTAAAAATGTTGGTTAATACTCGCAGGGCTTTAGCGTATTGAAGCGCAGTAGAAGCATCCAATCCTCTAGTTGAGTTATCCCAGGCAAGCACACATGCTCTTGTGGTCATCATTTCTGCAATTGATACTCGCTTTCTCTCACCACCAGAGACGCCACGGACTTGGTCGTTACCAACCACTAAGTTGCCAAAGTCAAAAATCATGGTCGAAAAAAGAACTCAGATCAAGGAAAAATCAAAACTTCCACTAACGTGTATCTTTTGTGTGACTAATGCTGAGCATACGCAATAGTAAGTCCAAAATTTTTTTTTTAAAGATTTGTTTAGTTTCATTTGGCAGACGTTGAGCAGGGACTTTGGTGGAGAGAGCGAATTTGAGAGTTTGACCGACAGTAAGTGTGGCATGATGAATGTCGTCCTGAAAAAACGAAAAAAATAGCATAGGGCTAAGTTTTAAGGGAGTAGTTATGAAAGAAAGCTCAAGGCTAAGTAACCAACCTCGGGATTATAAACAACTCTGTGTTGTTGCAATGAAAATATTGATTTTCATCAGTTAAGCCCAAGGGAAGCATGGAGACGCAACAAGCAATACAAATTATCAAAAAGTAAACAAAACATAGTATCCTTACTCTCCCTTGTAGTGTTTCTCCATGGTCTTGGCATCTATTCCGCCATATTGAACCGAACCACTAACATTCATAAAACTAGCACGCTGATTTGTGATGACTTTTAAGAAAGTTGAACAACCAGAATTCGGTCTTCCCAGAACAAAGCACATTTCACCAGGTTTGACAATCCCATTAAAGTTTTGAATAATGAATTTGGGTGTGCAAGAGACAAATTTTTTCAAGAAAAAATTGACAGGGAACAATAAGGAGTCCTTGATAGCCTCCGGAAAGGTTTTGATGTGCAAGCGTTTTCCTCCTAACCCACTCACTGTGAGTTCTGAAAAGATGACTCCGAGGCATTTGAAGCTGATTCCATTCTCGCGAAGGCCTTGAGATCCTCCGCGCTATATCGACGCAACAAAAAGTGCTCGGGATGAGAAATGGAAGAAAAAGTTGTCAATAGAGAAAGAACAAACCAGAAACTCTACCAAATTGAATTCGCCATCTTGACACTTTTCTTTATCGAAGTGGAGACTATCGTGATCGGAAATCGAAGCTGCTCTGGATAAACAAAAGCAAGGGGAGGTTGAGTGGTCAAATCCTGATCGGAGAGCATACCCAAATTTATACTGAAAAGGTCTTATATCATTTCCCTCTGCAACTTGCCACAGTAGAGGCTGAGAAATGAGTCCTTAATTGCGAAACATAGATCGGTTGCTTCCAGCATTAAGTCATAGGCCTTTCTCTGCGTACGCCCCGCGCACCCCATCACCAACCAATCTTGATTCAAAATTAACTAGAAGACGATATATGAGTTTTAGTTATAATTTGGGAGAACAGGAAGGTTCAAAGAATTATTTCAATCTCCATTGACGAAACAAATGGAAATATACAGCGTCAGATGTATAGTAAAAAATTGAAGGTTGAAGGAAACAATGAGTCCTGGTATCCAGAAGTGATGGAAGGTGCGCATGAGCACGGGGATGTAAGCTTGGAAGATTAGCCTTTCCAGGTTCCTCAGAGAAGGAAAGCTTGGTTGGTGAGGTCCTGGGAAAAGTGAATGCTCTTTAATTGTATCGGTCACTGACGAAAGTGGTTGGAAATCTACCAGCCCGCCAGTTGAGAGGGCTAAAAGACACTATTCTTGACAATATATAGGGGATGCTGAAGCCTAACTTGCTCTCTTGATGTGTTTGACATATCAAAAGGATAGCTGAGGCTAATTATTACAATATGGGCCAGAGGTTTTCGACGCAGGATTCTCCACCTTCGTGAAAACCTCTTTCTAACCCACCTTTGGTTGGATCGCATATTCCAGTGCAGGAGGGAAATGAAGTATAAAATGGGAGGTGAAAAAAGGTGACTCACACTTTGCAAAGCTGATGATTTAGTGCGGAAAAAACTTCTTCGGCCCAACCGACATCAATGGTTTCTAAATTTTCAGGTAGGGATGATTCGTCTTGTTCACTTTGGGTGAAATCGTGCTGATCTTTTTTCGTTGAATTTGCCTTCATTTGATTAGGTAGCGTTCCCGTTTGCGTTAAGTTAGGAGCTAGAAATTGAAGTGTGCGTCTTGATGAGGGAGTGCTTGGGCTCTGCTCTGAATTTTCCTTATCATGAAGCTCGTTGTTGGATGGTTGCATGATGAACTCCTTTCTTTGAGAAACCAGAGCACCAATGTGGATAAAATAAAGGACGAAAAGATGGTAAGTGAGTGATTGCTGAAAGTGAGAGTTAGGTAGTGTTTTTGAAATTGCAGGGTTTTAGGAGGTTGATAATGAATTATTTCTTTTTAATTTATCAAAGACAAGAATTAAGAGCTAAATGTGGCCGATGAAGTTTGGCAGGGTTTTTTAAGCAGGCATTAAGTTTTGAGGAAAATCAAAGTAAGCTTAAAGATGTAGGATAAACATATAGAGAGATTTGGAGAAGAGCAAATAATGATAAAAATGACTTGACTTGAATATTTATACTAAGTCACTTTGGTTACGTGCCAGTGCCCAAGTATTAAAGAACTCACAAAAGATAGGATTCTAATATTTCTTGCGCAATGAGAGACTAGGTTGACAGATTTGAATTAAGCGGAAATGAGTGTCTTGAAATTTAAAAAAGAGATACAAATATTCCAAACACAAGCCTTCGCCCTGGTATGCTTCTGCGAGTTGGCACCAAACTACGATACTCAACTGCGGAGCTTGGCATCCACAGTTAAAAGTGTTTCAAAAATATTTTACTGGCAACCGGGAAAATTTTTTATTGCGCTATAATCATCAAACTGCATGATCAAACTAAGAAAAGAAAGTATGATTTGAACCAGTCGGCTGAATTGAACAACTGAGAGTGAGATATAGCTGTGCTGGGAATGAAAGGAAGTCATGATAAGAATTTATCTTGAAGAGCCAAGACAGGTTCTGAAACCTCAGCAAACTTGAAAAATTATTCCAGTAAGCCGATAAAAATTTGTATATGAGCGCTTATGTTTTTAAAGTACTTAATTTGAAACACAAGGAAAAGCGTATACTCAATGGATCCATTGCCGGCGGACAGCAAACTTGACTTTTTAAGTGTCTGCCGTCAGCCTTATACTTTGATTTTCTGACCGGATGATCATATCATTTGTATTAAATCAAGGGTATGATAGCTTCAAAAGGGTGAAGGGATGAAATGTAACGTGTAGAAATCGTCTAAAACTTTCACTTTCATTCTCCAAGAAAGACTAAAAGGTTCAGGAAACCCAGCCTAGCTCCTTTTTTCAAGAATGATTCAAAAGAAAGAAGAAAGGGCTTAGTTAGTCAAATGGACATTCAAGTTTTGTCTAGTGTATAGTAAAATGAACTGTTGAAGAAAAGGTGGAGAAGTTTGAAAAATTTGGGTATCAGCAAATTTAATTGAACAAGTATAACTGTCAAACCGGCGTAGTAAGCTGAGTGCAAGTACCCTTTGCCAACGCCGAGGCGCAGACGGGCAGCCCTTTTGCTGGTGGACGCAGCTGAGTGTCCCTAGTCTCCAGCGAGGCTGCCTCGATGTAAAACTGATAATATTTCTATCCGGCTAAGTCTTTGGACGTCATCCTAAAAAGTGATGCACCAAGTACTGTACTGGGCTCTGACATGGAGCTAGGACACTTTGGACTGAGGATGCGTTATTATATGTTTCCATAACATGTTGCGATTGAAGTGGCCCTCATTTTGGCAGCCAAATTTACTTCCGATGAACTGCTACAAGAGGGGCCAAAAGGCGGAAGATCCTGCCTGGATGGTCCGGTCTGTCAAACAAAAATGAAAATAGATTTCTTCAAATCTTTAGCTGACACGCTGCATCGTCAGCTGGCGCAGAAAACTTATGACCGCACAAATGAAGGCACCGATGACGGCGACATGAAACAGAAAGGCTTGGTAGGAGGTGTCTATTTAAACAAGCCATGGCAACCCCTCCGGCCCAAGTCTCAATCTTGACTCCCAAGACAGGCCTTAAAGCGAACAAAGCAGAAACTACCACAGAGGATTGGCGGCTCCTCGTGCCATTTCCAACTGCATGCTGGATGTGCAGGTTCACATTAATGCTGTAGTATATCAGCACAAAACATCCTTTCTATCATCACCCCACCCCTAAAGGAGCATCAAGACCGGCTAGGAATGCTGTACCAACCGTAATCGGTAAATTTTAATCAAATGGAGCGATGTAAGTGCATCTAATCATGAGGAATCTTCCATACCAGATTCCTTATCATTGACTGACCCTGGCTTGCATTTCATCTTCATCACTATAAAGTAACAAGTTGTACTTTTGTTTGCATGTTCAGTTTTGGATTTTATTGAGGGTAAATAACTTACTAAAACACTTTTCCAAAGGATAAAGCACTATTACCATATATCCTTCAAAAGATCTGAGTGGGAGCTTAAATATATAAAATAATTAAAGAAGCACCTTGAATGAAGCCTTTATTTTTTTTTGTTGTTAACAATTAGGCAAATGAAGGTTGGCTTTTATATTTTAATCCTTTGGGGTTAACTTGATATGAGAGAAGATGGAACATCTTTTAGTTTCTTTCAACAAAATCATCTCGCAGAGTTTGATTCCTCCAAGCCACTGTTATTTGTTGAGTTTACTATATTCTTTTAAGTAACAGCTATTTTGATAGCTTTTTGAGTGATCATCTGTGAGTCTTGAGGTATATTTTACATACCCAAATAGGCAAAAATAAAGATAAAATTAAGTTTTAAACTGTACATAACCCATAAGTCATGCATATACTCAAAATTCATCATTTTTCATTTAATAAAATATGAACAGCCTTTTTGTGAGTAAGTAAATCCATGGATTTAATGCCAGATTTGGATTCTAAAAAAAATTCACCTGGGGCACTCCATAGAGTGAATAAGCTTAAATTAACTCTATGAGGTGGTAATATGGAAAATACTTCAACACCACAACATCAATACCATATAAAAGAATTGGGATTTTTTTTGTTTTTCTCAATTTCATGCTAAAATGATAGGAATGTGAGATATCCCATGTTAGATATACACTAAGATTAGTGTTATGAATGTTTGGGGATCTTAATATGAAATTATTCTTACATAAAACTTTATTACACCCATAGTGTCAGGATGATACTATGATAAAGGTATAACTAGGCTAATTACAACTTTAACTGTGTATGTGACACGGCAGAAAATGATTAAAAAAGATTTATAAAGGTTTTATAATAAGATAAAAGGGTTCTACTATTGAGAAATAGTGGTGGTGAGCGCTATTGAGAACCCTGGGTGCAGGCTTTATCTGTTGGATTACAATAATAAAGTCTACAATAATTAAAGATTATAATTATACCTGATTATTTAACCAAGAGTAAAACTGTTTTTGACAGTTTACTACGTAGGTTATTCAAGAGCAGGATGAGGAAAGGGTTTTGGCTGTGAAAAGCCCTCCTTTTATCCTGAAATTGGGGTGGAAAGGCTGCTAGACCTTTCCACGTAGAGGAAGTGAAGATTTTTCACTCTCTATGACAGGCTTGTGGTTTGCAAACAGCCTGTATACCCTGTATTGGGCTCAGATGTGGTTTTGAAACCACATCTGGGCAGTTTTCACCAATACAGGGTGAAAATTTTCATCTGGGGACCTCACAGCCTGATTCTGACGTGTATGACGCGTAGAATGCTGTACAGAAACTGTATGGGACCCCAGTATTGACTGACATATGAGGTATTGAAGTAAAAACATGCTTCTTCATCTATTTGACACCTCATATTCATGGTTATGGGATATTATCCCATGGTAAGGCTGTATCTGACAGCAGGTGGGATTTTGACCTTAAAATGGTCATAACCCTGTCAGTTTTTGAGATATCAAGCTCAAAGTTGGTCCATTGAATAGCTCTGTATGAGCTCTACACAATGGTACCCAACTTGACATGGTTATCATTAAATATGACAAAGTTATCCCATGTACAAGTATTTTTGTACATTGGCGTGGTCTGGTCAAAAGCTGTATTAAGCTTGTTTGGCCAATAACTTCTGTTGTAGTTGAGTTATGAGGAAATGGATGGCACCATCAGATAGCCCTGATTGTGCTCTTTCCAAAAAGACCCCACTTCAGGTATCTCACACTAAAACTGTAAAAGTTAGATGAGAGGTGAATGTTTTGTTCACCCTTATTTGGTCTGAATTTGACCATAACTCAAGTAATACTGGTGCTAGCTCAGTTTGGCTGGTACCATTGGATATCCCTGGCTTAGAGCTTCATTTTGAGTACCCATTTGATGGGGTTAAGCCTCTCCTTCTAGATTTTAGATGAGAGGTGAAAATTAAGGTTTATGCTCAGCAATAACTTTGAGCAGGAATAACTTTGTTATTTCTTGTCCTATGGTGATGGGACTTATATTTTCAGGAAGAGGTGAGTTTCCTCTTTCTTTTGATACCTTTTGAGCTAATTTGGCTCAGCTCCATGTTTTGGTGGTATTTTGGCTATACCATTGGTTTATGGTATTTTGGCTGTCATGCTTGTGCTCTGGTTTTGAGTCACAGGCTGACATACCCTCCCTCTAAAAAAGGCTCATCATTGATGAGACTGTTCAGTCCTCCTAGAGGCTCTGAATCTCCTTAAATGAAGGTTCCCATCTGGTATGGCATCCGCTACCAACCATTTGTCTTTGTCAGCTGTCTGGTTCTTGAATCTGACTAGATATTGTCTCTGATCCTTCCCATTAAGTCTGATTTTTCTGGCCCTGATGATTTTACTCACAGGTCCAGGAGAGTCTTCTACTTCCACTATTTCTGGTGGAGTGGTGTTTTTCTTCCTGGAGGGGAATTTATCTTCCTCTGTTTGGAAGTAGGGTTTGACCAGGCTCACTGGAAAGACTGGGTGTTTCCTAGAAAACTCCTCAGTGAGCTTGACCTCTACTGCATTCTTCCCTATCAACTTAATGATAGTGAAGGGCCCTACAAATGAGTCTCTCATTTTCTTGGGTCCTTTGAGATTGTTAAAGTTCAGTGTAGACATTAACACCTGGTCCCCTTCCTTGAAGTCAGGTTCCATATGTGATTTGTCCCACCTCTGCTTGTTATACTCTTTGGCCTCAGCTATGCATTTGGCAGCAGTATCACAGGCTTTCTTCCACATATCATGGAAGTCTTTGGCTGTGGGGTGGATGGTCAGAAGATTTTTCTTCAAGTGATCCACAGGTAACAGGGGATTCCACCCTTTCTCTACCAGTGCAGGTGTTTTTCCTGTGGTAGAGTGCTGGCTTGTATTATAAGCCAGTTGGACTGCTGGTAAGAGGGTGACCCAATCATGGGTGTATCCCTCATGGTCCTTGTATTCCATGCCATAGGAACAGAACCTCCTGAGGATGTCCTCCATTGTTTGGATCATCCTCTCAGCTAGGCCATCTGTTTGTGGATGGTAAGCTGTGGAAAAAGCAAGCTTGGTGCCAAGCATGTCATATAAATTGGTCCAAAATTCAGATGTGAATTTTGGGTCCCTGTCACTGATTATGATCTTGGGGACTCCACAGGTGGATATGATGTTATTCCAAAATAACAGAGCAGTGTCCATGGCTGTGTCCTCTTTATGGCATGGTAGACATCTCATGCTCTTGCTGAACCTATCAACTATGATTAAGCAGGCATTGTATTTTTCTTTGCCTCCTGGGACAAGTCCTGTGACCCAGTCCATGTTGATGGTTTCCCATGGGTGTTTGGGTTCTTCTATGTGTTGAAGCAACCCATATTTCTTCCCATGCTTTCTATTTGCCTTTTGGCATCTTTCACAAGTGTTGATGTATTCACTCAACTCTTGCTCCCACTTGGGCCACCAAGCTGTGCTTGCTACCCTCTCTTTAGTCCTGTCCTCACTCACGTGTCCCATGTAGGGGCAGTCATGGCATTCCTGCAGGACTAAAGAGATGTGGTCTCTGTCTATCGCTGTGAGTGCACTGGTGTGCTTTTATCTGTGATAAATCAGGCCATCTATAAGGAAGAATTTATTGTCCTTATAGGCCCTCAACCAGGGTTCCTCCAGCTGGGTTTCCAGTTCTGGGCTCCTGTATTTTTGTTGAAGGAGTTGGAGTAGTATGCTACACTGTTTGTGTTTAGCATAAGATTTCAGTACTGCATTGAAAAATTCATTGTGCAATTCTGAGGAACTTATTCCCAGTATGGGGGTTTCTGTCCCTTCTGAATCAGTGTTTCCACTGTCAAGGGTACCACTACCTGGTGCCCATTCAGAGAATCTGAAGTTCTTCCTCCTATTTATTTCCATAAAATGGATAGGAATTTTTGCAGCAACTTCAGGGTCATAAGCTGGATTGCTTTTGACATTGTCCAGTGGCCATCTGCTAAGGCCATCTGCATTGGTATGGCTTTTACCTTCCTTGTATATAATGGTCATGTTCCCTCTATACTCCTGGATAGCTATTTGCCATCTCAGCATGTGTCTATTAGTAGTCTTCATGTTTAGTAAAGACTTCAAGGCTGTGCAGTCTGTGTAGACTTCAAAGACTGCACCCTCCAAATAATAATGGAGTTTTTCTAGAGCCCAGACTAGACATAGACATTCTGTCTGGGTGGCCCCATACCTGGCTTCTGAATCTTTCAGCTGCCTGGAGATGTAACATATTACACCTTCTCTTGGTTCACCATCCACAATTTGTCTTTGGTGAAGGGCTGCTCCCAAGCCTTGGCTGCATGCTGCATCTATATATAACTTGAATGGTAGTTCAAAGTCAGGCAAAATGAGCACAGGTGCATTTGTGAGTTCATATTTGATCCTCTCATATGCATCCCTCCTTTCCTTGGTTATTTCAAAAACTACATCCTTTGAGCATAACTTGTATAAACTACTAGTTATGTGAGCAAAGTTTTTGATGTGGTTTCTATAGTAGCTAGCAAATCCAAGGAAAGATTGCATCTCTTTGATGTTCTTTGGTACTGGCTTTTGCAGTACTGCTGCTACTTTGTTCTGGTCAATTGCCAGACTAAGGCCTGAGACTTTGTGTCCTAGAGCTAGTAGCTCTTGTTGGCCAAAATTACACTTTTTAAGTGAAATTTTCAGATTGATGGGTGTACATTTACTTAGCACTCTGTCTATGTATTGTACATGGTCTTCCCATGTCTCTGAGTATATAATGATATCATCAATATACACTACCATCCAGCCTTCCATTATTTCTTCTTGAAATATGGTGTCCATCATCCTTTGGAAGTGGGCTGGTGCATTCTTGATGCCAAATGGCATCCTGGTGTACTCATATATGCCCATATGGCATATTATTCTGAGCAACTTCATGGAGTTTGGTTTAACTCCATTTTGGTGGAAGCCTTTCATACAATCCATCTTGGTTATGTATTTGGCTTTGGCTAGCTTATCCAAGGCATGAGGTATCCTTGGTATAGGGTACCTGTCTGCTTTTGTGTAGTTATTCAGGGCTCTGAAATCTCCACACAATCTAGACTTGCCATCATGCCAGGTGATTAGGACAGGAGTGGTGATTTCCACTATTTCATTATGTCCAATCTTCCTAATGACATCCATGTCCAGGAGTTCATTGATATGTTTCTCAATCTCTTTCCTGGTCTCCAGACTTGCTGGGTAAGGAGGTCTCCTTAACATGGGTGGATAAGGCCTTTCTACATCCAGATATAGTTCTATATCATGGCCTTTGATCTTGCCTAATGGTTCTTCACCAATGGCAAATGCTGGTCTATTCTTCCTCAGCATCTTCAGTAAACTTAGCTTTTGTTTACTGGTGAGGGTAGTGCTAAACTGTCCCTCTCTGAATTCTTTCAGAAGTTCTTCCAGTGGGTCCTGAGAAGATATCT
Source organism: Austropuccinia psidii (assembly GCA_023105745.1). Classification (NCBI taxonomy): domain Eukaryota; kingdom Fungi; phylum Basidiomycota; class Pucciniomycetes; order Pucciniales; family Sphaerophragmiaceae; genus Austropuccinia; species Austropuccinia psidii. Next base: position 6,026,077 of record JALGQZ010000003.1, read on the forward strand.
GGTATATATCAAGAGAAAATTTCTTTTCCTTGTTAGTACCAATGGTAATATGCCTATTTTTACTATTGTAAATATCTATGCCATACATCCTCTGGTAATCTGTTCCCAGTAAAGACCCTTGGATGTGGGCATCTTCAAGCACTACAAACTCTGGGTTGAGTCTGATATTACCTTTTCTGTGGGGTATAATTATCTCTTTGATAATTGTCCCAATAGAGGTCATCTTTCCAGATGCACTCTTAAAGTTCTTTGCCTTAGTGGGCAAGAGCTGTTTTTCCCAGTTTGGGAAGTGGCTATCCAGATAATTTCTGGCCACTATGGAGCAATGTGCTCCACTGTCAATGATCAGTGGGTGCTGAGCATTGTCAATACATACAGTCATTTTTGTGGCTGTTCCATGTATATATGCCATTCCTTTGGTTGGTGTAACCAGGAATGTTTGTGCATCTTGTGTGTGTTTGCACAAGTTCTTGTTGGCAGTATCCTGTGGCATGCCTGCTTCCAGCTGTATATCCTGGATTTCCAATGGGGTTTCCTCTTGGTATTCCACTAGAAGTTCCTCTCTTGGGTCTTGATCATCATCAGATAGTTCTCTGATGGCATCTCCCATAGAGTCTGATTCAGAATCCTCTGTTGGAGGTTCTTCTTCAGGGACTTTCTCTATAGCATAGACTTTCTTCTTTGCTTTTGGACAGTTGTTGGCATAGTGGTCTGTTGAACCACAATTGTGACAAGAATTCTTCTTCTTTGCCACTTCTGCCACTCTTTCTCTGGGTTTGTCTTTAAACTCTACCCTGAAAGGTTGTTTCTCTTTGAAACTATTGCTTCTATATGGGGTGAATTTCCCTATATTAGTCCTTTTCCTTATGTCTTGTAAGGTATTGGCTATGTCATCTAGAGTGCAATTTTGGTTGCATCTGCATTTCACTGCATGCTCTAGTTCTCCTGGCAGTTGTGTCAGAAGTTTGTGATTCCTCATCTGGATGTTCATCTGAGGATCAATGGCTTTAAGTCTTTTAGACTGTCTGAGACACCACTCATATGGATCTTTGTCCACAGAGTATTTGTCATTTTCAAATGACATGGTCTTTTGCCATATCCAAGTTCCATTACTGTACTTTTGGATTATTTGACTCTTCCACCATGGCCAATTTCTTCTGCCATGGATTTCTTTCATTTCTGTGTACCATATACTTGCATGACCTTTAAATGCAGTATTCAGTCTAGCAGTAATCCAGTAATCTGGTATGCTGGGTACATCAATGAAGAGTCCATCAATATAATCTATTAGTTCCATATGATCATATTCTCCTGATCCAGAGAATTTGGGCCAGTTTGAGGCCTCAGGAAGCTGTTTCAAGGCTTCCTTCTCTGAATAAGACATGCCATCTCCATCTTGGTATTGTGATGGAGATCTTGCCTTATTCAACAACATGGCATCTGGTTTGATGTCATCTGGTTGATATGGATTCTCCATAGCTTGGCCTTGTGGTTGGGGCTTCAAGCTGTGGTAGGCATCAAACAATTTGTTGATGTCTTGGTTCAGACACTCCCTGTCCCTGCTGCTATGGTGTTGTTCTTCAGAGACTTGATTCAATCTCTTGTTGGTTTCTTCAGAGGCTTTGCTCAGTTGAGCATATCCTTCCTGAAGGTTTTTAACTATCTGCTCCAATGAGGCTTCAGTTTTTCTCATCCTCTCTTGGGCAGTTGCAAATTTTGCAGCCTGCTTTGCAGATTGCTCAGCATATTGGGACATTTGCAACCACAGTGTGTCACTGTTGATGTTGCTCTCAGATGTGATAATGTTATTTTCAGTCTGAGTGGGGGTAATGTTTCTATTACTAGGACTACTGATTCTAGAGTGGTTTACAACTACTTCTGGTTCTTGTGTACTTTTTTTACCAAATCTAACAGCTTCTGGATCATGGGGTCTGACTCTTTCCTCCTCTGGTTGAAGGAGGCTTTGTTCTTGCCCTTGTTGCCTTGTCTTCTCCTGGAAACTTCCTGGAATTGTGAAGAATGGTGACTCTTGGCCACTGATCTGCTGGTTTCTGAATGGTGTGAAGCCACTGGAGAGCTGATTTGGCTTGCTCCTTGTGAACCTGAAGTAATCTGAGTAGGCCCTGTCTGGGTTAACTGTTCTTCTATAGCTTGGATAGTGGCTTGATTCTCCCTTATCCTCTGTGCCCTTGCCTCCAGGAGTCTGTGCTGCCTGGTAGGATTCCAACCTTTGGTGATTACCATAAGGTCTTTGAAGTCTATCTCTTTGAGACAGATCTTCTGGCAACTTGATCCCAGTTCTGCCCAGTGAGTTGCTAGGTTGAACCTCTTGTTGTCCATGCTCCATTGAAATAAATCTTTGAGGAGTTGGTGGATCTGAAGAACTTAATCTATATCCTTCCAGTCCTCTGGTTTGAGGTTTCTGTTGAATTGGAGTGTGAATGGCAAGGTTGATATTATCTCCCTCATTGTTTTGCCATCCACCACTGTGTCCAGGGTGTCCTCTTTCAGGTCTTCTTGTTCTGGACAATCCTCCTCTATCCTCTGGCTGGTTCCTTTGGAAGCCAAGGTCTCTGAGGTATACAGGGGACATATCAGTGTTTGCAAGCAGTCAAAAACTTTATGTTCTTAGGGTATTTACCTTTGACTGTGCCTTGTACAAATTTACTGTCTGCTGACTTGGGAAGTTTGCCTTTGGAAGTTACAACTGGGTTAATAATTGTAATCTTTCCTGTACAAGTGGTTAAGGTTGGTTTACCTTGTATGGATGCAGAGTTTTGTGGTTTTCTACTTCTCTGGGTGGCTATTGGTGTCCACTTCTTGGCTGTGCCTCTTTCCTTTGCCCTTGCTTCCCTCTGGTTCTGAGGGTGTCACTGGTGTGTTGGCCTGTGACTGGGTCTCAAGTGGGATGTAATTTTCTTCCACTGAAATCAAGGCAGAAAAGGGAGGACTTATGTCAGTTAAGACTTCTTAAAAAATGCTGGTTTTGCACGTCTAAGATTGGCCTCTGGGCTTGTATGTTACTACAATGTGCCCTGTATAATGACAGTGTAATTGAATCAACAATTTCACGTCAGAATTACAGCTTTTGGTACCCTGTCACACTGTTTGTGTGCCAGTATCCCACAGATACACTTGTGGTTTTCAAGTGTATTCTGTACAAGTGGTTCTGTATAAGTGTTATTGAGTTAACAATACACTTAATCCATGCCTCAACTGATGGTTCTTCAGTCAGAGGTGTCCTTATTCAGTCAAGAATACAGGACTTTATTGATGGCTTATGTGTTTTTATATACAAAACACGCCAAAAATAATTAAATTCAGTGGGTATTAGCCACGTGAATAATACTCTTATAATATGAGTATGTATATAAAAAGGATAAATATATATAATATATATGTTTAAATAAAGAAATTACGCCTAAAAGAGATAAAACACTGGTTAATAAGTCATAAAAAGAGAAAAAGACTTACTTATAAGGTCCAAAAAGGTTTTAAAACACGGCCAGGCCCCCAAAATGTCAGGATGATACTATGATAAAGGTATAACTAGGCTAATTACAACTTTAACTGTGTATGTGACACGGCAGAAAATGATTAAAAAAGATTTATAAAGGTTTTATAATAAGATAAAAGGGTTCTACTATTGAGAAATAGTGGTGGTGAGCACTATTGAGAACCCTGGGTGCAGGCTTTATCTGTTGGATTACAATAATAAAGTCTACAATAATTAAAGATTATGATTATACCTGATTATTTAACCAAGAGTAAAACTGTTTTTGACAGTTTACTACATAGGTTATTCAAGAGCAGGATGAGGAAAGGGTTTTGGCTGTGAAAAGCCCTCCTTTTATCCTGAAATTGGGGTGGAAAGGCTGCTAGACCTTTCCACGTAGAGGAAGTGAATATTTTTCACTCTCTATGACAGGCTTGTGGTTTGCAAACAGCCTGTATACCCTGTATTGGGCTCAGATGTGGTTTTGAAACCACATCTGGGCAGTTTTCACCAATACAGGGTGAAAATTTTCATCTGGGGACCTCACAGCCTGATTCTGACGTGTATGACGCGTAGAATGCTGTACAGAAACTGTATGGGACCCCAGTATTGACTGACATATGAGGTATTGAAGTAAAAACATGCTTCTTCGTCTATTTGACACCTCATATTCATGGTTATGGGATATTATCCCATGGTAAGGCTGTATCTGACAGCAGGTGGGATTTTGACCTTAAAATGGTCATAACCCTGTCAGTTTTTGAGATATCAAGCTCAAAGTTGGTCCATTGAATAGCTCTGTATGAGCTCTACACAATGGTACCCAACTTGAAATGGTTATCATTAAATATGACAAAGTTATCCCATGTACAAGTATTTTTGTACATTGGCGTGGTCTGGTCAAAAGCTGTATTAAGCTTGTTTGGCCAATAACTTCTGTTGTAGTTGAGTTATGAGGAAATTAATGGCACCATCAGATAGCCCTGATTGTTCTCTTTCCAAAAAGACCCCACTTCAGGTATCTCACACTACAACTGTAAAAGTTAGATGAGAGGTGAATGTTTTGTTCACCCTTATTTGGTCTGAATTTGACCATAACTCAAGTAATACTGGTGCTAGCTCAGTTTGGCTGGTACCATTGGATAGCCCTGGCTTAGAGCTTCATTTTGAGTACCCATTCGATGGGGTTAAGCCTCTCCTTCTAGATTTTAGATGAGAGGTGAAAATTAAGGTTTATGCTCAGCAATAACTTTGAGCAGGAATAACTTTGTTATTTCTTGTCCTATGGTGATGGGACTTATATTTTCAGGAAGAGGTGAGTTTCCTCTTTCTTTTGATACCTTTTGAGCTAATTTGGCTCAGTTCCATGTTTTGGTGGTATTTTGGCTATACCATTGGTTTATGGTATTTTGGCTGTCATGCTTGTGCTCTGGTTTTGAGTCACAGGCTGACACATAGTGGATGTCAGTCTTCCCAAATTACTATTTTTGACATGGAAATTGGTAAGGGGTACAAAAGACAACAAAGTGGGCCAGGGTGCCCAAGTGATGAGGTCTCTAAAGCTTGGATCCATGGCTGATCATGGCCCAATTAGTGTACTAAAACCTTTTGGTAACTTGGTTACCAACGTAAAATCTCATTAAATCATAAGAAAATTGCAAATAAGCTGCTATTTTGACGTGCCAAGGATGTAAAGAGCCACTTAGACTCTTGTAACCATGTCAATTCTTAATTATTTTCCATGGATAATCCCTAAAAGAGGAATTAAAACCCAGTTTAGCCTAGTATCCATTGATCTACCCCATAGCAACCAGCCATATAGTGCTATTTGCAATTCTACATAGAAATGAGGTAGAAACTTCAAAACTTCATTAAAAATTCAATTCTTTAATAATCCTTGAACTTTTCAGGACCAATGGGGCACAGTATGATCCATCAAGAAACCAAAAATAATTACAGTTTCATAAGTAACATCAAAAGTTCTATTTTCAGTCCATTTTTGATAATTCCATGTGAAACATGGAGTCTTCAAAAATTCACAGAACATACAACCTGTGATGAAATTTAAAATAACATTGATAACTTTGAGAAATTAATGTTTTTTTTTGGAATAAAAGAATATTTATAGTTGTTGATTCTTTTATTCTTAACCATATTTGGATTGGTAATCACATAAAAGCATCAATTAAGTAATCATGATAATCTTACATGACAACAGATGATGCAATTATTAATCAAAAAAGTATTATTGTTCTCTAACTAACTGTCTTTTCAGTTTTCTTTATGGAATGTGTGAACCTTTGCAATATGGCCATACCCAAAAAGGTCACAAGAAATATTTAAAATAATTATACCTTAAAAATAATTACCCTAAAGCTACAAAAATTCCATAAATAGGAATAAAACTTGGTTTAACTTAAAAACCAATGAATAAACATGTGAAATAGATTACACCATTGGATTCACCATGGTAAAATACATATATACCATTTTTATGGCATATCTGTAAAGTCAATACTTCATGAGTTATAAGTAATAATACCTTATAAAAAACATAAATCCTTAATTATTTCAAATACCAATGAAACAACATGTGAAAGAAATGGTACCATTGGATTCTCCATAAATCTCTACACATAAAACAATAAAGAAGCCAATCTCCAAAATCAATACTTAAGGAGTTAAGCTGAATATATGCACTTTTTTGGTCAACACATATATTCAAGGACTTTAGCTAATATCTTTTGAAATATACATGATATAGTGATGAACCAAAAAGAAAGTCACCACGTAACTACTGTAGGAACACAGAAATGAACTTTATTTTACAAGATATAAAAAAGGTTAAAACCTGTAATGGATTCTTGATTAAATTCAATAAAGCTGTTGACCACTTTGTTGTGAAAGTGGTCCAGACTTAAAAAACATTGAACAGTTGGATTCTACTAGTTCATTTGTGAAGAATGATGTATTTTTTATTCCAATATTAAAGGTATAACCCCTTGAAATCATGGTTTGAAGTTTGAAGTATTGAGTTTTGACAGAAAAGATGAGTTACAAGAAAAATCATCAAAAATACAGTTTTGATGATGTAATGAAATGCTCTTGGTAGTGTAATAGGGACATGCCAAGATATTGGAATACACTCTCAGAATAGCTGTAGCGTGTATAACTTGAACTTTATTAATGATCAAAGCTTACACTTAAATCTGATCATTTATGATCACTCACTGTAATCTTATTTTAAGTTTAACAGTCATATAAGTGATAAAATTGATGAATACTATTAGATTATGATTAATACTAATAAAATAAATGAATTTTAGGCTTCTGCCAAGCCTATGACCTCATCAAACTGAAAGTTACAGTGATAACTTTAAATAATGGCGTAATTATGAGGTAAGATGGTTTGATCATGATGTAAGCATCACAAAACCTTGAAATATTGACACATTCTAGTAAAAGGCATCAGTACACGTCTACTAGAAGCCTGATGGACTATAGGAGGGAGGTATTTACTATAAATAGAGCTCTTTTTACTCTGTTTTCCCCCCAGATGCTTACAAAACATTAAATCATTAAATAAAAGGGTAATTTCTTTATTCTTTAAATATAAGACCTTTATATTATTAAAGACCAAAGGTAATCGTATTATAATAATCATCCCTGACGTGATTATTGCAATTATATAATTGTTTTGTTTAAATTTCTCTTAAAAACCTCTATTCCACGTAAAATCAAGAAAAATTGTAATTTCTCTTAGAAATTATTGTAACTACAATTTAAATAAGTTGTATTTACATTTTTTGGCATAAAATTACTCAAAATTATTATATTAAGCATTAAAAGTATGTTATTTCTCTTATTATAATAATTTTATAATTGATATAAATAGTATTCATATAAATTTATAACTTTAATATTAGTAATATTATTGTTATTAATTGTTTTTTATTAATAAAAGACGATTTTCTATTCCTTTATTATTTTTTGGTAACAATAATGAAGTGCTTTAAAATATATTAATTATCTTATAATAATATATTTATTTATTATATTATTTTCTATAATATAAATTATATTATTATATTTATTTAATAATATAACACTTTTTATGGCATAATTATAATAATACTTTATTATTATAATTATTTTTATCTCATTTATTTCATTTATAACGACATTCATAGTACAATAAGCAAAATATTAGTAATTATTACTTATTGTTTCATAGTCAAACCTTACATTTGGGGGCCTGGCCGTGATATTTACTCCAAAAGACCTTTAGAAATATTCTAATTGGTTTTATCCAATAATAAATTACAATTATAATCATAAGATTATATAATGATTTTATATTTATTGATTTTAAATACTATTGAGGCATTTGGAAAGCAATTGTACTGTCTTACATGTGGTCTTTCACATCCTTAGACTTGCAAGAACTTTCTTTGAGTGACTCTAGTAATTAAAAAAGATATTTTATAAATTAAAAAAAAATTTATATTATGAATTAATTTCATAAAAGAATCATATTCTTTTTTTTTATTTTATTTTTCAAAAATAAAGCTGTGAAAAAAAAAAAACATAAATAAAAACCAATAGAAAAAAGTTATTTTTTATTCATTTTAATTTAATTTCTTTATTTATTTTCATTTTTTAAGATATAAAAGCAATTTTTATGGGGAAAATTGCCATATATTACCAAAAATAACACTTTTTATATAAAAGACTTATATTTATTTGTCTTTTTTAGTGTTTGAAGACAATCCAACAGAGGACAACCAAACCACTGTTGAAGGACTGGTGGACAAAACTTGTCAAAGTTCTCCAACACCAATAATCACTAGGAAAAGAAATCTAAGAAATGAGACTTTCCAGGACCCACTATTCAGGACTCTGAAGGTGAGTACCTCATTTATAAATTTCCATAAGAACAATTCCTGTTCTAAAATTCTCTTATTTCTTATTTTTCTCAAAATATGACTACCAGAAGAGGTTCCCAATACTCCATTCAATCAGATGGAGCTGGACTCAGAGGTAGAATTGATTGCTCAAAAGGGAAAAGGAAGGGCAATATCCCCAGTGGAACAGAATCCACACAAGGAAGTGCCTTATCCCAAAGGAAAGTCCCAGAAACGCCCATGATGTCTGAACCAGAGTTAGAACTAAGCATGAGTGACTCAAACAGGTGGAAATCACATTCAGAGGGCTCAAATAGACCTTTACATGAGCCAGTACAAACAGTAATACACAGTGTACAAAGACAAGGACTGGGAAATGTTGCCCCAAATACACCAAGGAGTGATGAACTCCTGGCACATCCTGAAAAAGTTCCTCAAAGAGGAGGAAATAGTGAGATACTCCAATGGATGGAATCCACTATCATCCAAACCTCAAATCAAAAAGATCAAGGAGTACCATGCAAAAAGAAGGAGGCAACCAATGAAGAAGCCCCAGTAGCTTCTACCAGCAATCCCCAAGCCAACCCACTTCCCCAAGAAGGGAAGAATAACAAGAAAAAAATTGGAGAAAACCATATTCCCCAAGCTACAGGATTCCAAAAATCCAAAAGGATGCCATGGACAATGTATTCAACATGGCCAGAACCTTGATGGAATTCAAGGATAAGGAATAACAAAGAATGAGACAACCTCATTTCCCAAAGAAGTAACCTTGTCCAAAGATGTTGTAAATAATTTAACTGAAATTAAAAATAGTATATTACCTCTAAAAGAAATTAAAAATAGTTTATTATCATTACAAGAAATAAACAATAAATTATCTTCTTTAACAAGAATTGTTGTACAAAATAAAAAAGGAATTGACAAAATTAAGTTTATTGTTGAAAATAATAAACCAAATATCTTAATTGATAACACTCGAAAATAAATACAAGGACAAAAAGAATTGTATAAATACATAAAAGATATCAAAGATAAAACTTTGACGATCAATTATGATGTGAATATTGACAATCTTACAGAAAAATTAAACAAACTAAGTATTGCTGTAGAAAGATTTGAAGAAAAGATTTCATCACACCAAAAATTACTTTTGGACCATGTGGAAAAAAGTGATGAAGCAAGAATGCATCTGAAAGATGACATTCAAAGTGATATAAGGCTTATTACTGAAAAAATGGATAAAATTAATGAGGCTAACTCAAATATGCCAAAGTTATCAACCCCATTTTCTCACATAGGAAGCCCTGTTAAACCAAAAGAGGAATTAACAAATCCATTCATGAAAGACTTAAGTCACCAAGACAATAACCAAGTCTTAATGAAGGAAGCACCTCAATTAAAAGAATGGCCAACATTCACAGGAGAAGGTGAATATGGCCACATGTTGTTTATCAAGACAATTGACATGCTACAAGAAGATTATTCAATACCAGATGAATCAATTACTGCAAGATTACATTCATTGTTTGAAAAATCTTCAAAAAGATGGTATTATGGCATAAGACAAACAAATCCCAAAAATACCTGGTCTTGGTGGAAACAAGAAATAATCACCAAGTGGGCTAATGATACCGGGAGGTAAAAGATAGAGAATGCATTTGAAAATTCTTTCTTTGACCCAGACAAAGACAAACGTTTAACTTGGTTCTTAAAACAAGTTGAAAGACTCAATGAATTGTACCCAGAAATGTCACAAAAGATGCTGCACATGAAAATACTTAAGAAATGTGGAGGAGAGCTAGAGAATGCACTAAGAAGCAGGTGTATAGAACCATGCTCCACAGAAGAGTATGTCAATGCACTAGAGGAAATAGTGACAAGAACAAAAATTGGCAGAACTTGGAAGAAAGTGGACATTAAAAGTGCAAATAAGCCATTTATCAAAAAAGATAAATCAAAAGAAACTTTAAAGCCCAATACATCCAACAATAATGAGCAAAGAAAATGCCATAAATGTGGAGGTATTGGACACTTAGCCAATAACTTCCTCAAAAAGGCAAAGATCAATGAAATTGTGGAAACAGAAAACCACAATGACAAAGAGGAGGAATCTGACTCTGAAAAAGAAACAGAAGAGTCAGAAAGTTCAGAAAGTTATGAAATTAATATAATTAGTGCACAAATTAATAATATTGATATAATCTATGAAGTACTAGATTTTAACTCAAACTTACCACAAGTTGGAACATCTGACACAAACCAGACAAATATACAAGATGCCAAAATGTACAGAACCAAACCTGAAAAAGGGATGGGATAAACAGCTTTAAAATCAAGCATAAGTATTGTTATGGTTGATAACCAAGAAGGAAAAGTGAACGTGTATACAGGAGCATATTGTACCTGTGTTGGTAAAAGTTATTTAAAAACCATTGTCCCAGATTGGCAAGAAGAACTTATGCCAATACAAGGTGTCAAATTTAGTAGTGCAAGTGAGAGCATGAAGCCTCTTGTAAGAATTGATTTAACACTAATTTTTCCTCACCACTCACAATGTTTCAGAATTGAAGTAGAGTTTTTAGTAATAGACAACTGTACTAGTCATCACTTCATACTTGGAAATTATTACTTATCAATTTATGGTATAGATATCTCTAACCAAAAAGATAGATATTTTACCATAGGAGACAGCAAAAGACAAAGTTTTGGATTCTTAAATAACAAAAACCAAATCACAGTTATTAAGAATGAAGAGAAAATTCCAGAAAACAAACTTTGTATATCTGAAAAACTCAAAGAGGCAGAATTCAATCAAGAACTAACAGAAAAAGTGAAAGAAAAATTGATTGACCTCTTATTTAAGTACAAAAATGCCTTTGCAACTGACAAAGAGCCACTAGGTGCCATAATTGGGCATGAGCTGGATATAATTCTTAATGTGGAAAAGTCTTACCCACCTTTACTAAGAAGTCCTGCTTACCCAGCTAGTCCAAGGGATAGAGAGGCCTTGGAGGTACACATTGAAGAATTAATGGACCTTGGAGTATTAAGAAAAGTAGGACATAATGAACAGGTAGAGGTCACTACACCTGTCATTATAGCTTGGCATAATGGAAAATCAAGAATGGTAGGAGACTTCAGAGTGCTGAACACCTATACCATTCCAGACAGATATCCCATACCCAGAATCCATGAGACATTGGCACAATTGTCACAAGCTAAGTTCATAAAAGCCATGGATGCTTTAAAGGGTTTTCATCGAAATTTCTTAACAGACAATGTTAAGAGACTACTGAGGATAATAGTCCACTGTGGGATTTTTGAATACTTAAGAATGCCATTTGGTATAAAGAATGCACCTTCCCATTATCAAAGGATGATGAATACCATATTTCCTGAAGAATTATCAGAAGGATGGTTAATTATCTATATTGATTATATCAAAGCTTTCTCAGAAACATGGGAAAATCACCTTACAAGACTAGAAAGGGTACTACAACAAATAGTGCAAGCGAATATGAAAATTTCCTTGAAAAAGTGTCATTTTGCATATAGTGAACTAAAAGCACTAGGACATGTTGTATCTGGACTTAGTCTAGGCATAGACAAGAATAAATTAGCAGCAGTACTACTTAAGCCAATGCCCCAAACCAAAAAAAAATACAATCATTTATAGGATTTTCTGGTTACTATAGACAGCATATAAAGGACTTTGAAAAAATTGCCAAATCCTTGTATAAACTATGTGACCAACAAACAGTCTATGTGTCACAGGGGCTCTTATGGAAGCAAGAGGGCCTGGCACTCAGGAATCAAGAGCTCACTTGGAGGGCTCCAAAAGATAAAGGAATAATAAAGATTTAATTTCTCTCAAGAAGAAGAATGGAAAAGACAAGTATGCCAAAGATAAAGAAAGACTAAGAAGCCAAAGGCCAAAGATAATAAAGGAAGCCAACCAAGTGAATCCCCAATTCACTGTTTCAACCTGCCAGAAAGGGAATGGAATTAGTAAAGGATATGACCACAAATATCCACTGACAGGCAAGGAAGAAAAAGAGAAAGGGTGCTAATGACTGACTTAAGATTATCAGTATTAACTTTAATAAGGTAAAAGGAAATAAGGATAAAAATAAATCCAATATATTAATTAACTGTGGAAAAAGTCCCCAGGTGATGAAAGGTGGCCAGTATATGTGAAACCTTGAAAGATTGATCCTGGAAGGTGAATCAATTGACCGTATTGTCCAAATCAGGAAATACAGTTCTGGCCATCTTGAAATTTGTACTGTGTGATGGAATTCACACAGTGGAATGTGAAATGGCCCAATTGGGCCTAGGCCATACAGGTTGATTGAATGAGGCCTGTACGGATGAATGGAGATGTCCAAGAGTATTGAAATACTTGATGCCTTGACAACTAATTCAATTGATGTAATACCTCTTGAGAATTTCCCCTTTTGAATAATCATGAATAATGTACCAACCCAACTCCTGCAGATAAAGGTGGTTGGGATCCTTGAAGAGTCTTCTGATTTAAAGGTGCATACCAGGAGTGGGACTTACTTTTGGTAATTCCTCCCCCCACCAAGCACCATAAAATGATCAAGCTTTGGAGGAATTGGGTCCTGGCTTGTCAGGATACAAAGAATGAAAATCTTTGACAAGTTCAGGACAATTCTTGAGGTTTTCTGCTGGTTCCCAAGTGGATCTTTCTGGGTCTTGACTGAAACCTTTCCATTCCACCAGATACCATAATTTTCCTCTCTTGAGCTTTGAATCCAGTATTTGAGAGACTTGCCATTCCTCTTCTTCTTCAATGATAATTGGAGGAGGAGGCTCTTGATGCCGATTTGGGATTGCTGATGTCTTGACTGGTTCCAAGAGTGAGATATGGAAGACTGGGTGAATGGATTTCCATTGAGATGGAAGCTTGAGGTAGTAAGCATGAGAACTGACTTTATTCAAGATTGGAAAAGGACCCAACCATCTTTCGGATAGTTTTTTGGTGGGTCTGGTTGATTTGATATTCTTGGAAGAAAGCCATACCATGTCACCAGGATTGAAAACAGGTGGACTTGCTCTACCTTTATCTGCATACCTCTTAAACCAGTTTATGGCAGCTTCAAGTTCTCTCTTGACATCTTTCTGTACCGATTAGATTTTTGTTGATAACTTTCCAGCAGGAGTATCTTGAGTGATGTGAACTGAATCAATTTGTGGGTCTCTTCCATAAACAGTGAAAAACGGGGATTGCTTGGTTGAAGAGTGATCAGAATTATTGTAGGCAAATTCAGCCAGAGGGAGTGAGGTGTTCCAATCATCTTGATGATAACTGACATACATCCAAAGATACTGTTCTAGTATCTGATTTACCCTCTCTGTCTGTCCATCAGTTTCTGGATGATAAGCAGTTGACAAGTCTCTTGAAATCTTGATCTGCTGACAAAGATTGGTCCAAAAAGAAGAAACAAAGAGTGAACCTCTATCACTGACAATGCTTAACGGAAGGCCATGATTTGAAAAGATATTCTTGATGAATAAATGGGCCAAATCCAGGAAAGTGATTGAAGAAATTGTTGAAATAAAAACCGCCATTTTTGAGAATCTGTCCACTATGACCAGGATTGAATCAAAGGAATTGGACAGCGGCAGTTGAGTGATGAAGTCCATTGACAGAAAAATCAGAGGACCATTTGGAATCGGAAGAGGTTTGAGGAATCCAAACTTCTTATGATGAATATTCTTGTTTCTTGAGCAATTTTTACAGGATGAAACATAATCCTTGATAAATTGAGTGATGCCGGACCAGTGGAAATCCCGCTTGACAAGTTTGAGAGTCTTCTCTTGGCCAGGGTGGCCAGCTAGAGGAGAATCGTGATGTTTTTGAACAATACTAAGTTGAATTGTGGAGTCATTTGGGACTACCACCCGATCTTTGAAGAGAAGAAGTTGGGAAGAGGAATCAAAAGAATAATCTTGGACAGATTTATCTTTACCCAAATCTTCAAGGATACTTCTGTACTGAGGATCTTGCCATAATTTCTCCTGGATTGAATAAATCAAATTTGAAAAAGATTCCACCTTGACTGAAAAATATTTTGACGGTTCAGCTTCATCTTGCTTAATGATTTGTTGAAAATTCATTGGATTCTTGCTGATGAAATCCTCCCCCCTCTCCGGATAGACCTTGTCCCGACGTGATAAGGCATCGGAAGAGTAGCTAGGTGGCCAGGGTGGTAAGTGATTGAAAAATGAAATTCAGAAAGGAATTCAGCCCAATGGGCTTGACAGCGAGTGAGTACTTTGGAGGTCATGAAGTATTGAAGGGAAGAGTGATCGGTGAGATCTTCAAAAGGGGACAACAGTGAAAGGAGAAAAGCCCTCCAACGCTTGAGAGCCCAAACGATGCCAAGGAGTTACTTGTCATGAATTTCATAATTGAGCTCTGCTGGGATAAGCTTGCTGCTGTCGAATGCAATGGGATGTTCTCCTAAGTCAGAGGCCTGACTCAGTACAGCACCCAAAGCATAATCTGATGCATCAGTCTCTACAATGGTGGGTAGAGAAGGATTGGAGCAGTGGTGAAAGCCTCTTTGAGTTGGTGAAACTGACTGAAGGCTTCCTCATTGAGGGGAAGACATGAATCTTTCTTGAGGAAACTGGTGAGTGAACTGATCTTCTTTGAATAATTCTTGATGAAACGGCGGCAGAAATTGGCAATGCCAAGGAAGGATTGGAGAGCCTTGAGGCTTTTTGGAGGCCACCAATTGAGAATCTACTGGACTTTTGCTTGGTCCATCTTGAGGCCTTCAGAAGAAACTAAATAACCAAGATATTCCACACTTGAAACATGAAACAGGCATTTGGACACCTTAGCAAAAAGGTTATTGGCTCTGAGTCTGGAAAGAACAGTGGACACATGAGTGACATGTTCTTCCTCAGATTTGGAAAAGACCATAATGTCATCCAAATAAACCACAACATAAACATTGAGAAGATCTGGAAAGATATCATTGACAAGATTTTGAAAAGAAGCAGGAGCATTGGTGAGCCCAAATGGCTTAACCAAGTACTCAAAACTGCCATATTTAGTTCTAAAACAAGTCAAGTGTTCATCACCCTCCTTGATTCTGAGCAGGTTATATGCACCACGCAAATCAATCTTGGAGAAGATAGAAGAACCATTAAAGACATTGAGAAGCTGATGCATAGGGGGAACAGGATACTTGTTCTTCCTAGTAACAGCATTGAGTTTGCGGTAATCAACACACAACCGGAGGCCACCATCTTTCTTTTTCACAAAGAGGACAGGTGCTCCTGTTGAAGAGGAGCTTGGCCGGATGAAACCTTTCTCTACATTCTCTGAAATTTAGGCCCTGATTGTATCTGACTCTTGGTTTGATAAAGAGTAGATCACCCCTACTGGAGGTAGAGACCCCTCCAGCTCAATATGATGATCACAGGCGCGGTGAGGAGGAGGTTTTTCTGCTTTCACTTTGGAGAATACATCCAAGTATTGGTGATAGACAGAAGGAACAACCTTCATCATGGTTTCTGCTTCTTCTGGCTCTTCCTCTTCATCCCACGACTCCTCCAGGTAATCATGATAAGATGAAGGATGAAGGTCCATATTCCCAAAGAGGAGATGAGGTGAAGATACAGAGTTATATTCTACAACATCTTGAATCTCTTTGAAGACTTCATCTCCAGATAATGGTAATGACTGATGGGAATTAAGGGAAGGAATATGGACAGAAGATGGAATTGATGGTGTTCTAGAATCACCAACCAGAGCTGCACATGATTTGGCAGAAGAAGAGTCATTACAGAAAGAATTAGGAGGATCACAATAGTCCTTATGATCAGAATTAAAGGTGATCAGCCTTTGCGTCCAATCAATAGAAGGATTAAAGTGATTAAGAAAGTCAAAGCTCAATATGAGGTCTTCTCCCTTGGGAGTATCAATGACTAAAAAGTCCCATTCAAAACTTGGGAAGGAAGGGAGCTCAACCATATATTTAGTATGGTGAGTCACAAATAAGGAAGGGGACTCAGAGGAGTCCAAAATGATAGGAGGTATCTTCTCTGGAAGTTCTGACGTAGGCAATGAGTACTTGTGAACAAACTGCTTTGCAATAAATGAGTGTGTAGCACCAGAATCAATGAGAATACTGTAAAAAACATCAGAAAGGGAAGAAAAAACAAAAAATTTAAGAGAATTTTTGACACCAGTATTCAGAATGCACAATTGTGCTCTTGAAGGAAAACTGTGAAGACCATTGAACACAACATGGTCTCCACTCAGGCTTTTCCCTGGCTGGGAAATTGGCCTGATGGTTGGGTAAGCTTGTTTTTAAGTCTTTCGAAACAAGACTCAAGACTATGCTTCCCACCACAATAGGTACAGAGACCCTCTTTGATTCTTCTTTCTTTTTCAGAATTCATGAGCTTGAAGTCCTTATTCAACAAAGAAGAATGGGGCTTGTCCCTCTTCTGAAAATTCTTCTTCTTGTGACTAGAACTTGAAGAATTTTGAGGATGAGAAGTACTTGATCTCGGGGATTCAACTTTCTTCTCTTGATAGTGACTCTTCTCCTTTCACCTTTCATGGTACCTGGTATCAAGTTCCAGGGTAATGTCCATTAAGTCTTGGAGAGAATCAATTCTTGAAGGATGGGAGGCCAATTGATCCAATATCCTGGATGGCAATCCCTTCCTGAAATGATGAATGAGAGCCCTTTCACCCCAATCCCCCATTGTTGAAACCAAACTCCTGAAATCGGCTATGTATAGTGAAACATGGCTACATTCCTTCAGTCTTAGTGAATCCAATCCTGCTTCAGCTTTTCTGACTTCATTCGGCTCACCAAATAGAGTGAAGAGTTGAGATTCAAAGAAAGGCCAAGAATTGAGAAGGTAATCGGAGTCTTGATTGGTGAGATTGGAAAGATAAGGCTCAATCCACTTTGCAGCCCTGCCAATGAGAAATGAAGTGGCACAAAGAACCGTCTTTCTGTCTTGAGAGAGGTTTTCCGGGTCATTATGAAAGATTACTTGGCATGACTGAAGGAAGCTTCTGACCTTGAAGGGCTGAGTCCCATCAAAGCATTCTGGTGCCTTCATAGATGGAATCTTGAAGGCTGGTGGTATTGATGATCCAGAAGAAGAAGCTGCTTGAAGATTGGCCATAATTTGAGTCATCTGCTGCATAATGGCCAACAAAGATGGTTCAGATTGATGAGAGACAGGCTCATCAGACTAGGCTAGAGTTGGTCCTCCAGTACTTTGGGATGCCCCCACAGGAGCAGGGACACCTTCAGTACCATCAGACTCTTCCTCTTCCACAGAACTCTCCTCCTCATCATCATCATCTTCACCTTGAACCTTGAGACTGGTTCCTGAAATTCCTGGAAAACCACCAGCCACTCCTGATAATGAATTTGATCTTCTTGGCCCTCTTCCTTCCTTCCTGGATGGTGCTGCTCCTTCCATGCGGGGTCCTCTATCCAAATGGGCCCTCAGTTGAGGAACTGCTGGGGTGCCATCAAGAGGAACTCTTGGAGTTGGAGTAAGAGCAGCTTGAGCTCTGGCCTGAGATCTGGTTTGTCTTGCAGGATGTGAATGTTCAACGGGCATGATTTCAGGAATCAAAAATTAAAGCAAATGAACAAAAATCAAAACTTGCTTGAAGTACGGAATCAAAAATCAAATCTTGAGGAAATCAATGAATGAATTAAAATCTTCAGGTACGTCAATCAATCAAAGTCAAATGAGTCTTGAAGTCAAAATCAATATTGGTGAAAATCTTGAAGTCAATAAAATCAATCAATAAAAATCAAATCTTGCAGAGAAAATCAATCAGTCAAATGAATTCTTGAGTAAAAATCAATTTATGTCAATTCTTGATGTGAAATTCAGCAAAACCAATGAGAGCTCTTCAGGTCAGTCAATTTTCTTGAAGTCAATGTCAATGATATCAAGTCAGTCAATCAAATCAATTATCAAGTGAATTCTTCCTTAAAATCAAAATTCTTGAAGAAAAATCAAATTGAATCCTGATATGAAGAAAGTGTCTGAATAATCTGATGAGCAATTTGAAAATCAAAATGATAAGATGCCTGAATGAAGGATAAAAATGAGATTTATGATTGAGATTAAGATTGAAAAAGATAACAAAAATAAAAATTGGGTCAGCTTTCAATTTTCAGAATGAAGAATGAATGAGAGAAAATTGAGAGGTGACAAAGAATCATTAAATTCATAAGCATTAAAGAGTAATAATGTCGATGAAGGAATGAATGAATAAAATGATGAAGAATGAATGAATAGAATGAAGAGAAATTATTAGTTAATTAATATAATGTCACAGGGGCTCTTATGGAAGCAAGAGGGCCTGGCACTCAGGAATCAAGAACTCACTTGGAGGGCTCCAAAAGATAAAGGAATAATGAAGATTTAATTTCTTTAAAGAAGATGAATGGAAAAGATAAGTATGCCAAAGATGAAAGAAAAGAATAAGAATCCAAAGGCCAAAGATAATAAAGGAAGCCAACCAAGTGAATCTCAATTCACTGTTTCAACCTGCCAGAAAAGGAATGGAATTAGTAAAGGATATGACCACCAATATCCACTGACAGGCAAGGAAGAAAAAGAGAAAGGGTGCTAATGACTGACTTAAGATTATCAGTATTAACTTTAATAAGGTAAAAGGAAATAATGATAAAAATAAATCCAATATATCAATTAACTGTGGAAAAAGTCCCCAGGTGATGAAACGTGGCCAGTATATGTGAAAACTTGAAAGATTGATCCTGGAAGGTGAATCAATTGACTGTATTGTCCAAATCAGGAAATACAGTTCTGGCCATCTTGAAATTTGTACTTTGTGATGGAATTCACACAGTGGAATGTGAAATGGCCCAATTGGGCCTAGGCCATACAGGTTGATTGAATGAGGCCTGTACGGATGAATTGAGTTGTCCAAGAGTATTGAAATACTTGATGCCTTGACAACTGATTGAATTGATGTAATACCTCTTGAGAATTTCCCCTTTTTAATAATCCTGAATAATGTACCAACCCAACTCCTGCAGATACAGGTGGTTGGGATCCTTGAAGAGTCTTCTGATTGCCGCCATAACTCGTCAGACTGATGGGTTGAATAATCCTCCTTCGAGATGGGCGTTGGATTTTGAGACCTTGATATTGGATTGTGGAATTTGGTCCTGAAAACGTCACCATTGAATTGCTGAGCAAAAATGGTGCATACTGGTATGTAATACCATATATGAACCACTCCTGCAACCTTGAGTACAAAGTGCATGGAGGAATGAAAGAATTTCCCTTGAGTTGGGGAAAAGGCTTGCTGAGCTGCTCTGGTGGCCTTGGGTGGCTGCCAGAGGCCATGGTGGTCCATGGCCAAAAATGGGTCCTACGGGATTTATGGCCAAATTGGTGTCCAACAGGTCATTTCCCAATTTTGGGTCCAAGGGATTGGTGCCCAATTTTGGCTCAGGTGGGTCCAATTGTGGTTTGGGACACACCTGGCTGCCCCCTTTTGGCCTCATTGGATTAGGCAAAAAGGGGCCTAATTGGCCTGCGGACCGCGGACTGCAGCCCAAGGGCCGTAGGAGCCGTAGGGGACCTAAATGGCCCAAAAAGGCCAAAACCCCCTTAATGAAAAGGGGTGGCCCTGATTGGATTGAGATGGCTAGGGGGCCTGCAGGCCCCTAGAAGACAAAAGGACCCCCAGGCCCAAAATCAAAGATAAAGGCCTGGGGGTTGGTGATATGGAAATTGGCCAAGGAGGCCAATGATGGCAGGATATGGCCTGAGGCCATAAATGATGATTGGTGGGCGGAAATGGCCAAATGGCCATAAGGCACCAAAGGGGACCAATTGGCCATAAAAGATATGGTGTGGCGAATTGGCCCCAACTTGGTTCCAGGTTGGAATTGCCGCGACACCCATGGAGGAGGGTCAATCTTCATGGTTGTGACACTATGAAATGACAGAAGAAAGAGTCAAGGCATATGAAGAATTGAAAATTCCTTAACATATGCCCCATTTCTTCTAATGCCATATTGGAAACTATCCTTTAAGTTTTACATTGATTCTTGTGGAGAAGGACTAGGTACTGCACTACACCAGACACAAATCATCAACGATAAACCAGTGGAAGGACCAATTTGTATTATTTCAAGACAGATAAAGCCAACAGAGGCAAGATATGGAGCAAGCCAAATGGAATGCCTATGCTTAGTGTGGGATTTAGAAAAATTACACTCTTACTTGGATGGAACAGTATTTGATGTGATTACAGACTGTAATGCTGTAAAATCTCTATTAAATATGAAAACTCCAAATAGAAATATGCTGAGATGGCAATTTGCTATCCAAGGAATAAATGGTACTATTGGAGTCTCTATAAAAATCTACACATAAAACAATTAAGAAGCTAATCTTCAAAATCAATACCTAAGGAGTTAAGCTGAATATATGCACTTTTTTGGTCAATGCATATATTCAAGGATTTTAGCCAATATCGTTTGAAATATACATGATAGAGTGATGAACCAAAAATAAAGTCACCACGTAATTACTGTAGGAATACAGAAATGAACTTTATTTCACAAGTTATAAACAAGGTTAAAACCTGTAATGGATTATTAATTAAAATCAATAGAGCTGTTGACCACTTTGTTGTGAAAGTGGTCCAAACTTAAAAAAAGTAGACATTTGGATTATACTAGTTCATTTGTGAAGAATGATGTATTTTTTATTCCAATATTAAAGGTATAACCCCTTGAAATCATGGTTTGAAGTTTAAAATATTAAATTTCAACAGAAAAGATGAGTTACAAGAAAAATCATCAAAAATACAGTTTTTGATGATGTAATGAAATTCCCTTTGCAGTGTAATGAGGACATGCCAAGCTATCAGAATACAATCTCAGAATAGCTGTAGCGTGTATAACTTAAACTTTACTAATGATCAAAGCTTAATCTTAAATATGATCATTTATGATCACTCACTGTAATCTTATTTTATGTTTAGCAGTCATATAAGTGATAAAATTGATGAATACTACTAGATTATGATTAATACTAATAAAATCTACGAAGTTTAGGCTTCTTCCAAGCCTATGAAGTCATGAAACTTAAAGTTACAGTGATAACTTTAAATAATGGCGTAATTATGAGGTAAGATGGTTTGATCATGATGTAATCATCACCAAACCTTAAACTATTGATCAATTCTAGTATAAAGCATCAGTACACGTCTACTAGAAGCCTCCTGGACTCTATGAGGGAGGTATTTACTATAAATAGAGCTCTTTTTACTGTGTTTTCCCCCCAGATGCTTACAAAACATTCAATCATTAAATAAAAAGCTACTTTCTTTATTCTTTATATATAAAACTTTTATATTATTAAAGAACAAAGATAATCTTATTATAATCATCATCTCTGACGTGATTATTGCAATTATTTAATTGTTTTGTTTAAATTTCTCTCAAAAACCTCTATTCCACATAAAATCAAGAAAAATTGCAATTTCTCTAAAATTTTATTGTAACTAAAATTTAAATAAGTTGTATTTACATTTTTTGGCGCAAAAATATTCAAAATCATCATATTAAGCCTTAAAAGTAGTTTGTTTCTCTTATTATAATAATTTTTCTCTATCAGTACTTTAATAATTTTATAATTGATATAAATAGTATTTATATTAACTTATAACTTTAATATTAGTAATATTACTGTTATTAATTGTTTTTTATTAATAAAAAAGCAATTTTTCACGCCTTTATTATTTGTTGGTAACAATAATAAAGTGCTTTAAAATATATTAATTATCTTATATTAATATTTTTATTTATTATATTATTTTTTATAATATAAACTATATTATTATTTTTATTTAATAATAGAATTATTTTTACGGCATAATTATAATACTACTTTATTATTATAATTATTTTTATCTTATTTATCTCATTTATAAGGACATTCATAGTAAATAGGTAAATTATTACTAATTTTTACTTATTGTTTCATAGTCAAACCTTAGAGAACGCCTCTGTGAGCTGTTGTTGACTTAAAAGAGGCCTCCTATTGCTGTTTTTTTCCAAGTCAGCTCATCATCCAACTATACCTTTATTACCAACAAGTTGTCACAACCATGGAAATTCACCCTCTTGGATGTCAATATGGCATATCCATGCCATATCCAATTTATGGCAATTTGGCCATATCCATAATCATTGGGCAAACTGGCCATTGTCATATCTTATGGCCTTAATGTTCATTTTATCATCTGGGGCCAACCTGGCCCCTTCACCATCATCGAGCCATTCTAGGCTGTCTCTGTGCTTTTGGGTATCTTAGATATTTTCCATACAACAGGGAAAATAAAGCCAAAAAGCCTGCATTTGGCTTTTTAAGCTTAAAATACAGTTTGCACACTTTTTGCACATTTTGCACATTTAGCTGTCTGTAGCCATTTAGGCCACATTTCTCATGTATTATGTGAAATATTCCCAAAAGGCCATATCAGGCCTTTTGGGGCTTAATTGCCTTTTTTGCGCATTTTGCGGACTTTTGCGCATTTTTACGCACTTTGCGCAAATAAAGTTTTTAAGCTGTATTAGATGTATTTAGCCAAAAAACCAAAAATGGCCAAATACTCCAAAAGACACTCTATCTCCTCTGAAGCCTCCAAATCCCAAGTTTCACTCTTATCCTTCTGGCATCATCCTCAAACAACCTTTGGCCCATTTCAACCTTCAATAACCAAAAGTGCCATATATGGTGTTATACACCATTATGCATCTTTTTCAGCAGCAATCCAATGGCGGCAATTTCAAATGGTTATTTCAACTTTTCAACAGGGCATCAAGGCACACCTTCCAGAGGATTCATCAAGGCTCAAGGGCAAGTGTCATAATCTCAAATACCAATGACACCATCAAGCAATCAATCGTCATTCCCACTCACAGTATTCCTCCAAGGGAATACTGGCTGTTCATTCTCAAGGGATATTCAAGAGGCAGTTCCAAACCAATGTGTCAAGGGTCAATGCTCCACCAATCCACCTTGGCAACCCAATTCATTCAGTACAGTCTTAATTCATCAAGACCTGTATTTTCCATTCATACACCATGGGAAGATCATTCAACCCAGTTCATTTCCCAATCTGGAAAGGCATACACTTCATGAAGCTGTCAATAAAGCTCCAAGGATTCAATACAGAAAAGCTGTCAGCCTGAAGGAGTCAAGCTCTCAATGTTTCACATATACCAGCCTCCTTTGACCCTGGGGGTTTTTCCCCCAGTTAATTAATGTATTTTAATTTTATTTTATCTTTATTTATCTTACTATTTTGTTAAGTAAATACTGATATTATCAAGTCAGTCATTTAGCACCTTTTCTCTTTTCTTTCTTTTCCTGTCAATGGATATTTGGTGGTCATATCCTTACTAATTCCATTGTTCATTTTGGCAGGTTGAAACAGTGATTAAGAACTTACTTGGTTGGCTCTTTGGCCATTTGGCTTCTCATTTCTCTTATTGCATCTCATCTTTGTACTTGCATTCTTCTTAGAGAAATTTATTCTTTTATTTTATTTTCTCTATTCTTTTGGAGTCTTCCAAATGAGTTCCCTGATTTCTGAGTGCCAGGCCACTCTTGTTTTTCTGTCCAAGAGCCCCTGTGACATTATATTAGTTAACTCATGATTTCTTTTCATTCTTTTCATTCTTTCTTTATAATTTCATTCACTCATTTCGTTGAAATTATGACTTTTGAATGCTTATGAACCTTATGATTCATTGTCACCTCTCAATTTTCTCTCATTCATTCCTCATTCTTAAAATTGAAAGCTGACCCAATTTTATTTTTTGTTTCTATTTTCAAAACTGATCTCAAATCATCATTTTTAATTCATTCATAATTCAGGCGTCATCTTAATTTTCATTTGATTTTCAAATTTTTCATCAATTTATTCAGACACATTGTTCACATCAAGATTCATATATGATTCATTATTCAAGAATCTTGATTTTTAAAGGAGAACTCACCTGATTTTGATTTGATTGATTGATTTGAAATAAATTAATATTGACCTCAAGAACATTGATTGACCTGAAGATTTCATTGATTTTGCTGATTTTTCACATCAAGAATTTTGACATAAATTGATTTTGCCTCAAGAATTCATTTGATTGATTGATTTTCTGCAAGATTTTGATTTTAATTGATTTGACTTATTTGATTATTGACTTCAAGGTTATTTTGATATTTGATTGATTGATTTACCTGAACATCTCCTTTGATTTATTGATTTTTGTTGATTTTCCTCAAGATATTGATTTTGATTTTTGACTTCAAGAATTATTTCCAATTGCCTCAAGTTTTCATCTTCAAATCTTGATTCTTATCCATTTTAGTTCATTTTTATCCTGAAATCATGCCCATCCAACACTCACCTCCTGCAAGGCAGACACAATCTCAGGCCAGACCTCAAGCTGTTCTCACTCCAACGACCAGGGCTCCTCTTGATGGCACCCCCGCAGTTTCTCAACTGAGGGCCAAATTGGACAGAGGACCCATTTTAGAAGGAGCAGCACCATGCAGGAAGGAAGGAAGAGTGCCAAGAAGATCAAGCTCATTCTCAGGAGTAGTTGGTGGATTCCCAGAAACTTCAAGGACCATTTTCAAGGTTCCAGGTGAAGATGGTGAAGACAAGGAGGAGAATTCTGTGGAAGTGGAAGCGTCTGATGGTACTGAAGGTGTCCCTGCTCCTGTGGAAATATCCCAAGGTGCTAGAGGGCCAGCTCTAGCCCAGTCTAATCAGCCTGTCTCTCATCAGTCTGAACCATCTTTATTGGCCATTATGCAGCAAATGACTCAGATTATGGAAAATCTTCAAGCAGCTTCATCCTCTGAAGCATCAAGACCACCAGCCTTCAAGACTCTATCTATGAAGGCACCAGAAGGCTTTGATGGGACTCAACCCTTTAAAGTTAGAAGCTTTATTCAGTATTGTCAACTTATTTTTCATAATGATCTGGGAAACTTCTCTCAAGACAGAAAGAAGGTCCTTTATGCCAATTCATTTGTCATTGGAAGGGATGCAAAATGGATTGAGCCCTATCTTTCCAATCTCACCAATCAAGATCCAAATTACCTTCTCAATTCATGGTAATTATTTGAATCTCAACTCTTCACCTTATTTGGGGACCCAAATGAAGTCAGAAAAGCTCAAGCAGAATTGGATTCTTGAAGAATGAAAGAAGGTGGGCATGTATCTTTATAAATTGCTGATTGCAGAAGTCTTTTCTCAAGAATTGGAGATTGGGGTGAAAGGGCTCTTATCCATCATTTCAGGTAGGGATTGCCATCCAGGATTTTGGATCAATTGGCCTCCCATCCCTCAAGAATTGACTCTTCAAGACTTAATGGATATTACCCTGGAGCTTGATACCAGGTACCATAAGAGACAAAATGAAAAGAGTCATCATCAAGAGAAGAAGCCAGAAACCTCAGAGTCACATTCTTCTCATCCTCAAAGTTCTTCAAGCTCAAGTCAAAAGAAGAAGAAGAATTTTCAGAAGAGGGACAAGCCACATTCTTCTTTATTGAATAAAGATTTCAAGTTGATGAATTCTGAAAAAGAAAGAAGAATCAAGGAGGGTCTATGTACCTATTGTGGTGGGAAGCATAGTATTGAGTCCTGTTTCAAAAGGCCTCAAAACAAGCTTACCCAACTGTCAGGCAAATTTTCCAGCCAGGGAAAATCCTGAGTGAAGATCATGTTGTGTTCAATGGTCTTCACTGTTTTCCATCCAGAACACAATTGTGCATTCTGAATACTGGTGTCAAAAATTCTCTTAAATTGTTTGTTTTCTCTTCTCTCTCTGATATGTTTTACAGTATTCTCATTGATTCTGGTGCTACCAACTCATTTATTGCAAAGACGTTTGCTCACAAGTATTCTTTGACCATGTCAGAACTCCCAGAGAAGATTCCCCTCATTATTCTTGACTCCTCAGAGTCTGCTTCTTTATTTGTAACTGACCATACTGAATATATGGTTGAGCTCCCTTCTTTCCCAAGCTTTGAATGTGACTTTTTAGTCATTGATACTCCCAAGGGAGAAGACCTCATATTGGGCTTTGAATTTCTCAATCATTTTGATCCATCTATCAATTGGAGGAAAGGGCTGATCACCTTTAATTCTGATCATAAGGACTATTATTATCCTTCAAAATCTTTCAGTAATGACTGTTCTCCTGCCAAATCATGTGCAGCTCTGGTTGGCAATCCTAGAACACCATCATTTCCATATTCTATCCATATTCCTTCCCTTAACTCCCATCAGTCATTACTATCATCTAGAGATGAAGTCTTCAAAGAGATTCAAGATTTTGGAGAAGATAATTCTGTATCTTCACGTCATCTCTTCTTTGGGAATATGGACCTTCCTCCTTCATCTTATCATGACTCCCTGGAAGAGTTGTGGTATGAAGAGGAAGAGCCAGAAGAAATAGAAACCGTGAAGAAGGTTGTTCCTTCTGCTTATCACCAGTACTTGAATGTATTCTCCAAGGTGAAAGCAGAGAAACTTCCTCCTCACCGCGCCTGTGATCATCATATCGAGATGCAGGGGTCTCTACCTCCAGTTGGGGTGATCTACTCTTTATCAAACCAAGAGTCAGATACAATCAGGGCCTAAATTTCAGAGAATGTAGAGAAAGGTTTCATCCATCCAAGCTCCTCTTCAACAGTAGCACCTGTTCTCTTTGTCAAAAAGAAAGATGGTGGCCTCCATTTGTGTGTTGATTGCTGCAAACTCAATGCTGTTACTAGGAAGAACAAGTATCCTGTTCCTCCTATGAATCAGATTCTCACTGTTTGCAATGAACCTTCTATCTTCTCCAAGATTGATTTGTGTGGTGCATATAACCTGCTCAGAATCAAGGAAGGTGAGGAACATTTTTCATTTTTTAGAACTAGATATGGCAGCTATGATTGTTTGGTTATGCCATTTGGGCTCAACAATGCTCCTGCCTCTTTTCAAAACCTTGTCAATGATATTTCTTATGATCTTCTTGATATTTATGTTGTGGTTTATTTGGATGACATTATGGTTTTTTCGAAATCTGAAGAAGAACATGTCACTCATTTTTCCACTGTTCTTTGCAGACTCAGAGCCAATAACCTCTTTGCTAAGGCCTCCAAGTGCCTGTTTCATGTTTCTAGTGTAGAGTATTTGGGTTATGTTGTTTCTTCTGAAGGCCTCAAGATGGACCAAGCAAAAGTCCAGAAAATTCTCAATTGGCCACCTCCAAGAAACCTCAAGGCTCTTCAATCCTTCCTTGCCTTTGGCAACTTTTACCACCGTTTCATTAAGAATTATACAAAGAAGATTAGTCCACTCACAACTTTCCTCAAGAATAATTACCATTTTCCCCTCAATGGGGAACCTCTTAGACAGTTTCATCAACTCAAAGAGGCATTCACCATTGCTCCAATCCTTTATCACTTTGATCCTTCTCTATCCACCATTGTAGAGACTGATGCATCAGATCATGCCTTGGGTGCGGTACTAAGTCAGATGTCTGACTCAGGAAAACCTCCAATTGCATTTGATAGCCGGAAGCTTATCCCAGATGAGCTCAATTATGAGATTCATGACAAGGAACTCCTTGGAATAGTCTGGGCTCTCAAGCTCTGGAGAGCTTTTCTGCTTTCTCTTTCTTCCTCTTTTGAAGTTCTCATCAATCATTCCTCACTTCAATATTTTATATCATCAAAGATTCTTACTTTCCGTCAAACCCGCTGGGGTGATTTATCTCTGAATTCCATTTTTCAATCACTTACCGCCATGGCCACCTAGCCACCCTTCCAGATTCCTTGTCATGTCGGGACGACGTTTACCCAGAGAGGGGGGAAGATTTCATCAACACAAATCCAATGAATTGTCAAAAATTAATAAAGCAAGATGAAATTCAAGCCTCAAAATTATTTGCAGACAAGGTGGAAGCATTTTGAGATTTGATTGAATCAATTCAGAATGAATTATGGTGAGATTCTCAATATAGAAGCATTCTTCAAGATTTGGGTAAAGGTAAATCTGTCCAAGATTATTCTATTGATTTCTCCTCCCAACTTCTCCTGTTCAAAGATTGGGTGGTGGTCCCAAATGACCCCACAATTCAACTCAGCAAACTTCAAAAAAGGCATGACTCTCCTCTAGCTGGACACCCTGGCCAAGAGAAGACTCTCAAGCTTGTCAAACGGGATTTTAACTGGTCTGGCATGACTCAATTCATCAAGGATTATGTCTCATCCTGTCAACAGTGTTCAAGAAACAAAAATATTCACCACAAGAAGTTTGGACTCCTCAAGCCTCTTCCAATTCCAAATGGGCCTTGGATTTGTCTTTCAATGGGTTTCATCACTCAATTGCCACTGTCCAATTCCTTTGACTCAATCCTTGTAATAGTGGACAGATTCTCAAAAATGGCATTTGTCATTACAACAATTTCTTTAATAACTTCACTGGATTTGGCCCATTTATTCATCAAGAATATTTTTTCAAAGAATGGCCTTCCTTCAAGCATTGTTAGTGATAGAGGTTCTCTTTTTGTTTTTTCCTTCTGGACCAATCTTTTTCAGCAGCTCAATATTTCAAGAGATCTGTCAACTGCTTACCATCCAGAAACTGATGGACAGACAGAAAGGGTAAATCAGATACTAGAAAAGTACCTTTGGATGTATGTCAGTTATCATCAAGATGATTGGAACACCTGGCTCCCTCTGGCTGAATTTGCCTACAATAACTCTGACGACTCTTCAACAAAACAATCACCATTTTTCACTGTTTATGGAAGAGATCCACATTTTGACTCACTTCACATTACTCAAGATACTCCTTCTGGAAAGTTATCAACTAAAATCTAATCAGTACAGTAAGATGTCAAGAGAGAACTTGAAGTTTCCATAAACAGGTTTAAGAGGTACGCAGATAAAAGTAGAGCAAGTCCACCTGTTTTCAATCCTGGTGAAATGGTATGGCTTTCTTCCAAGAAGATGAAATCAACTAGAACCACCAAAAAACTGTCTGAAAGATGGATGGGTCCTTTTCCAATCTTGAAGAAAGTCAGCACTCATGCCTACCACCTCAAGCTCCCATCTCAATGGAAGTCCATCCTCCCAGTCTTCCATATTTCACTCTTAGAGCCAGTCAAGACATCAACAATCCCAAATAGGAATCAAGAGCCTCCTCCTCCAATCATAATTGAAGAATAAGAGGAATGGGAAGTCTCTCAAATACTGGACTCAAAGCTTAAAAGAGGAAGATTATGGTATTTGGTGGAATGGAAAGGTTTCAGTCAAGATTCAGAAAGATCCACTTGGGAACCAACTGAAAACCTCAAGAATTGTCCTGAACTGGTTAAGGACTTTCACTCTTTATATCCTGAAAAGCCAGGATCCAATTCTTCAAGAGCTTGATTTTTCATTCTGCTTGGTAGGGAGAGGAATTACCCAAAGTAAGTCCCACTCCTGGTATGCACCTTTAGGGGTATTCTACTCTTCTTTGTTGTAAGAATCACCTTGGCCACTCTGTGAGCACTCTGCAAATTTTGGACACAGATCTTTGGCCTGGCTTTCAACATCAATTCCAAAATTATGGCCATTTTTCACTTTGGCAAATGAATCATTCATTTTTTCATTTCACTTCCAAGTCTTTTGAATTCCATATTAATATTTTAGAGAATTTATTTTCTTTTTATGGCACTGGCAGGAGTGGTAATTACCAAAAGTAAGTTCCTCTCCTGGTGTGCACTTCCCTGAGGGGTCTACAATCTGTCAAAACATCACCTTGGCCACTTTGTGAGCACCTGGCATCAAATTTCTCTTTCCAGGTCCTTGGCCAATTTCAAAATCAGTCATCAACCTCTGTGATGAAGATTGGAACCTCCTCAAGATTAATTTCTCTTTTATTTTTTATTTTTTCTTTTCTTATTTTCATTTTCATTCTTTTATTTTTATTTTTATTTTCATCTTAAATTTTCTCTTATCATGTCAAATTTCACGTCAAGATTATCATTCATTTCATTCATCATCAAATCTTGAAGCCAATTTCAAAAGAAGATCAAGCAAGTCCCATGTCATATGCAAACATTTTAATACCAGTATCAAATTTCTTTTTCCTAAAAGAAATCCTCATTATCCCTCTCTCAAAACTCTTTCCAATAGCCTCAACAGGCTCCACCTTGTATTGGTGCTCAGGAGCTCACCATTTCAAGGTGGGGGGTACTGTCACAACCATGGAAATTCACCCTCTTGGACCTCAATATTGTATATCCATGCCATAACCAATATATGGAAATTGGGCCATATCCATAATCATTGGCCAAATTGGCCATTGTCATATCTTATGGCCTTAATGGTCATTTTATCATCTGGGGACAACCTGGCCCCTTCACCATCATCAAGCCATTCTAGGCTGTCTCTGTGCTTTTGGGAATCTTGGGTATTTTCCATACAACAGGGAAAATACAGCCCAAAAGCCTGCATTTGGCTTTTTAAGCTTTAAATACAGTTTGCGCACATTTTGCACATTTTGCGCATTTAGCTGTATTTAGCCATTTAGGCCATATTTCTCATGTATTATGTGAAATATGCCCAAAACGCCCTATTTATCATGTATTCTGTGAAATATGCCCAAAAGGCCATATCAGGCCTTTTGGGGCTTAATTGCCTGTTTTGTGCAATTTGTGCACTTTTGTGCATTTTTGTGTACTTTGCGCAAATACAGTTTTTAAGCTGTATTAGTTGTTTTTAGCCGAAAACCCAAAAATGGTCAAATACTCCAAAAGACACTTTATCTCCTCTGAATCCTCCAAAACCCAAGTTTCACTCTTATCCTTCTGGCATCATCCTAAAAAGACCTTTGGCCTATTTCAACCTTCAATAACCAAAAGTGCCATATATGGTGTTATACACCATTATGCATATTTTATCAGCAGCAATCCAATGGTGGCAGTTTCAAATGGTTATTTCAACTTTTCAACAGGCCATCAAGGCACACCTTCCAGAGGATTCATCAAGGCTCAAGGGCAAGTGTCATAATCTCAAATACCAATGACGCCATCAAGCAATCAATGGTCATTCCCACTCAAAGTATTCCTCCAAGGGAATACTGGCTGTTCATTCTCAAGGGATATTCAAGAGGAAGTTCCAAACCAATTTGTCAAGGGTCAATGCTCCCCCAATCCACCTTGGCAACCCAATTCATTCAGTACAGTCTTAATTAATAAAGACCTGTATTTTCCATTCATACACCATGGGAAGATCATTCAACCCAGCTCATTTCCCAATATGGCAAGGCATACACTTCATGAAGCTGTCAAAACAGACCAGCTGTCAGCCTGAAGGAGTCAAGCTCTCAATGTTTCACATATACCAGCCTCCTTCGACCCTGGGGGTTTTCCCCCAGTTAATTAATATATTTTGATTTTATTTTATCTTTATTTATATTACCATTTTGTTAAGTAAATACTGATATTATCAAGTCAGTCATTTATCACCTTTTCTCTTTTCTTTCTTTGCCTGTCAATGGATATTTGGTGGTCATATCCTTACTAATTCCATTGTTCATTTTGGCAGGTTGAAACAGTGATTAAGGACTTACTTGGTTGGCTCTTTGGCTATTTGGCTTCTCATTTCTCTTATTGCATCTCATCTTTGTACTTGCATTCTTCTTAGAGAAATTTACTCTTTTGTTTTATTTTCTGTATTCTCTTGGAGTCTTACAAGTGAGTTACCTGATTGCTGAGTGCCAGGCCACCCTTGCTTTTATGTCCAAGAGCCCCTGGGACACAAGTAAGGATTAGTCAAAAGCTTTTCATAAGTGTTTGAATTTTTCTGAAATAAATAAAAAAAGACGTGTACTCATAGAAAGAAACTATATATTGTTTTAATACCTCTATAAATCATTTAAATCCACAATTATCCATCAAATATCCCTACCAAACTCTTTCTAGGTTCATTGGAGTACTAGTAAGTGATTTATTATTAACTCTTAAAGTTTATCTCTATTAATGGTTTTCTTTAAGAATTATCTTTATAATTATGTGTTTAAACAGATAATTATATATTAAAATAATTTTATTATTTTAATAAAGAAGTTTGTAATACTTCTTGTAATTGATTCTTGTAGACAATTACTTCTTACTGTTATAATCATCAGTGGTGTATAACAAGTAAAAGAATTAATCAATTAATTAGTTATTTAATTGTGGTTATGATAGTTTTTATTATTATATTTCATAATAAAAGTCATAGTACTGTTGATTAATAGTGATATTATCAACAGTTGCATAGACACATCTTACATTTGGGGGCCTGGCCATGTTTTTTGAATGTTGTACCCTCAATTAATATATTTTTGAGCTCTAAAATATAGTAATTTAATATTTTCTTCTTTCAATTGGAAGTTAAAATTCTTTTTATTTTTAAAATTGTCTTTGAAATCTTTTGCATTGAGAAATTTGGTTTAATTTTATACTGTTTTTACATGTCGCTTTTTCACATCCACAAACGGATATAATTATTCTTTGAGCTACTCTGAATTAATTTTAAGTTCAAATTCCTAAATTTTGATTTTTTTTCTTTAAACAGGATCAATTTTTTTGTATAAAAAACTAATAACACCTATAAAAAATCTAAAAAATATTTTAAAAAGCATAAAAAATAATACAATTCTTTCTTTTATCAATTCATTTTAGTGTATTCAATCAAATATAGTGCAACTGGTAATAATCTCAGTAAGAGATATATTACTAGTCCAGAATCTTCAGAAGCAAAATCTGGAGAAATTATTGAAGTACAAATTGCAAAAAGGGGCACTTTATTTAGAACAGAACAAGCCAAACAACCACCAAAAGGTGTGTTTTCTGTCTTTATCTTTCATTTTCTCTTAAATTTACATGAAAATGGTAAATACCAGAAACTGAAGCAGCTTTTCAGTCCAACAAGATGGATTTGGAGAAGGAAGAGGCAAGAAAAAATACAGATTTGGCAAGTCTTCCTCAAGAAAGACATGTCTGGAGGATTCCAGAGTTGCCCCTCATTCCGCAAGGTCTGTACCCACAAACTTTGATGTACACTCTGAGCCTGAACTAATTGAAGGTAATATTTTAAGGGCTGAACCATTTCCAAGTGACAGCAATAGAAATATATCAGTCCCAGTACAAAACCTGGTTCAGAGCTGAAAAGGAAGAGGAGTTGGAAATATGCCCAAGCCTTTTGCAGGGGGCCATGAACTCTTACTTACACATCAAGAGCTTTCTGAGTCAGGAGAAGACCATAGAACTCTTAGGAGGATGTAGCCCATTGTTTTGCAAAGGCAAGGTATAAGATATAAAGAATTGGCTGAAGAACCAAATTCTTTTATCCATAGACCAGAAGAAGCAATTGGAAATGACTCCAACCTTTGAGAAAGATACACAGTGGCATGTACAAGCTCCAAACCAGCTCTAGAAGTGTCCAAAGACAAGCCCAAAGAGCCTCAGAAGAAGCAGAGAGGTCCCAAGAACAATCAAATAAATGGCAAAGAAAAAGCCATTTGGCAAAGACATTACCCAAAGGGGTATGGGATCCCCAAATTGGAGCCTTCAGCAGTGGACAGTGTCTTCAATATGGCCAGGGCTCTTATGGAATTTACAGACAAGGAGCAGGAAAGGATGAACAGGACTTTTCCATGCAAATAATACAAGAAAGGCAATTTGTCAAAATATCATTAATGTAGAGCTTGGTAAAATTGATGCAAAGCTGACTAAAGTAACATTAGATATCAATGACTTGAAAAAGAATGACAGACATTCTGATGAATTGCATAAGTCTACAATGGCCAAACTTGATTTAACTTACAATACATGTGACAAAATTTAGAGTAAATATCAAGTCCAAGATGATAAAATGGGAGATCGTTTCACTAAAAACATTAATGACCAGCTTAAGATTCTGAAAAATCATGTTTTAACAGTAATTGATAGTACCAATCAATTTTCCATACATTTGTCAAGAAGGGACAGTGAAAGGCAGAAGTTAAAAGATGAAATACTTGCACATGTGGAACAAATTCATAAGAATTACAAACCAAATCCACATATGCCAAGAATTTCCACACCCTCAACTGAAGAGAAATTTTCTGTGACAGGAAGTTTACCCCATTTTCTAGGTGAAAATGCTATCTCTGCAAAAGATATTCCAAAATTAGAAGAATGGAAAATGTTCTCTGGTGAAGGAGAATACAATAATATTGAGTTCATAAGAACACTTGATATCTTGAAAGAAGATTTTCATATAACTGATGAAATAATAGAGGGTAAATTGCATTCCTTGTTTACCAAAACTGCAAAGAAGTGGTATTACAAAATGAGGCAAGATAATGGAAAACATGATTGGCCTTGGTGGAAATCTGAAGTAATCACCAAATGGGAAAACTATTCTTTGAGGTTTAAAATGTAAAATTCTTTTCAAAGTGCCATTTTTAACTCAGAAACAGATAAACCACTTACTTGATTCCTCAAACAGAAAGACAGATTATCTGCTTTACACCCAGATATGTCTGATTCAATGATTAATATGAAAATATTAGGGAGATGTGGAAAAGAACTAGAGCATGCTATCAAGTGTGTATGTGTAGAGCCCTGTTGATCAGAGGACTAAATTAATTCCATGGAAGATATCATTACTAGGACAAGAATTGGTAAAACCTGGACAAGAAATACCATGGAGTCCAAAATTATCCCAAAGATTTCCAGAGAAGGAAAAATACTTGAAAGACCTGTCTTAAAGTGTCATGAATATGGAAGCAACTCACATTTGGCCAATACTTGTACCAAGAAGGCTAAAATCAATGAAGTTCAAGTCATTGAAGAAGTTCAATGTGATGAAGAGAAAGAAGAATCTGACCAAGATTCTGAAGTCTCTGAAGACACACAAACAGAATACTATTCCATTGAGAACATTACAGCTTCCTTTGAAGCTACAGAGGTCCATACCCACTTACCACAATATAGTGAGGACTGCTGTAACCTGATAAATACCCAGGATGCCAGAATGTGTAAGACTAAAACTGACAGAGGTAAAGGATACACTTCAGGGGAATCTTGTATCACATCAATACTGATGAATGATATTGAAGCCAAAGTAAATTTGGACACAGGGGAATTTTGCACTTGCTTAGTCAAAGATTATCTTCAAACCATACTTCCTGAATGGAAAAACCATCTATTACCAATAGAAGGTGTACAGTTTAGTAGTGCCACTATTGATGTGTACCCTGTAGGCATATTAGACACCAATATCCTCTTTCCACACCCTGCAGGAAGTGTGTGAATGAAGACAGAGATAGTAGGAATGGACAATTGTACATCTCAACATATCATTCTTGCAAATTATTACTTGAATATATATGGTATTGACATCAATAACCATAAAGACCAATATTTTATAATAGGAGAAAATAAAAAACAAAAATTTTCTTTTCAAAATATTACCAAAAAAATATCAATAGTATCTTCAAATAAAGATACTTATAAAGAAGAATTTGTGACTGATAAACTTGCTGAGGAACAAATCAATCTATCATTGTCAGCCAGAATGAGGCAAGAACTTATTACTGTGTTGCACACATATAAAGTTTCATTTGCTTGTGATAATGAATATGAGCCCTTGAGATATGACCTCATATCCAAAAAAGTCACACCAAAATTTCTGTAATAATTATACTTATAATAATGATCTCAAAATTTAGTAAGCTACCATAAATAAGTACAAAATCTGAAGTAAAGCAGAATCTAATGAATGAAAATGTGAGATAAATGACACCATTAGATTTCTCATGGTAAAATACACATATGCCATTTTTATGGCATATCTGAAAAGTCAATAATTATGAAAGTATAAGTAATAATACCTTAAAAAAGGTACAAAACCTCATTTATCTCACAAACCAATGAAACAACATGTGGAATAAATTGTACCACTGGATTCTCCATAGCTCGCTACACATAAAACAATTATAAAACTAATCTCTAAAGCTAATACTTAAGGAATTAAGCTGAATATAGGCACTTTTTTGGGCAATGCATATATTCATGGTTTTTAGCTAATATCTCTTGAAATATACAAGATAGAGAAGTAAGTCAAAAAAAAGTCACCACGTAACTACAGAAGGAGTACAGATATGAACTTGATTTCAAAAGATATAAAAAAGGTTAAAAATTGTAATGGATTATTGAATAAAATCAATAGAGCTGTTGACCACTTTGTTGTGAAAGTGGTCCAAACTGAAAAAAAGTGAACATTCAGATTTTAGGAGCTCATAAGTTAAGAATTAAGTAATTTCTATTATAATATTCAAGGTATAACCCCTTGAAATCATGGTTTGAAGTTTAAAATATTGAATTTCAACAGAAAAGATGAGTTACAAGAAAAATCATCAAAAATAGAGTTTTGATGATCTAATGAAGTTCTCTTGGGATTTTAATAAGGACATGCCAAGCTATCAAAATACACTCTCAGAATATCTGTAGCTTGTATAACTTAAAAGATACTGATGATCAAAGTTTAAGCTTAAATTCGATCATTTATGATCACTCACTGTAATCTTATTTTAAGCTTAACAGTCATATGACTGATAAAACTGATGAATAATATTATATTATGATTAATACCAATAAAGTCCACAAAGTTTAGGCTTCTTCCAAGCCTATGATTTCATCAAACTTAGAGCTATAGTGATAACTCTAAATAATGGCCTAATGATGAGATAAGATGGTTTGATCATGATTTAATCATCACCAAACCTTGAAATATTAAGCATTTCCAGTAGAACACATCAGTACACGTTTACTAGAAGCCTTCTGGACTCTAGAAGGGAGGTATTTACTATAAATAGAGCTCTTTTTACTCTATTTTCCCCTCAGATGCTTACAAAACACTAAATAATGAACTCAAAAAGGTAAATTCTTTGCTCCTTATATATAAAAATTTGATATTATTAAAGACAAAATATCATATTTATTATAATCATCAATCTTTACCTGATGACTTCAATTATTTAACTGTTTTGTTAAATTTCTCTTAAAAATCTCAAATCCACGTAAAATCAAGATAATTTGTAATTTCTCTTAATTTTTATCATAAATACGATTTAAATAAGTTGTATTCATATTATTTGGCATAAAAACATTCCAAATTACTATATTAAGTGTTAAAAGTAGGTTACTTCCTCTCATTATAATAATTTTCTCTCTATTATTACCTTAATAATTCTTTAATTAAGATCAATAGTATTTATATTAATTTATAACTTTAATATTAGTAATATTATTGTTATTAATTGGTTTTAATTTATAAAAAACAATTTCTTATGCCTTTATTATTTTTTGGTAACAACAATAAAGTTCCTTTAAATATATTAATTATCTTATATTAATATATTTATTTATTATATTATTCATTATAATATAAATTATATTATTATATTTATATAATAATATAATTATTTTTATGCCATAATTATAATAATTATTTTTTATCTTATTTATTTCATTTATAAGGACATTCATATTACAATAAGTAAAATATTAGTAATCTTTACTTATTGTTTCATAGTCAAACGTTACACTTCGGGGCCTGGCCATGATATTTACTTTGAAAGACCTTTAAAAAAGATTCTAATTGGGTTTATCCAATAATAAATCATAGTTATAATAATAAAATCATATAATAATCTCATATTTATTGATTTCAAAAGCTATTGAGGCATTTGGAAAGCAATTGTACTGTCTTACATGTGGTTTTTCACATCCTTCGACTTGCAAGAACTTTCTTTGAGTGACTCTATTGAATAAAGAAGATATTGCATAAATTGAAAATAATTTTATATTATAAATTAATTTCATAAAAGAATCATATTCATTTTCATTTTAATCTTTAAAAATAAGAACATAAAAAATAACAAAAATATTAAAAACCAATAAAAAAGCTATTTTTATTCATTTTTATCAATTTCTTTCTTCATTTCATTTTTTTAAAGATATAAAAGGAATTTTTTACATGGAACATTGCCATATCTTACCAAAAAATAACACTTTTTATATAAAAGACTTATATTCTTTTTGTATTTTTTAGTGTTTGAAGACAATCCAACAGAAACCAACCAAGCCAATGTTGGAAGAGTGGTGGAAGAAACTTGCCCAAGCTCTCCAACACCTATTGTAATTAAGAAAAAAGAAGCTAAGAAAGTAGACCTTTCAGGACACACTATTCAGGACTCTGAAGGTGAGTACCTCATTTATAAATTGCAATAAGAAGAATGCTTGTCCTGAAATCCTCTTATTTCTTATTTTTTGAATCATGACTACCAGAAGAGGCTCCCAATACTCCATCTAATCAGATGGAGCTGGACTCAGCGGTAGAATTGATTCCTCAAAAGGGAAAAGAAAGGGAAATATGCCCAGTGGAACAGAATCCACACAAGGAAGTGCCTTATCCCAAAGGCAAGTCCCAGAAATGCCTATGATATCTGAACCAGAGTTAGAGCTAAGTATGAGTAACTCAAACAGATACAAATCACATTCAGAGGGCTCAGATAGACATTTACATGAGCCAGTACAAGCAGTACTACACAGTGTACAAGGACAAAGATTGGGAAATGTTTCCCCAAATACACCAAGGAGTGATGAACTCCTGGCACATCCTCAAAACGCTCCTCACAGAGGAGGAGATAGTGGTATACTCCAATGGACAGTGTAAGGTTTGACTATGAAACAATAAGTAAAAATTACCAATTTATTACTTATTGTACTCTGAATGTCCTTATTAATTGAATAAATAAGATTAAAAATATAATAATAATAAATAATTATTATTATCATGGCGTAAAATAATTATATTATTAAATAAATATAATAATATAATTTATATTATGAAAATATAATATAATAAATAAATATATTAATATAAAATAATTAATATATTTAAAAAGCTCTTTATTATTGTTACCAACAAATAATAAAGGCGTAAAAAATTGCTTTTTATTAATAAAAAACAATTAATAACAATAATATTACTAATATTAAAGTTATGAATTAATATAAATACTATTTATATTAATTAGAGAATTATTAAGAGAGTAATAATAGAGAAATTATTATAAAAAGAGAAAATAACCTACTTTTAACACTTAATATAATAATTTTGAAATATTTTATGCCAAAAAATATAAATACAACCTTTTCAAATTGTATTTACAATAAAAATAAAGAAAATTACAAATTATTCTGGATTTTTATGTGGAAATGAGGTTTTTAGAGAGATTTTTAACAAAAACAATTAAATAAATGATTTAATCACGTCAAAATAGATGATTATAATAAGGTGGTCTTTGGTCTTTAATAATATAATAGTTTTATATATAAAGAATAAATAAATTACCTTTGATTTAATTGATTTAATGTTTTTGATGCGTCTGAGGGGAAAATAGAGTAAAAAGAGCTCTATTTATAGTAAATACCTCCCTCCTAGAGTCCAACAGGCTTCTAGTAGACGTGTACTGATCATATCCACTGGAATTGATCAATATTTTAAGGTTTGGAGATGATTACATCATTATTACACCATTATTTAGAGTTATCACTATAACTCTAAAGTTGATGACATCAGAGGCTTGGCAGAACCCCAAATTTCGTGGATTTTATTAGTTTTAATCATAAACCAATAGTATTCACCAATTTTATCACTCTTAAGACTGTTAAACTTAAATTAAGGTTACTGTGAGTGATCATAACTGCTCAAATTAAGCTCAAACTTTGATCCTCAATAACTCTTAAGATTTACACGCTACAGCAATTCAGAGAGTGAATTCTGGTAGCCTGGCATAACCCTATTATGCTTCCAAGAGCTTTTCATTACATCATCAAAACTCTAATTTTGATGATTTTTCTTGTAACTCATCTTTTCTGTTGAAATTCAATATTTTAAACTTCAAACCTTGATTTCAGGGGGTTATACCCTGAATTTAATAATACAAATTACATCATTCTTCACGAATGAACTAGTAGAATCCAACTGTATACTTTTTTTTAAGTTTGGAACACTTTCACAACAAAGTGGTCAACAGCTCTGTTGATTTTTATCAATATTTCATCATAGGTTTTAACGTTGTTTAAAATTTGAAACAAAGTCCATATCTGTGTTTTTACAGTAATTACGTGGTAACTTTATTTTTGGTTCATCATTCTATCATGTATGGTTTAAGAGATATTAGCTATGATCCTTGAATATATGCGTTGACCAAAAAAGTGCATATATTCAGGTTAATTCCTTAAGTATTAACTTTGGAAATTAGCTTATTAATTGTTTTATGTGTGGATTTATGTGGGGAATCCACTGGTACAATGTATTTCACATGTTGTTTCATTAGTTTCTGAGATAAATAAGGTTTTATGGTTTTTATAAGGTATTATACCTTATAATTCATTAAATATTGACTTTACAGATATGCCATAAAAATGGTATATGTGTATTTTACCATGGGGAATCCAATGGTATAATTTATTTTACATTTTGATTCATTGGTTTTTAAGTTAAACCAATTTTTGTACCAATTTATGGTATTTTTTGTATATTTAAGTAATTATTTTTAATGTATAATTATTCTAAGTACTTTTAATATAATTATATTAAAGGTATAATTATTCTGAGTCTTTTTTGTGACTTTATTGGGTATGTGGTCATATCTCAAAGGCTCACATTCCCTACCACCAAAAAAGATTGTACCACAATCTGATATGTGTGATTAGGGTATCATCCACTGTCCTACCTCTCCATTAGACTTTATCAGTCCTGAAGCTCAATAATGCTTGATTTTGTTATTCTTTAGGTTTTCTTTCATGTCTAAACCTCCTCAGTAGTTTATCAGCCTTTGTTATATCTTTCTCAAGTAGCCATTCATCTTCTTGAGTTGGATTTCTATACCTTACAAGGTATTCTCTTTCTTTTTTGTTCCTTGTCCTTCTTTCTTTAAGGACTTTTACAATTCTTTTTTCTTCTCCTTCTTCCAAAGGGGGAATTTCAATTGGGGGTTTATTTCTTAGTGGAAATAGATCCTTGTCACTTGAGCTGTAAGGTTTTATAAGACTTACAGGGAAAGTTGGGTGTTTATTCATTAAATCACCTGTAAGTTCCAATTGTACAGCATTGGGTCCATGAAGTGCTTTTACCATGAATGGTCCTGCAAAGGAATCTTTTAATTTCTTTGGTCCTTTTATGTTATTAAAGTTAAGAGTTGATACTAATACCAAAGCTCCTATTTTGAAGTTAGGTGGTTTATGACTTTTGTCCCATCTTTCTTTTGCATATTTGAAAGAGTCTTGCATGCATCTGTTTGCATGGTTTCTTGCTTTGTCAAGCATTATCTTAAAACTGCTTGCTGTTGGATGTATGTCCACTAGGTCCTTTTTGAGGGTATCATAAGGAAGTCTTGGATTCCAACCTTTCTCTAGCATTGCTGGTGTTTTGCCAGTAGAAGAATGGATTGATGTCTTATATGCCAGTTCAAGTGCTGGTATTAGTGTACACCAATCATGGGTAAAACCATCAGAATCTTTTAATTCTAGCCCATAAGCACAGAATCTTCTGATCATGTCCTCTAAGGTCTGTATCATTCTTTCTGCTAAACCATCAGTTTGGGGATGGTAAGCTGTTGAGAATGATAGCTTTGTCCCAAATAAGTTATGGAGATTTGTCCATAATGATGAAGTGAACTTTGGGTCTCTGTCACTTATAATATTTTGGAATAAGCCTGTGTGGCTAATGACTTTATTCCATATCATTATGGCTGTATCCATAGCTGTGTCATCTTTATGACATGGTAAGAACATGGGAGTTTTACTGTACCTGTCAACTAACACTAGACATGCATTATAGCTCCTGTCTCCTCCTGGAGGTAGTGCTGTTACCCAATCCATATGAACTATTTCCCATGGGGATTTTGGTTCTTGGATTTGGATCATCATTCCAAATTTATTTCCTGTGGCTCTGTTGGCTTTTTGACATCTGTCACAGGTTTGGCAGTACTCTGCAACATCTTTCTTCCAATTTGGCCACCAAGAGCAGGTCTTCACCCTCTCTAGTGTCCTATCTTCTGAGAGATGTCCAGATGCAACACTATCATGACACTCATGTAAAATAGTGTTTATTAGTGTTCTATCTTTTAAGGCCATAACACATGTGTGTTTTGTTCTATGGTAAAGGATTCCATCAAGGAGGTGGAATCTTCCTTCATCATATCCCTTTTTCCATATTTCATCTAGTTTTGATGAAAGTGATGGATCTTTGCAGTCTTTCATTAGAAGTTGGCTTAAGATATGGCAATTTTTGTCTGTCTTATAGCTTTCTTTAACTTGGTTAAAGAATTCTGTGCCTATGTCTGTGACACATATTCCTTCTATATGGTGCTCTTCTTGTGGTACCCATGCTGGATTGTCAGGGGTATTTGCTAAAGCCCATCTGCTGAGACCATCTGCATTTTTATGAATATTTCCAGATTTATGTACAATAGTCATATTTCCTCTATATTCTTGGATAGCAATTTGCCATCTCAGCATATGTCTATTTGAAGTCTTCATATTTAAAAGTGATTTCACAGCATTACAGTCTGTGATTACATCAAATACTGTGCCATCCAAATAATAATGAAGTTTTTCTAAAGCCCACACTAGGCATAAGCATTCCATTTGGCTTGCTCCATACCTTGCTTCTGTTGGCTTTATTTGCCTTGAAATGAAACAAATTGGTCCTTCCACTGGTTTATCATTGATAATTTGTGTTTGGTGAAGTGCAGCACCTAATCCTTCTCCACAAGCATCAATGTATAGTTTGAAAGGTAGTTTCCAATCTGGCATTAGAAGAAATGG
This sequence comes from Austropuccinia psidii, assembly GCA_023105745.1. Taxonomy (NCBI): domain Eukaryota; kingdom Fungi; phylum Basidiomycota; class Pucciniomycetes; order Pucciniales; family Sphaerophragmiaceae; genus Austropuccinia; species Austropuccinia psidii. Next base: position 6,069,489 of record JALGQZ010000003.1, read on the forward strand.
GGCATTTGTTAGTGAATTTTTCAATTCTTCATATGCCTTGACCCTTTCTTCAGTCATTTCATAAACTGTTTGTTGGTCACATAATTTATATAAGGATTTGGCAATTTTTGCAAAGTCCTTTATATGCTGTCTATAGTAACCAGCAAATCCTAAAAATGATTGCATTTCTTTCTTGGTTTGAGGCATTGGCTTGAGTAGTACTGCTGCTACTTTATTTTTGTCTATGCCTAGACTAAGTCCAGATACAACATGTCCTAGTGCTTTTAATTCACTATATGCAAAATGACACTTTTTCAAGGAAATTTTCATATTCACTTGGACTATTTTTTGTAGTACCCTTTCTAGTCTTGTAAGGTGATTTTCCCAAGTTTCTGAGCAAACTATTATATCATCAATATAGATAATTAACCATCCTTCTGATAATTCTTCAGGGAATATGGTATTCATCATTCTTTGATAATGGGAAGGTGCATTTTTTATCCCAAATGGCATTCTGAAGTATTCAAAAATTCCACAATGGACTATTATTCTTAGTAGTTTCTTGGCATTGTCTGTTAAGACATTTTGATGAAAACCCTTAAGAGCATCCATAGCTGTGATGAACTTAGCTTGTGACAATTGGGTCAATGTCTCATGGATTCTAGTTATTGGATATCTTTCTGGAATGGTATAGGTGTTCAGGGCTCTGAAGTCTCCTACCATCCTTGATTTTCCATTATGCCAAGTTATAATGACAGGTGTAGTAACCTCTACTTGTTCATTATGTCCAACCTTTCTTAGTACTCCAAGGTCCATTAATTCTTTAATGTGCACCTCTAAGGCTTCTCTAGCCCTTGGACTGGCTGGATAAGCAGGTCTTCTTAGTAAAGGTGGGTAAGGCTTTTCTACATTAAGAATTATATCCACTTCATGTCCAATTATGGCACCTAGTGGCTCTTTGTCAGTTGCAAAGGCATTTTTATACTTAAATAAGAGGTCAATCAATTTTTCTTTCATTTTTTCTGTTAATTCTTGATTGAATTCTGCCTCTTTAAGTTGTTCAGATATAAAAAGTTCCTTTTCTGGAATTTTTTCTTCCTTCTTAATAACTGTGATTTGTTTTTTGTTATTTAAGAAGCCAAACTTTTGTCTTTTGTTATCTCCTATGGTAAAATATCTATCTTTTTGGTTGGAGATATCTATACCATAGATTGATAAGTAGTCATTCACAAGTATGAAATGATTACTAGTACAGTTGTCCATTACTAAAAACTCTACTTTAATTCTGACACATTGTGAGGGATGAGGAAAAATTAGTGTTAAATCAATTATTCCAAGGGGCTTCATGCTCTCACTTGCACTACTAAATTTGACACCTTGTATTGGCATAAGTTTTTCTTGCCAGTTTGGGACAATGGTTTTTAAATAACTTTTGCCAACACAAGTGCAATATGCTCCTGTATCCAAGTTAACTTTTCCTTCTTGGTAATCAACCATAACAATACTTATACTTGATTTTCCAGCTGTATATCCCATTCCTCTTGCAGGTTTGGTTCTATACATTTTGGCATCTTTTATGTTTGTCAGGTTTGTGTCAGATGTTCCAAATTGTGGTAAGTTTGAATTAACATCCAGTACTTCATAAATTATATCAATATTATTAATTTGTGCATTAATTATATTGATTTCATCACTTTCAGAGCTTTCTGACTATTCTGTCTCTTTTTCAGAGTCAGCTTCCTCTTCTTTGTCATTGTGGTTTTCTGTTTCCACAATTTCATTAATCTTTGCTTTTTTAAGGCAATTATTGGCTAAGTGTCCAATACCTCCACATTTATGGCATTTTCTTTGCTCATTATTGTTGGATGTATTGGGCTTAAAGGATTCTTATGATTTATCTTTTTTGATAAATGGTTTATTTGGGCTTTTAATGTCCAATTTTTTCCAAGTCCTTCCAATTTTTGTTCTTGTCACTATATCTTCTAGTGCATTTATATACTCTTCTGTGGAGCATGGTTCTATACACCTGCTTTTCAGGGCATGTTCTAGTTCCCCTCCACATTTTTTAAGTATTTTCATGTGCACCATCTTTTGTGACATTTCTGGGTACAGTGCATTAAGCCTTTCAACTTGTTTCAAGAACCAAGTTAAAGGTTTGTCTTTCTCTGGGTCAAAGAAAGAGTTTTCAAATGCATTTTCTATCTTATACCTCCAGGCATCATTTTCCCACTTGGTGATTATTTCTTGTTTCCACCAAGACCAGGTATTTTTACCATTTGTTTGTCTTATGCCATAATACCATCTTTTTGCAGATTTCTCAAACAATGAATGTAATCTTGCAGTGATTAATTCATCTGGTATGGCATAGTCTTCTTGTAACATGTCAATTGTTTTAATAAATGACATGTGGTCATATTCACCTTCTCCTGTGAATGTTGGCCATTCCTTCAATTGAGGTGCTTCCTTCATTAAGACTTGGTTATTATCTTGGTGACTCAAGTCTGCTATGAAAGGATTTGACAACTCCTCTTTTGTTTTAACAGGGCTTCTTATATGAGAAAATGGTGTTGATAACTTTGGCATATTTAAATTAGCCTCATTAATTTTATCCATTTTTTCAGTAATAAGCCTTATTTCACTCTGAATATCATCTTTCAGATTCATTCTTGCTTCATCACTTTTTTCCACATGGTCCAAAAGTAATTTTTGGTGTGATGAAGTCTTTTCTTCAAATTTTTCTACAGAAATACTTAATTTATTTAATTTTTCTGTAAGATTGTCAATACTCACATCATAATTGATTGTCAAAGTCTTGTCTTTGATATCTTTTATGTATTTATACAATTCTTGTTGTCCTTCTATTAATTTTTGAGTATTGTCAATTTGTCAGCCTGTGACTCAAAACCAGAGCACAAGCATGACAGCCAATACACCATAAATCAATGGTATAGCCAAGATACCACCAAAACATGGAACTGAGCCAAATTAGCTCAAAAGGTATCAAAGGAAAGAGGAAACTCACCTCTTTCTGAAAATACAAGTCCCATCACCATAGGACAAGAAATAACAAAGTTATTCCTGCTCAAAGTCATTGCTGAGCATAAACCTTAATTTTCACCTCTCATCTAAAATCTAGAAGGAGAGGCTTAACCCCATCAAATGGGGATTCAAAATGAAGCTCTAAGCCAGGGCTATCCAATGGTACCAGCCAAACTGAGCTAGCACCAGTATTACTTGAGTTATGGTCAAATTCAGACCAAATAAGGGTGAACAAAACATTCACCTCTCATCTAACTTTTACAGTTTTAGTGTGAGATACTTAAAGTGGGGTCTTTTTGGAAAGAGCACAATCAGGGCTATCTGATGGTGCCATCCATTTCCCCATAACTCAACTACAACAGAAGTTATTGGCCAAACAAGCTTAATACAGCTTTTGCCCAAACCACGCCAATGTACAAAAATACTTGTACATGGGATAACTTTGTCATATTTAATGGTAACCATGTCAAGTTGGGTACCATTGTGTAGAGCTCATATAGAGCTATTCAATGAACCAACTTTGAGCTTGATATCTCAAAAACTGACAGAGTTATGACCATTTTAAGGTCAAAATCCCACCAGCTGTCATATACAGCCTTACCATGGGATAACACCCCATAACCATGAATGTGAGGTGTCAAATAGACGACGAAGCATGTTTTTACTTCAATACCTCATATGTCAGTCAATACTGGGGTCCCATACAGCTTCTGTACAGCATTCTACGCGTCATACACGTCAGAATCAGGCTGTGAGGTCCCCAGATGAAAATTTTCACCCTGTATTGGTGAAAACTGCCCAGATGTGGTTTCAAAACCACATCTGAGCCCAATACAGGGTATACAGGCTGTTTGCAAACCACAAGCCTGTCCTAGAGAGTGAAAAATCTTCACTTCCTCTACGTGGAAAGGTCTAGCAGCCTTTCCACCCCAATTTCAGGATAAAAGGAGGGCTTTTCACAGCCAAAGACCTTTCCTCATCCTGCTCTTGAATACCCTACGTAGTAAACTGTCAAAAACAGTTTTACTCTTGGGTAATAATCAGGTATTATTATAATCTTAATAATTGTAGTCTTTATTATTGTAACCCAACAGGTAAAGCTGCACCCAGGGCTTTCAACAGCGCTCACCACCACTATATCCACTATAGTAAAGCCCTTTTATTATTAAATTAAAACCATCTTCAACTCTTATAAAACCTTTTTAACCTTTATATACCGTGTCACAGTCATAGTTAAAAGTTGTAAATACACTTTATTACTCTTATCATAGACTCAGCCTGACACAATTAAATTCTTTGGTTTATTATTTTCAACAATAAACTTAATGTTGTCAATTTCTTTCTTGTTTTGCACAACAATTTTTGTTAAAGAAGATAAATTGTTATTTATTTCTTGTAGTGATAATAAACTATCTTTAATTTCTTTTAGAGGTAATATACTATTTTTAATATCTGTTAAAGTATTTACAACATCTTTGGACAAGGTTATTTCTTTGGGAAATGAGGTTGTCTCATTCTTTGCTCTTCCTTGTCCTTGAATTCCATCAAGGTTCTGGCCATGTTGAAAACATTGTCCATGGCATCCTTTTGAATTCTTGGGATCCTGTAGCTTGGGGAATATGGTTTCCTCCAATGCTTTTTCTTGTTCTTCTTCCCTTCTTGGGGAAGTGGGCTGGCTTGGGGCTTGCTGGTAGAAGCTACTGGGGCTTCTTCCTTGGTTGCCTCCCTCTTTTTGGCGTGGTAATTCTTGATTTTTTTGATTTGAGGTTTGGATGACAGTGGATTGTATCCATTGGAGTATTTCACTATCTCCTCCTCTTTGAGGAACTTTTTCAGGATGTGCCAGGAGTTCATCACTCCTTGGTGTATTTGAGGCAGCATTTCCCAATCTTTGTCCTTGTACACTGTGTAATACTGCTTGTACTGGCTCATGTAGATGTCTATTTGAGCCTTCTGAATGTGATTTGTACCTATTTGAGTTACTCATACTTAGTTTCAATTCAGGCTCAGATATCATGGGCATTTGTGGGACTTGCCTTTGGGATAAGGCACTTCCTTGTGTGGATTCTGTTCCACTGGGGATATTGCCCTTTCTTTTCCCTTTTGAGGGATCAGTTCTACCTCTGAGTCCAGCTCCATCTGATTGGATGGAGTATTGGGAGCCTCTTCTGGTAGTCATAATTTAAGAAAATAAGAAAAATAAAAGTATTTTAGAATAAAAATTCTTTTTATGGCAATTATAAAAGAGGTGCTCACCTTCAGAGTCTTGAATGGTGGGTCCTGGAAAGTCTAATTTCTTAGCTTTCTTTCTTTTGGTGATAACTGGTGTTGGAGAACTTTGACAAGTTTCTTCCACCAATCTCTCAACAGTAGTTTGGTTATCTTCTGTTGGGTTATCTTCAAACACTAAAAAAGATAAATAAATATAAGTCTTTTTATAAGAAGTGTTATTTTTTGGCAAGATATGGCAATTTTCCACGTAGAAATTGCTTATATATCTTTAAAAATTGAAATGAATAAAGAAATAAATAAAAATAACTTTTTTTTATTGGTTTTTTTAAAAAAATTTTAATATTTTTTAATATTTTTTATATTTTTATTTTTAAAGAATAAAATAAAAAATGAATATGATTCTTTTGCAAAATTAAATTATAAAAAATTATTTTGAATTTATAAATTATCTTTTTTAATCACTAGAGTCACTCAAAGAAAGTTCTTGCAAGTCTAAGGATGTGAAAAACCACGTGTAAGACAGTACAATTGCTTTCCAAATGCCTCAATAGCTTTTAAAATCAATAAAATATAAAATTATTATATAATTTTATGATTATAAATATAATTTATTATTGGATAAACCCAATTAGAATCTTTTTAAAGGTCTTTTAAGTAAATATCACGGCCAGGCCCCCAAATGTAAGGTTTGACTATGAAACAATAAGTAAAAATTACTAATTTATTACTTATTGTACTCTGAATGTCCTTATGAATTGAATAAATAAGATTAAAAATATAATAATAATAAATAATTATTATTATCATGGCGTAAAATAATTATATTATTAAATAAATATAATAATATAATTTATATTATGAAAATATAATATAATAAATAAATATATTAATATAAAATAATTAATATATTTAAAAAGCTCTTTATTATTGCTACCAACAAATAATAAAGGCGTAAAAAATTGCTTTTTATTAATAAAAAACAATTAATAACAATAATATTACTAATATTAAAGTTATGAATTAATATAAATACTATTTATATTAATTAGAGAATTATTAAGAGAGTAATAATAGAGAAATTATTATAATAAGAGAAAATAACCTACTTTTAACACTTAATATAATAATTTTGAAATATTTTACGCCAAAAAATATAAATACAACCTTTTCAAATTGTATTTACAATAAAAATAAAGAAAATTACAAATTATTCTGGATTTTTATGTGGAAATGAGGTTTTTAGAGAGATTTTTAACAAAAACAATTAAATAAATGATTTAATCACGTCAAAATAGATGATTATAATAAGGTGGTCTTTGGTCTTTAATAATATAATAGTTTTATATATAAAGAATAAATAAATTACCTTTGATTTAATTGATTTAATGTTTTTGATGCGTCTGAGGGGAAAATAGAGTAAAAAGAGCTCTATTTATAGTAAATACCTCCCTCCTAGAGTCCAACAGGCTTCTAGTAGACGTGTACTGATCATATCCACTGGAATTGATCAATATTTTAAGGTTTGGAGATGATTACATCATTATCAAACCATATTACATCATTATTACACCATTATTTAGAGTTATCACTATAACTCTAAAGTTGATGACATCAGAGGCTTGGCAGAACCCCAAATTTCGTGGATTTTATTAGTTTTAATCATAAACTAATAGTATTCACCAATTTTATCACTCTTAAGACTGTTAAACTTAAATTAAGGTTTCTGTGAGTGATCATAACTGCTCAAATTAAGCTCAAACTTTGATCCTCAATAACTTTAAAGATTTACACGCTACAGCAATTGAGAGAGTGAATTCTGATAGCCTGGAATAACCTTATTATTCTGCAAAGAGCTTTTTATTACATCATCAAAACTCTAATTTTGATGATTTTTCTTGTAACTCATCTTTTCTGTCGAAATTCAATATTTTAAACTTCAAACCTTGATTTCAGGGGGTTATACCCTGAATTTAATAATACAAATTACATCATTCTTCACGAATGAACTAGTAGAATCCAACTGTATACTTTTTTTTAAGTTTGGAACACTTTCACAACAAAGTGGTCAACAGCTCTGTTGATTTTTATCAATATTTCATCATACGTTTTAACCTTGTTTATAATTTGTAAAATAAGGTTCATATCTGTGCTCTTACAGTAATTACGTGGTAACTTTATTTTTGGTTCATCATTCTATCATGTATAGTTTAAGAGATATTAGCTATGATCCTTGAATATATGTGTTGACCAAAAAGTGCATATATTCAGGTTAATTCCTTAAGTATTAACTTTGGAAATTAGCTTGTTAATTGTTTTATGTGTGTATTTTTGTGAGGAATCCACTGGTTCAATTTATTTCACATGTTGTCTCATTAGGTTCTGAGATAAATAAGGTTTTATGGTGTTTATAAGGTATTATACCTTATAATTCATTAAATATTGACTTTACAGATATGCCATGAAAATGGTATATGTGTATTTTACCATGGGGAATCCAATGGTGTGATTTCTTTTACATGTTGATTCATTGGTCTTTAAGTTAAACCAATTTGTGTACCAATTTATGGTATTTTTTGTATATTTAAGTAATTATTTTTAATGTATAATTATTCTAAGTACTTTTAATATAATTATATTAAAGGTATAATTATTCTGAGTCTTTTTTGTGACCTTATTGGGTATGTGGTCATATCTCAAAGGCTCACACTTATGGAGGGCTCAGAAGAGTACTCAAATGATAAGAGTAATAGAGTAAGAGGATAAATTCCTAGTCATAAAATAATAAGCATAAAAGATAAGAGAGACAAAACAAAAGCAATAATAAAGAGCCAACCACAAATAATCCTGTACCACTGTTTCAACCTGTTCAGAAAAGAGAAAAGGATTAATAAAGGATATGGCCACCAGGACTCTACTGAACAGGTGAAGGAAGGCAAAGACTAACTTAATAAATAATAAAATGATATTAAATAATAAATCCAATATTTTAATTAACTGGGGGAAAAACCCCCAGGTGGGTGAAGAGGGGCTGGTATATGTGAGAAATACCAGCCTTGGAGCTTGAGTGCTGAGATACTTGTCTGTATGCTGGAAGAAGTTGGATGTGGGATTGAATCCTGTATTGGTGAATCCAATACAGGTTATACAGTCAATACAGGTATTTGCGCCTGTATTGATTACAGGACTGTATTTGGTGAATCCTGTATTTGGGTCTTGCATGTATGAAAGTGTATTGAGGTCTGGAACTGTATTTGGAGACTGTTGAATGAAACCCCCTTGCTGATTGGGTTTTGAGGGGTATCAATGAAGTAATGATTGTAGAATATGATTGGTAGTGCCCCTTCCTCCTTGGCTGTGACATTATCCCCCTCTTGAAAATGGTGAGCTCTGAGCACCATAAGTACAGTGAGTCTTGATGAGCTTGAAACAATCCATACAGTTCTTTCCCCCAATTCCTTAAACTTATCCCATTAAACTTTCTTCTTCAATCAATACTCAAACAAAATCTTCATTTAATCACTTGTAGGTATCTTCCCCTTGATCTTGATTCTGAATTCCCTCTTCTCCTTCAAAATGCCTTCATTCTTCTAAAATAATGTTCATTCTTGTCTTGAGTGTCTTCACTAAACTTTTCTTGAGTCCTCATGGCTTTTGAAAAGGGGGTGACCTGGGTTTATGTCCCAAGAACAACTGATTTCATCATAATTTTGAATCTTGACAGTGTTGGCATGAAGTGGCCAATACTTGAGGTTTTGGACCATTTCAATAGTCCTGGCCAAAATCCTTGATTTTGTGATTAAAGGGGATTTTGGCCAATTTGCGCAAAAATGCGCAAATGTGCATATATGCCATAATGGCATATAATGGTGAAAAATTGAAAAACTTGATTCATGATGAAAAATTGTCCTTATAGGGTGTTCTGGCCATTTGGCGCATTTTTGCGCAAAGTGCGCAAATGCGCATATATGCCATAATGGCATATACATTGGTGAAAAAGATGGAAAAATGGCCTCTAAGGTGTTCTGGCCATTTGGCGCATTTTTGCGCAAAGTGCGCAAATGCGCATATATGCCATAATGGCATATACATTGGTGAAAAAGATGGAAAAATGGCCTCTAAGGTGTTCTGGCCATTTTGCGCATTTTTGCGCAAATGGCGCAAAGTGGGCAAATGCGCAATTATGATGAAATTGGCCAAAAAGGCCTTTTGAAGACTTTTGACAAGATAAACAGGCCTTTTGCGCAAAAGTGCGCAAATGCGCAAATTTGCCAATATGCCTAATTAAGCATATTTTGATGAAAAATGATAAAACTGAGCTATTTTGAAGTTTTGAGGTTTGATATGGCCATTTGTGCCAAAGTGCATAAATTCATGAAATTGGCCAATTGGGCCATTTGAAGCAGGGTTTTCCTTTTGATCTTGATTTCTTCCTGAATGTCTTTCTTCTTATCTCCTCCTTGAATGGTCAATTTCCATAGATGCCTTGCTGATTGGGTTTTGGCTTTCAATTTTGATCTTAAGGAATGAGTTTAAGGCTGACTTGAAGAAGTTTGATGAGGGTTATCTGTAGGTGGTCTTTACCATTACTAGTTTTTTGCTCTTTGATTATTGAATGAATTGACTCCCCAAACGTGAGATGGGAGTGATGACTACTGCTTTTTGAAATAAGAAGTAAAAATAAAAATAAAAAATAAAAATAAAAGATACAAGTAAAAGAGAATGAAATAAAAAATAAAAAATAAAAATGAAAAGAATTGAGAGAAAAAGAGAGTAAAGAAAGAAATAAGAAATTCCTGAGGGTTGTCCTTCTTGTGGTGAGTTCTTGATTTTTGGCCAAAATGTTCTGAAAAATAAAATCAAGCATTTGATGCTCACAGCGTGGCCAAGGTAATGTTTTACAAGTAGACCCCTCAGGGATGCATACCAGGAGATGGAACTTACTTTCATAACTTCCACTCCCCACCAAGCACCATAAATGAAAAAGAAATTATGCCATAACATGTTGTGGTAATGAATGTCTTGAAAGATAATTTATGGCATGATTAAAGAAAGAAAAGAAAATAAGAGAAAGATTGGGCCATATCTTGATGAAAGGTCCAAATCTTGAGGGTATGATGTTGCAAGGCCTTCCGAACCTGTCCAAAGAATTGACAAGTGCTCACAAAGTGGACAAGGTGATGCTTACAACAAATTTGGGTAGAATACACCCTTAAAGGTGCATGCCAGGAGAGGAACTTACTTTCATAAACTCCAATCCCCACCAAGCACCATAAATCAAACTCTTGAGGCATTTGGGCCGGGCTTGTCTGGATACAAAGTGTGAAAATCCTTGACAAGGTCTGGGGAGTTGGTAAGGTTGGAAGCTGGTTCCCAAGTTGTTCTTTCTGGGTCTTCATTGAATCCTTTCCACTCCACTAAATACCATAATGAACCTCTCTTGAGTTTTGAGTCCAGAACCTGAGCCACTTCCCATTCTTCTTGCTCTTCCACTATTACTGGAGGTGGTGGTAATTGGTGTCGATTTGGGATAGTTGATTGCTTCACTGGTTCTAACAAGGACACATGGAAAACAGGGTGAACTGACTTCCATTGTTGAGGCAACTTGAGGTGATATGCATGGCTGCCAATCTTCTTGAGAACTTCAAAGGGTCCCAACCATCTTCCTGAAAGCTTTTTGGTGGGTCTTGTTGTCTTGATGTTCTTGGAAGCTAGCCATACTTTGTCCCCAGGTTGGAAATCAGGTGGAATTCCTCTATTTGTATCTGCATACTTCTTAAAACGCTTTATTGCTGACTCTAATTCTTCTTTGACAACTTGCTGTACTGATTGGAGTTTTGATGATAACTTTCCAGCAGGTGTATCTTGAGAAATGTGAATTGAATCAAAGCTGGGATTTCTTCCATAAATGGTGAAAAATGGTGACTGTTTTGTTGATGAATGTTCTGCATTATTAGAAGCAAATTCAGCCAGAGGGAGCCAGGTGTGCCAGTCATCTTGATGGTAACTGACATACATCCAAAGATACTGTTCTAGAATCTGATTTACCCTCTCTGTCTGTCCATCTGTTTCAGGGTGAAAGGCAGTTGAAAGATCTCTTGATATCTTGAGCTGCTGACACAATTGAGTCCAAAATGATGAAACAAATAATGAACCTCTATCACTAACAATACTGATTGGCAGACCATGTTTGGAAAAGACATGATTAATGAATATTTGAGCTAAGTCCAAAGCAGTTATTGTTGAATAAGTTGGAATAAATATTGCCATTTTTGAAAATCTGTCTACAACTACTAAAATTGAATCAAAGTTGCTTGACAAGGGCAATTGGGTGATAAAGTCCATTGATAAAGAATTCCAAGGACCAGATGGAATTTGAAGAGGCTTGAGTAATCCAAACTTCTTATGGTGGATGTTCTTGTTTCTTTAACATTGCTGACATGAGGACACATAGTCCTTGATTATTTGATTCATGCCAGCCCAATAAAATCCCTCTTGATGAGCTTGAGGGTCTTCTCCTGGCCATGATGGCCAGCCAATGGTGAATCATGACGCTTTTGAAGAATGTCCAATTGAATTTCATGATTTCTTGGAATGACTACTCTATCTTTGAACAATAATAATTTTGCTTGAGGTTCAAGAGAATAGTCTGGGACTGATTCTCCTCTTGCTAATTTCTTGAGGATTTCCTTATAATCTTTGTCTTGCCATACCTGTCTTTGAATTTGATCAACTACATCTGAAAAAGCATCAACTTTAATTGAGAAGAATCTTGACTCTTGAATTTCATTTTGCTTGAGAACTTGATGAAAATTTTGAGGATTCTTGCTGATGAAATCTACCCCCCTCTCTGGGTACACGTCGTCCCGACGTGACAAGGCATCTGGTAAAGTGGCCAGCCTGCCTGGGCGGTAAGTGATGATGAAATGGAATTCAGATAGAAATTCTGCCCAGCGGGCTTGACGACAAGTAAGGACTTTAGAGGACATAAAATACTGAAGGGAACAATGGTCTGTCAAGACCTCAAAGGAATCAGAAAGAGAAAGGAGAAAAGCTCTCCAGCGCTTGAGAGCCCAAACTATGCCAAGGAGTTCCTTGTCATGAATTTCATAGTTGAGTTCAGCTGGTAAGAGCTTGCGACTATCAAATGCAATGGGATACTTTCCTGAGTCATTCACCTGACTCAGTACAGCACCCAAGGCATAATCAGAAGCATCAGTCTCTACAATAGTTGGTAGAGAAGGATTAAAATGACAGAGAATAGGAGCAGTGGTGAAAGCTTCTTTGAGTATCTGAAACTGACTAAGAGCTTCCTCATTGAAGATAAAGGGAGAATCTTTTTTAAGGAGGGGAGTGAGAGCAGAGATTTTCTTGGAATAATTTTTAATGAAACGACGATAAAAGTTGGCAAAGCCAAGAAAAGATTGGAGGGCCTTGATGTTCTTGGGCTGAGGCCAATTGAGGATTTGTTGAACTTTTGAAGAATCCATCTTGAGGCCATCACTTGAAACAAAATAGCCCAAGTATTCCACACTTGAGGCATGGAATACACACTTGGAGGCTTTAGCAAACAAATTATTGTCTCTCAGTCTTTGGAGAACAGAGGCCACATGTTTAACATGTTCATCCAAAGAGCTAGAGAAGACCATAATATCATCTAAGTACACTACAACAAAAATGTCCAAATAATCTGCAAAGATATCATTCACCAGATTTTGGAATGAAGCTGGAGCATTGGTTAAGCCAAATGGCATAACCAAATACTCATAACTACCATATTTGGTTCTAAAGGCAGTTAAATGCTCATCCCCCTCTTTAATTCTCAGGAGATTATAAGCACCACGCAGATCTATCTTGGAGAAGATAGTAGCACCGTTAAAGACAGTAAGAAGCTGATTCATTGGAGGAACAGGATACCTGTTCTTCCTAGTGACAGCATTAAGTTTGCGGTAGTCAACACACAAACGAAGACCACCATCCTTTTTCTTAACAAAAAGGACAGGTGCTCCTGTTGAGGAGGAGCTTGGTCTGATGAAACCCTTCTCTACATTCTCTGAAATGTAGTCCCGCAGTGTTTCTGACTAATTCTTTGATAAAGAGTAGATAACACCAACTGGAGGTAGAAGACCCTCCAGTTTGATATGATGATCACAGGCATGGTGTGGAGGAAGTTTCTCTGCTTTCACTTTGGAGAATACATCCAAATATTTGTGATAAACAGGAGGGACTACCTTCAGCACAGTTTCAATCTCTTCTGGCTCTTCATCCTCATCCCAATGCTTCTCCAGGGAGGCATGAAAAGATAAAGGAGGAAGGTCCATATCCCCTTGAAAGAGATGAAGTGAAGATATAGAAACATCTTCTCCAACATCTTTTATCTCTTTGAAGACTTCATCTCTTAATGGAAGTAATGAATGAGAGGGAAAAATGGAGGGGTTATAGACAGAAGGAGGAAGGGAAGGTGTCTTAAGTTCACCAACCAGAGCAACACTGTTGACAGCAGTGGATAAGTCATTACTAGTAGAAGAAATAATACCACTAGAATCCTTATGACTAGAATCATAGGTGATCAATCCATTTTTCCAATCAATAATGGGATTAAAATTGTAAAGAAAATCATAACCCAATATTAGGTCTTCTCCCTTGGGTGAATCTATGATAAAGAAATCCCATTCAAAGCTTGGGAAGGAAGGTAAATCAACTACCCACTTGGTATAATGGGTGATGAACAGGGAAGTGGATTCATTAGAAGCCAGAATGAAAAGAGGAATCTTTTTAGGGAGCTCTGACATGGTCAATGAGTACTTGAGAACAAAATTCTTTGCAATAAAGGAGTTTGTAGCACCAGAATCAATGAGAATACTATAAAAAATATCAGAGATTGAAGAAAAAATAAGAAATTTTAAAGATTTCTTGACACTAGTATTCAGAGTGCACAATTGTGCTCTTGAAGGAAATAAGTTAGAACCATTGAACACATCATGATTCCCACTCAGGCTTTTCCCTGCTTGCTAGGGAAGCCTTTTGATGACCCTTGCCTATTTTCAGGCCTCTTGAAGCATTTTTCAAATGGGTGTTTACCACCACAATAATTGCACAAGCCTTCTTTAATCCTCCTCTCCTTTTCAGAACCAATTAATTTGTTGTCCTTATTGAGGAGAGTAGCATGAGGCTTGTCTTTGGACACTTGAAAATTCTTCCCCTTCTTATTCTTCTTGTGATAAGGCTTCTTTGATGATGAACTTTGAGGAGGCTTGGAGGAGTTGGATCCACTGATTGGAGGATTCTTCTCTTGATGACTGCCCTTTTCCTTCTACCTCTCATGGTACCTGGTATCTAATTCCAAGGTGATATCCATGAGTTCTTGAAGACTATCAAACGTTTTAGGGTGAGAATCCAATTGTTCCAACAATCTTGATGCCAAGCCTCTTCTATACACATGAATATAGGCCCTTTCCCCCCAGTCTCCAATTCTTGACATTAAACTTCTGAAATCAGCTATGTACAAGGAAACTTGACCACTTTCCCTCATCCTCAAATTGTCCAACTCTTGTTCAGCTTTTCTGACTTCATTGGGATCACCAAACAGAGTGAATAACTGGGTTTCAAACAACTGCCAGTTATTGAGGAGATAAGATGGGTCTTCATTGGAGATATTTGAGAGGTAAGGTTCAATCCATTTGCCAGCTCTACCAGTAAGAAAAGAAGTTGAGTAAAGCACCTTGTTCCTGTCAGAGAAGAAGCTTGCTGGGTCATTATGAAAGATTAATTGACAGGATTGAATGAATCCTCTCAATTTATGAGCTTTAGTACCATCAAAAGAATCAGGTGCCTTCATTGATGGAGTCTTGAATGCAGGGACTTTTGAAGTGTCCCTTGGGGCAACTGCTTGAGTGAGTTGTCCCATAAACTGAGTCATTTGCTCCATCATCTTGAGGAAATTTGGTTCAGCTTGAGAGACAGAAGGTTGATTAGAAAGGGCTAGATTTGGAGCCTCAGGAGCTTCAGGAGCACCTGCCAAGGAAGCTGTCACTTCAGTCTCCTCAGATTCTTCCTCTTCCACAGACTCCTCCCCCTCCTCATCTTCAGCTTCCCCCAATCTACTTCTAGGCCCTTGAGAAACACCAGGATAACCACCCAATAGTCCATAGAATGATCTTGATCTTCTAGACTTCACACCTCCTCTTCTGGAGGGTGCTGCTCCTTCCATTGGTGGTCCTCTGTCCAAATTTTCACTCAGTTGATGAACTGATGGTGTGCGGTCAAGAGGAGCCCTTGGTGTAGGAGTGAGAACAGCTTGATGTCTCTGGGATCTTGTATTCTTGGCTGGTGGGCTATGCTGAACTGGCATCATGAAAGAAGAATGAATAAAAACTTGATGATACTTTGAATAAAATAAGGCTTGACCAAAACAATCAAATGAGAATCTTGATGAACTTGAGAGATCAATCAATAGTCTTGAAGTGAATCAATATGAATAGATCTTGAAGAGTGAAGATGACAAAGTCAAATTTTTATGAATAATCAATTTCAATCAATAAGTCAGATCAAGTAAATCAAGTCAATTCAAAATCAAATCAATTAAGTCTTGAGGAATTCAATCAATATCTTCAAAAATCAATTCAATTTTCTTGAGGAATCAAATTCAAATCAATCAATTAAATCAAATCTTGAGGATAAATCAGGTATCTTGAAGAATCAAATGAAGTCAATCAAATCAAATCAAATCAATCAAAGTCAATTCAAAATCTTGAGGTGAAATCAATGTCTTGAGGAATCAATCAATCAATCAATAATCTTGAGAAATTTCAAAACCAAAATCACTGAATACCCCAAATCAATAAAATCCCTGAATGATGAATCAATTAACCCAAATAATTACACTCAAATAACCTGATAAAAACCTGAATTCAGACAAAAGAGAAATTAGAATGATAAAGAATAAAGTGAAATGGTCAGCAGAATTTTTGAAATGAGAAAGAGAATCAATTTTTATTTGAATAAAATGAATGAGATGAAAATTGATAAGAGAGAAAAATCATAAAAATCATAAAAAATCATAAAATAATGAAAAAATCATAATTGAAGAATGAGATAAATGAATAAAATGAGTGAAAGGAAAAGAAGCAATTATGAGTTAATTAAAATAATGTCACAGGGGCTCTTCTAAAATGAAGAGGGCCTGGCACTCAGTGAGCAGACTTACTTATGGAGGGCTCAGAAGAGTACTCAAATGATAAGAGTAATGGAGTAAGAGGATAAATTCCTAGTCATAAAATAATAAGCATAAAAGATAAGAGAGACAAAACAAAAGCAATAATAAAGAGCCAACCACAAATAATCCTGTACCACTGTTTCAACCTGTTCAGAAAAGAGAAAAGGATTAATAAAGGATATGGCCACCAGGACTCTACTGAACAGGTAAAGGAAGGCAAAGACTAACTTAATAAATAATAAAATAATATTTCTTAAATGAGAAATAAAATGATATTAAATAATAAATCCAATATTTTAATTAACTGGGGGAAAAACCCCCAGGTGGGTGAAGAGGGGCTGGTATATGTGAGAAATACCAGCCTTGGAGCTTGAGTGCTGAGATACTTGTCTGTATGCTGGAAGAAGCTGGATGTGGGATTGAATCCTGTATTGGTGAATCCAATACAGGTTATACAGTCAATACAGGTATTTGCGCCTGTATTGATTACAGGACTGTGTTTGGTGAATCCTGTATTTGGGTCTTGCCTGTATGAAAGTGTATTGAGGTCTGGAACTGTATTTGGAGACTGTTGAATGAAACCCCCTTGCTGATTGGGTTTTGAGGGGTATCAATGAAGTAATGATTGTAGAATATGATTGGTAATGCCCCTGCCTCCTTGGCTGTGACAGCATTTCTTACTTGTTGGTAATAATAATAAAGTGCCATCAATGTATTAATATCTATCTTATTATATTATTTCCTATAATATAATTTATATCATTTTATTTATTCAAAATATATATATAATTTTATTCCATAATTATAATATATTTTCATTGTTAAAATTATTTTGAATCTTATTATTCATTAAAGTAAGACATTCAGAGTACAATAAGTAAAATATTTGTAATTTTTACTAATTCTTTCATAGTCAAGCCTTACACAGTTATATTTTGCTTGAAAAAGTTATTTTACCCTTTAAGAGTACCAAAAGTAGGGATAATCTTTCCAAATAAATGAAATTTATAGTTTACCCAATAATTATCTTCTTTTATTGTACATTGAAGCTGAATATTATCATACTTAAAGAAAGGCTCACAAGACTATTTTGGGCTAATAACTTATCTTTAATAATAATTTTTTTGAATTTTTACTGTTGAAAAAGACTCATTTGTTTTCAAAATTTCAAACAAAATCTCAATTATGATGAAAATTCTATTTTGAATATGCATAACTAAAAAAGGACTATCCCTTTGATTTCTAATCAATTTGTTTATTTCCATTTTTTCTAAAATCCATGGTAGGAACAAACTGAAATTTCCTACTGCAGACAACTTATTTTATTAAATTGATTATTATTATTATTATTATTATTATTATTATTATTATTATCATGATATTTTTATATTCTTACTATTATTATTTTTGTTGTTGTTTTTGTGATTTCTTTTGTCAAATTTTAAATTCTTGAAAATTTTGTTTTTGTTTCTTACTAAACTTTCTTGGAGAACTGCATTCAAAGGCTCTGTATAGCCTTGTGCTGTGCAAATGTCTGTAAATATTCTTAATGTGGAAGTCGGTATGGAACTTGATTATGTATGAAAGTCAACAATATTCAGCTATTTTACAGTACAAGGCCATAAAGAGGCCTAGACATTAGCTTTTTTCAAATAAAATATAAATTTGAAACAAAAAATGAAAACCAATAAAAATAAATAAAAACTATATTAGTAATTCATAACAGTAAAATAATAAAATCTCCAAAAAAGTGATTAATTTTTCTTTTTTACCTTCCAGAAAAAAATTGCAAAGCAATTTAAAAGAAAGAAAAATAATGATTATTATGGAGATAAAGTCAATGAAATGAACAAGAAAAGTACCAAATATTATCCCATTTTCTTCTTGAATAAATATTTGATTTTTAGACTCATTTTCTCTATTTTTTTCTCTGAATGTTTGAAGAGAAAATGATTTTTCAATAAGCTCTCTTTATATTTTATGTTATTTTTGCAAAAACAATTCACATATACGTATCTGTCTTGAAAGTAAAATTCTTTGGACCACTGATGGCAACACAAATTCAACTTTGTGCTAATCCCTCAAAAGGAGAATTTTAATATTATATTGCATTCAAATCAGAAAAGAAAACTGAATCAAAATTTCAAGTTCTTATTCCAATTACTCTTGGGATGAAGGTTCAAGTAAGAGAAATGGTGAAAAAAAATTCTAGTAGAATAAAGTTAATATATATATATAGAAAGATGTTCTTTTGAGTTTTAATATTTACAGCTATTATCATCATTCTCACAGAAAATATACCCAAAACATAGCTATTTTTGATCCACTCAATAATAAAATCCTTCTTTCAAATAAGCTACAAGTTAATTTAATGAAGAGAAACATAAATTTTATGGTACAAACGTAATTGAGAGGATTTTACTAATAGATCAGAATATAGCTGCTCTAGATATATGAATAAATATTCTGATTTATTTTCAATAAGGAGAGCTACAGGTTTGGTAAGCTATTTAGATGATTCAGGTAATCTACTTTGATATGTTTGTGAATTGATATGGGTATCATTTCATGCTTGATTTAAAAATGTTTACAGAATGTTGACATGCAAGACCATGGATTCATATGGTTGAAATTGCTAACTTTATTCGTGTTTTTTTGGAATAAATGGAAATTATATAAATTTTACCTTTTTGTAGCTTTAATATGGGAAATGTATCATTAATATTCAGAGATAGAGTCCTAAGTAAAAATCAATATATAGAAGCTTATCTTTTTTTAATTATTTCAATCTGCTATTACTAGCTGATATTATGTTTCAGCTTCAGGAGACTTCATTATTTCTTGATAGAGTAACTATAAGAAATAGACCTTGAGAAAATGACACATTTCTTCCAATTTCATGTTTTACAAATTTTCATAGAGTAAATTTGGTGATTAATTTTTCTTTCTCAGTTACATTTAAACTAGTAGCCTTTTCTCATTTCCCTTTTATATGTAATCTGAGCCAATGTGCCATAATGGGGACTCCAATTTGTTTGACCATGTTTTCAAGAAATATTTATGGTACAGAAAGGCTTCAAGGTTTCTTCAAATTCCTGTAGGCTATTTTCTTTTTCATTTTGAGGTATCAACTGTTAATTCTAAACTCTTTTATAATATTGAAGTGATAAAAAAATAAATAAATATAAATTTCTTTGTCTCTCAAGATAAAGAGAGCCACAAATTCATTGTATTAATTTAAACACATATTTAAGAATGAGTGACCTCAAAATAAGAAATAAAATTATTTCTAGAATGTAAAAACTATACCTTGAATATAAATTAAATAAAAAAATTTCAAGGAATAATAATAAATTAAGTAAATAATTGATTTAAAGTATTCTGAAATGTATAAGGGAATTATTTTGTAACTTTTTATGAATCACAAGAATATACTTCGGAAGGCTTATGATATGATATAAAATATTTATTAAGGGTATTGGAGAATTTTCTGAAAAATGTTTCCCCTTAAAATACTTCACCTGGGACATGAATTTTTTGAGTTAAAACTCCAGTTTTTTCCACTGGACTGAATACTTGAAGTGCTACATATAAACGTTTTGTTAGTAAGGAATAATCTCTTTGTGTGGATGTAAGAAAATATATATATGTTTTACTTTGGTGATAAATGTCGCCTTTAATGATAAAATCAAGTCCATATCTTTCTCTTTCCCTTCTTATGACTCACTGCTATATGCTACCAAAGCTCCTCTTGAGAATTTGATAGTATGAAATACTTTTGATATATACTGAATAGAAATTAACTGTTATTTTTACTTTATATTCAAGTGATATTGCTTAATTTGACTTTAAGGAATTTATTCTGGGCTCTTGAAGCCTGTTTCTCTGATTAAAGAGGAAAATTTGATGGATATGGTTTCTATTTCAAAAACAACTTCTGTTAGATAAAATAGATTAACTAAGCGTATCTGTCCCATAGAACCTTGATTAATATGTAATATAATTATCTTATGAATAACTTCTTCTAGCTCATTAAGTTTTCTTTCGGACAAAGGGATAGGAGTATTAACTTATTCATTCAGTTTTTTTAACACATTTCAAAGGGAGAAATAATCTATTATCAAATCTTGTTATGTGGATGAAGCGGTATGAGACGCAAATAAAAGTCTTTAGTCTTTCCTTTTTTATTTATTTGAACTTGAATATGAATTAAACTAAATGTTTTATAATATAAAACTTTGTTTATCATATAGCTGTCAGCTCTTGAGCTTTGAAAATGTTTACCAAACACTTATATTGAAAAATTGAATTCAAAATTGATAGTGTGCATATCTGGCTTGATTTTCTTCCAAAAATTTTATTGTTAAGATTAATTTCCATCCTATCCTACAATCTGTATCAAGGTCATCTCCCATGTCAATTTCCCAATGGAGAAGCCTATTTCAGGTGTAGCCATTTTTCTCATTGTGAATCAAGAACCAACTCCCTTTTCAAAAGATTCAGGATTAAACTAAGATAAATTTCTCTCACTATCTGAGGCATCTCAAAGTTTTATCTCACAGCCAGCTTACCTGAGAGTTATTTTCAATAGGATTTTGAAAGCAAAATTTGTTTAACTCTACTTATTTTAATGAATTACTGTTTCTTCATTTTTGAATAACGATTCTTAGTAAATCTCTGTTCATTAATTTCTTTTAATATCCATGAAATGGATACTCTTGTTCTATGGCTCTGAATTGAGACAGATATCTTGGTAGATCAATTTCCATTTTCAACTTTATAAAGTCCAAAATTATCAGGAAAAAATAAAAATGGGGGGAAAATACTCTAAGGAAAAAGAAAATTTATTAATTGAATATTTTCTTGGTAGCTATAAAGATTATCTCTTTCGAAAGAAACACTCTACAAGAAAATTATTCAATAAAAAACACACACATTCAGTAATTTTTCCATTCAATTTTTTATATAAAAAGGGTTTGAATTTGGAAAAAAAATGAATCGGGATGAGAAACGAGAACTCTTCACTTTTAAATAATATTCAACTTGAGATTATCAAAACAATAGAAGTAAATTTATATAGGCATTTTGTGAAATTTTCAATTGATACCAGGGAAGAACACGTTTCCTCTTCCCAATGTTGTTCTAGAATCTCTTATTGCCAAAGCAATTCCATAAATTGGGAAATTGATTTCAAATTGGATATTTTTTCATTCTTTCATCTTTAAGCTTTATCAGTTATTTGCAGGACTGAGGCACAAGCGAAATTATGAACTTCTTTTCACATGACACAATGGGCCAAAAGGGCAATTTTCTCTTGAAAGTACCAAACCCAAAAATTGAATTCTGATGGAATGTTCAAAAAGAAATATCAAAGAAATGGCCTATCTCAAAGAATTTCATACATCTGATTGTCTCCAACCTTTCGTAGGGATCTCATACTGGCCTCAAAACAAGGTGAAATTGGTAAAAATGGTCCCTTCCTTTCATTTGTTCTCTCTGAGATACGATGAGATGGTACCCTTGTTTGATAAATAAGAGAAAATAATTCCCCAGATCCTTCAGGATCGTAAGATATAATAATGAAAAATTCAGGTTTGAAATAACCATAACGTTGGAGTTTAAATCAAAAGGAAATAGACATTCTCAAATTCAAAATGGTTTCATATTCAGTAATCAGTTTTCAAAAGCAAAAAATGAGATGTGCAAGGATTTCTTATTGTGAGGGGCTTTTTTAAGCACAAGGATATTTTTCCCATAATCATTTTCAAACCCCACAGCTTATGAAGGAGAATTTCCCTCCCAATATATTTTTCACTTGGGGATAGAAATTGGGAAATATTTAAGGGACATGAGCCTAATTTCAGGACAAGATAATTTAGAGAGAAAACTGGAGGCTTTGAATAAGTCAATAAATTCCTTTTGTAAAAAGGTAGTAAGTATGGTTGTAAGGGTGGTTAATGGGGAAAATAAATTCCAAATAACCCTATTGTATGCCATATTTAATAGAGTAGAGATCTCTGCCTCAAGAAATAATTATGATGGCAAAGAAATACTGAGAGAGTCTTAATGGCCAAAGCCTGAAAAGTATATCTATTTACATTTGGTGTTTTAATAGTAGTCTGAATTCAATTTCATTTTTTTCTTTGTTGGTTATCAGGTCCTAAAAAATTCAGCTTTAATGTTTTTGAAATTTATGAGAAACCCTAAAAAGGCAGATTGCTGATATGTAAAATAATATTTTGAAAATTATATGTATTATAGTTGGCTTTATATTCTATAAAAGGTATAAAAGCAATCTCAAATGTTCCTTTCAGGAATGGTATAGTGATTAATGTTTGTTTTTTCAAAAAACAGTATGAAGCTTGATATTGTTTCTTTAAAAATTTAATATTCATGAGAAAAATGATATTGAATAGCTTGTTTCTTGGAAAAAACTAACAAACTTTTCAAAAAATAAGAAATTTGTATTGAAATTGAAATAAACATGGCGGCAGGTTCTTTTTTCAAAGACTTTAGAGGGTATACATATATTAATATAAAAAAGTTCCGGTATGCTTACAAATATTTTCCAAGTCTTACTAAACTTATTCATGTATTGAAATGAGTTCAGAAAATGGTTAGAATTCATTTCTTCACTACCTTATACAGCTGAATATATTTTTAAAAAAGTTAAAAAATAAAAGAACTTATGAGAAATTAAAAATATGTGATACAGATAAGAAATACAAAACCACCAATCGAGTACTTTCAATTGGGGGAAATGAGAATTTGTCTTTCATTTTCTTTATAAAGGTAAAACTGAAGGGTTATTATTTATTTATTGTCTATTATAAATAATAAGCTCATTCTCTTCGATAAGAAGAAAATCTAAGTATAAAAAGAAAATAAAGCCAAAAAATAATTATGAAAGTGAGAAAGAGAAAAAAACATCAATCAAACTAAATATACATTTATTTATCAAAACTAAGAAATCAATTAAATATTCTTCAATTTTTGTAAGTTTTATTTCAAAAATGTAAAGAAAAAATGGTTTGAATAAGATAAATATGATAATAATTGATTAATTTTACAGAGTGATATTTTGCAAGAGTCATTAAAAGAGCAATTTCAAAAATTGAGGCATCTTTACATTTTATTTCATTTTTAATAAAAAACAACCATTAAGGTACACCAGAAATACTTCCAATTGAAAAAACTGATCAAAGTGGTAATAAGATTAAGTTAACAAATTATTTTAATTTTTTCTTTATTCTTTTGTTTAAACTTATGATAGTTTATTATTTATAGAAAATATCATGATAGAAATCAATCTCATGATGTTTGAAGCTAAGATGCTGTGAGCCTGCAAGCATGTACTGGCTTACCTGCTACACCGTCTCCATCTTGAATTTTTGTTTCACTTCATTATTAGGTTCAAACTTTCACTTAAAAAGTTAAAATTGATTATTTTAAATCCTGATGATGTCATCAAATCTTATGACATCTTATGACATCTTATGACATCATTTCAATTTGTAAATAAATCATCAATTATTTCCTTGATGATGTCATAAAATATTAATATGAAATCATTTCTATTCTTGTATTTACAATATTTAAGAGGACCATTCTTACCTTTGAATAATACCTCCGAGCTCAATTTTATATATATTTTTTACATTTTAAATTAGATCATTTATTACTTCAAAAAATATAAGATCTCTCAAACTTTTATTTCGTAATTTATATTACTTAAAATTATAAATTATCTTTGATATTATCAGTGAAGCTCATACCACTAATAATACTACAATTCAACTACAGTGACGTCTCTGTTATCTCTTCTTAACAGTATTCCACTCTTAATTAATTTATTAATTCCTTTTATATTAACTGGAAGTCACAAAAGAGACCCCAGCTTACAGATACAAAAGTAAATTTATTATAGAAATATTTAGAATGATCAACCACTTGTAACAAGCTTGGTAAATCTCCCCTCTACATGGAGTCATAATAGTTCAATTGAACAAATAATACTTACAGGGTCAATTGGCCATTTGATGTCCATTCATAATTCAAAAAGTAACTGGCCAGAGCTGGGCTATTGAGAATATCTTGCTCTCAACTTCCATCAAGTAAAATTACAATATATATTCTAAACCCCATTTTGGGGAATTAAGCTTTCCCAGCTGGCCTAAATAGACCATTTTTTGCCCCTGGAACACTTCTTTGCACTTTTTCAAAAAGGGGCTATAATCAAACAAATCGGCAAAAAAGACACATAAATACCAAAATTCAATAAAATTATTAATTACTCAAAAAAGCCAATGGAACTATCCTTATCCTAAAATTATTTTTGGAAAATTTGTTTTCATATTTAATGCCTTAATCCCTCAAAACCTGTTTTGATTTGAAAGACGATTGACACAGAATTTCTCCAAGAAAATGATACTCTGAGAATATTAATGAATTGGACAAGCTCAATTCTTCAAGAGATGAAAGTACTGCTTATATCATTCATTCATACTTTTTTCTTAAATTATCCATTAATCCCATGGGGGAATACGGCTAAAGGGTTTTCAAGGATTATTCAAGGGGAAGTTCAGGACCAGTTGTAAGAGTATTAAAGCTCAATCCATCCATTTCAACCAAATAATGGTAATACAGTCTTCAGTAAATCTATTATTGATCCATTAAAGACCCTTTGGTAATACAATTCAACCTAGTTCATTTCCAAATTTTGAAAATCATATTTTCCTTCTGGCTCTCAATAAAGAAATTTAGATTCATACAGCTTGTTATCCAGCTTGAAGAGATGAAGCTCCCAAATCCTCACGTATACTGACTTCTCTTTCACCTGGCTAGTTAATTCAATAGATTTGGGTTTAAGCTTTTCCATCTCTCATCCTTTGATATTAAATATTGTAAATTTTAAATTAGTCATTTGAAACTTTCCCTCACTTGTTGAGTGGATATTGGTGGTAATATCCTTACTAATTCCTTTGTTATTTTTGAAAAGGCTAAAGAAGTGACTCAATTTTCAGCTGGTTAGCTCTTATTTTTTGAATATTATTATTTGTACCAATTGTTTTTTGAAAAAAAATACATTATCTTATCTCTTTGATTATTTTGTATTTTATAAAAATAATTCCTTCTTAACTGAGTTTCAGGACACTTTTAACTTCAAGCTACCCTGTGATACCACTAAACAACAATCTTTGGAAATGGTAAGAATTATTTTGTGTTTAATTGGAATTGATTAAATATTAAAATTTTGTCAATAAATTCTCTTTGAATCTCAGGTTTTATCTGGAAATTTTTCAAATTAAAGCTCCTATAACCTATTTAAATAATAATAAATTTAATTAAAAGAATTTGGTGGAGAAAAGTTTAAGAAAAATATAAAAAACTAATAATTAAAGTTAGAAAAATCCTTATATTTCATTGAAAGAAAATAGATAAATATAAAAAAGAAAAAATCAAATGAAAATATATTTATTTTTTATCCAAAACCAATTTAACATACATAAGTTTTGATAACATTTTCTTGAATTTCTCGTCACTTTAATAATAAAAGTATTAATTACCTTTTAAAACTGAAATAAAATTTTCAACCAATTTACTTATATTCATTTTTATCTTTGATTAATATTTTATATGGCTCCATTTAGTTGTACTTCATAGATTAATTTAAGCTATGATATGTCTGAATCATCATAGAAGTAAAATAATTAATTTACCAGCTTTTAAGAAATTTCTAAATGTAGTTAGGGTAAGTACCATATTGATTTTATTTTGGATTTCTTCTAAATCCTTAATTGAGAATTTCTTTTCATTTTTTAATATTTCTACGAGAACTTTTCTATCATTCAAATAAAAGACTTAAATTAATAAATATAAAGAGAAAGATCTATATTTGGTAATGATGAAATTTTATCTGTAAGAATTATAATCAGTCAAAAATAAGTATTTAGTTTTAGATAGAATTTTTCCCAGGAAATTTGAAAAACATTTATATTTTACTATAATCTTATATAATTTTATCTATCGAACCTGAAAATCAACCCTGTTAGCTTCTCAAAAATGATATTTTTGAAATGAATAAAACGGAATGGGAATTGATCAACTTTTGAAGAAAATACTTTAATATTAAGAAATGTTTTGATCAAAAAAAATCAGATAATATTACTCGATATGAATAATCACTTAGCAGTTTATGAAATTATACAATGAAGTTTCTATTAATAAGATCGATCCAAATCATATAAGCTTTCATATTACATTCACAATGAACAAAGTGACTCCACCTGAAGGAAGGTGTTTCAGCTGAAAATTAGCTTGGACCAAAAATAGAATGATCTTGAATCTTTCCTCTGAACCAGGCTGTAAACAGGATTTGAATGTTTTCTGATTTCTCAGGTCATTCCAAGACGCTGTGATATTGAAGAAGCTTCAAGATTATCTTTATTTGGCTTTAGATAGTACATATAGACTATATTATATCAAATATCTCAAGAAGCTTTGATTAGTTAAAAACTTTCCAGCTCTAGTTTTATCTTCATTCAGCTAATATATACTATAGATAATTTAACCTATATATATAGGGTGCTGGTAAAAGCATGTAATCTCTTACATTTTTTTACCAATTTATGGTCAAAACATGTAAGTGACCCAATTATTTGAAAAAAAAACTCAGGCCTAGTTTTAAGAAATCTTTCAATTTTTTTGGCCATTTTTTTTTGATTATGTGATGCTAAGATCCCAAACTCTTTCCATAATTTTTTTTTCCAACTTCTACCAATTAGCAAATTTGGAAAAAATGGCCAAAGTCTTTCAAAAATTAATTGAAAACCTTCCCACTTATAAATTTCCCTTTTTTTCAAATAATTTTGAAAAACGTTTTAAGTGGGACAAGTGCATGCCAAAAAAGGTGTTTTTTTATTTATTTTTTCATCTTGGGGATATGAGTTTCTGTACATATAAAGGGGCCATATTTTTGATAAAAAAACTGACCAAAGGTGTATTTAAGCAATTAATAATACAGAGCTGGGGGATAAGTGGGATAAATTGTGTGAAAAAAATAAATCTGGATCAACCTCTAAAATATTGGGTTTTTTGGAATTTCATTAACAATACCATAAAGGTTATCAACAATGGCATAAGTATTTTTCAAAGAAAATTCAGAGTTTTTTTGGGAGAAAATCCTTTGTTTGGGAATTTTTGGCACTTCTTTCCAAATACAGGCTTTGTTTTTTAGTAAAAATGTGTACGCTCTTATGTGTTTTTACCATTTTGCTTATGTTCTTTTACTAGAACCCTATATTTATCCTTATGGTGGCTCAAAAGCATTTCTATCCTGGATGAATTCCTCATCTTGAAATTATTAATAGTTTAAGCTCTTTTCTGTCTTATATAGTCAGTTTAATTCTTATTCAAAAGAAAGAAAATAAAATCCTTAAAATATTTCTTGAATTAAATTATTCAAAAGAATAATTATACAGAGAGAATGTATAATCCTTTATATTTAGGGTGTTGGTAAACCCACGTAAGCTTTTAGTAAAAACACGTAAGCCCTTACGTGTTTTTACTAAAAACTTACGTGTTTTTGCCATCAATTGGTAAAAACACGTAATTGTATGGTAAAAAGACATAGGGGTGGTTTTTAAATGAAATATGGATATTTAT
The DNA here is from genome assembly GCA_023105745.1 of Austropuccinia psidii. Classification (NCBI taxonomy): domain Eukaryota; kingdom Fungi; phylum Basidiomycota; class Pucciniomycetes; order Pucciniales; family Sphaerophragmiaceae; genus Austropuccinia; species Austropuccinia psidii. The sequence goes on from JALGQZ010000003.1 coordinate 6,097,615, forward strand.
GGCATTTTTAAGGCCATTAATGGCATTATAAATGCAATAAAGGTCCTTATTATTGCCATTTATGGCATTTTGAAGGTTATTGATGGCATTATCAATGCAATAGAGGGACATATTAATGCCATAAATGGCATTATAAATTCAATAAAGGGAATTATTAATGCTATAAATGGCATTATTAATGCCATAAATAGCATTTTTAATGCCACAAATAGAATTTTGAATTCCACAAATAGAATTCTTAATGCCACAAATGGCATTTTTAATTCCATAAATAGCATTATTAATTCCATCAATGGAATTGTTAATGCCATTTATGGTATTTTTGAGGCCATTTATGGCATTGTTAAGGCCACAAATGACATTAACAATGCCATTTATAGAATTTTTAAGGCTATAAATGACATTAAAAATGGAATGAATGTCCTTAACAATGCCATTTATGGCATTATTAGTTTCATTTATAGCCTTAACAATTCCATAAAGAGCATTGTTAATGTCATTTTTGGCCTTAACATTTTTAGTAAAAACACGTAAGGGCTTACGTGCTTTTACCAACACCCTATATTTATTATGATATTATTCATATAATTATAGATTTTTATTTTTCTTTCATTTTCTGTTCCCTCTTATTATCATTGATGCTCATCAATTTTTTCATAAATGAAGCTCTTATTTCTATTTTTTGAACAGAAAACAATTGTGTCATTTTGGCCTTTTTAAATTCTTTATTTGTTATTAAAAATAGCAGTGGAAGGGTCTTTCTAGAAAATTATGTTACAATCAAAAAGCTTACAGCTTTGATGATTTAAAATTTTAGGAATCAGAGGGCTCACTACTATAAGCAATTTAAATAATTTTTACAATTAACAGAAACTAAAGAGACCCCCATTTTAAGATTTCTAACAATTGTCGACCTCTTTCAAGTAAAAGCTCTTATGATTTCCTCATCTTTAATTTTCAGTAGAACGTAAAAAAAGAAACCTTTACTAATCAAAAAAACTCAAAATTTAAAGAAAAATTGACACATTAAAAGAAAACATCAAAAAAACAAAACTCCATAATATCAGAAAATTACATGTCCTTCATAAAAAAATTATGATATACTTAAAAAAATGAAGTAAAATCAATAAAATACATTTTTTAAATTAGCAGAAAGGGATTTTGTGTTACTGATTTTCTTCAAAAAAGAATCACAAAGGGACTTGAAATATAACAATACAAAAAAATATAGAAAATTAATCAATAAATTTTTTTATCTTTATTTTTTTTGGGAAGTAATTTCATCCTTTTATTTAAATTTTTGGAGAAAAAAACATTTTTGATATGCTTTTGTGTGTTTCTCTGTTTTTATTTTCCCTTCACAAAGCCAAGAGGAAAAAAATTTTAATTCAAAAAAAAAAAGGGGGAATTAATGATAGGAAATGAAGTAATTATATATCCTATTATTTTTATTAATTTGAAATTTCAATAGTTCTTTGGATCTTAAGAAATGATTACAGATTTACTGAATCTCTGAGGATAATTTTCATATATTTTTATAATTTTTTATCCAAAAATTTAGGAATTTTCTTTCACTAGAATACTGTTTAACTTAATTCATGATTCAAATAAAGAGTATTATCTCAACTTTATCAAGGCTTTACAGAAAGTTTATGATTTCCAAAGATATATTTTTAAAAATTTCATCATTCTTCAATTTAAATAATATGACCATCAATTAATTAGAGTAATAATAAATTAAGTGTATGAAAAAGAGCTCTATTTGTGAGTTTGGAAATTTTCTTACAGTAAAATGTTGAGAAATTGCTATCCAATACCAATACAAATATATGAGTAAATTTCTTGTGTAATGCTCAATAATTCAATTTAAGCATGGAAAGGGTGATTCTCACTATGCTTTGAATTTTTTGGATATGGCTCTTAAGTGATATTTGAATCATTTAAAGCTTACTTCCAAGAAAATTCTAGCTTAATTCTTTCTCCCATCACTTAAAATACATCACTTTTATGAATACTAAAATCCCTTAATCAATACAAATACCAGAAATAAAAACAAGGAATCCATGTAAATCTTATCTTAGAAATATTCAAATAGGAATTATTTATAATCCCATGAACTCTTCTTTATGTATATCCAATGTGCAAAAATCTGTAATTATTTTAGGTTGAAAAAATTTATCAAGATGCATTAAACTTCAAAAACCTCTCAGAATCTTTGTATATAAATTTTTGAAGAAAGGTTTGGTAACAAAACCCTCTTATTACAATCTTTTTTTTAATATTATATAGATTCAAATTATTGAAAAAAATAGATGATATTTTATCTGTTCAGAAACAGATATTTGTTGATTATTTGAAATGAATTTCTAATATAAATATTGTATTCGATTTGATTTTTGAAGAGAATTGAAAGAATTACCTACCATGCCTTTGATATAACATGAACATTGAGGAATTGAAAATTTATTAAATAAACTAGCGTTGATAATTGATTTCTTTTCTTTTGAATTTTCTATTATTTGAAAATTTAATAATATATCTTGAAATAATTGAAGCTATCAACTTATTAAAAAAAAGAAAAAACAATTTTCATTTTTAAATAAATGGGGAATCCTCCATAAGTTCCAATTATTAAAAAATAAATTAAGATCTGATTAATGAACAAAAAAAGAGCGGGAATTCCAATTGAATATAAAAAAATAATACAAAAATAAACCAAATATAAAATGATATCAATTGATTAAAATTAATATTTACCTTATTAATACATTAAAATTGAATTTACTCAAATTCAAAATATATATTTGAATTGAATTCATATGATATATATGTATATTGGGTATTTTATAGCTTCTCTCATGATTTTATCAAAGCTTTAACTTACAAGATCAATAATTGTTTATGAATATTATCTTTTATCTTGAATTATTCAAATACTGAATTATATCACCATTATGTAATAAGAAAATTTTATTTCCCAACAAAATATAAATTAATACTGTGGTTTTCCATACCATTCTTTTCACCAGGCTCAAGCTCATAGTACCCCATAACAGCAGTAAATCCAGCCTACAGGCAGACTTACACTCAAATTTTACACCAAAAGGTCAATTTTACAGCAAGAAGTTAGAGGTATTCATAACACCATGGCACAGGCACCAAAGGGAAGTGTATGTGTTTAAATGAATTATTCAATTTCATTATGAATATGTAAAAATTAAGCTACATATAGAAAACTAGTTACAACAAATAAGTTACACAGCCACCTTGCATTCAAAGTCACATGATGCAAAGCCCAACCCCATGGAATTCCTGCATTTCATTTACAACACAGCCACAGGAGTGCCTTATCTTATATCCACATTAACCCCACTTGAAACCTTAAAACAGAATAAGAATTATTTACACCACTCATCACCTCATGCAAGCCAAAGCTAGTTAAAACAGTCTGTATGCAATACACACTTCTAATTAAATCTCAACCACATGACTATGCACAGCATGTGTCAAACTAACAAATGACATCACCTCATACACAATCGTCAAGTCATCAGTGCAAGAAGTTATCACCTGACCTCATTTTAAAGTTCAAAAGGAAGAAAAACACCCATGACACCTGCATAAATTACATGACCACTTCTACCAAGCACAAAATATGACATATGCAAAGTAAAATTCAACAGTTATCATGTAACACTTCCTCACCAACAGAATATCATGTGACAGAAAAAAAAGGCTGTGCACAAGAAAAATCTTCAGCCAAAAGGAAATCACCTCATACATGCAAGGAAAATCTAAGAATATCACATCATAAACAGTTCACCAAAAGACCATCATGTTATTACTGGAGGCTGTGCAGTGAAGAAATTATCACCAAACATTAAATCACCTTACCCATGCAAGAAAAGTCCTCACCAAAAACAAAGTCACATGATGGAATGAAGAGTAATTAAAGTACAAAAAGACAGCTCCCATGGAGGGCCCCCTGGGCTCCCAAAAGGTATGAATGGAGGAGCTCTCTACCCCCAAAATTCAAATTTCACCTATGCACATTATATCCCCTGCACAGTAGAAGCATAGGAATCATTCATCCCTCACCTGGGAGGTAGTTCAGTATATTATAATATATTTACTTTCCCAGTAGCTAAGCTCAGTGTAAATATAGTGTTTAAGACTACCCAGTAGATATGCTGTGAGCCTTTGAGATATGACCACATATCCAAAAAGGTCACAACAAAAACTTCATAATAATTATTCTCATAATAATTATCTTGAAACTATTGGAAATGCCATAAATAGGTACAAACTCTGAGTTAACTTAGAATCTCATGGTAAAATACACATATATAATTTTTATGGCATATCTGTAAAGTCAATAATTACTGAATAATAAGTAATAATACCCTAAAAAAGAGATAAGATCTTATTTAACTCAGAGCCCAATGGAACAACATGTGAGATTAATTTCACCATTGGTCTCCCAATAAAGAACTACACATAAAACAATTTTATGACTATTCTCTAAAGTCAATACTTAAGGAATTAAGCTGAATATGGTTTTTAGCTAATATCTCTTGAAATATGCATGATATATAGTTAAACCAAAGACAAAGCCACCATGTACTTGCTTTAAGAACACAGATATGAACTTTATTTGAAAATTTATAAACAATGTTATAACCTGTAAGGGTTTATTGAACAAAATTACTGGAGCTGTTGACCACTTTGTTGTGAAAATGGTCCAAACTTAAGAAAAAGTGGAAATTAAGATTATACTAGTTTATACGTGAAGAATGATGTAATCTCTATCATAATATTAAAGGTATAACCCTTTGAAATCAAGGTTTGAAGTTTAAAATACTGAATTTCAACAGAAAAGATGAGTTACAAGAAAAATGATCAAAAAAAGAGCTGTGATGATGTAATTAAATTCCCTTGGAAGTTTAATGAAGACATGAAAAGATATTAGAATTCACTCTCAGAATAGCTGTAGCGTGTTTAACTTAAAAGATATTAATGATCAAAGCTTAAGCTTAAAATTGATCATTTATGATCACTTACTGTAATCTTATTTTAAGTTTAACAGTTATGTAAGTGATAGAACTGGTGAATAATGTTGGATTATTATTAATACTAATTAAATACACAAAGCTTAGGCTTCTGCCAAGCCTATGATGTCATCAAACTTAGATTTATATTGATAACTCTAAATAATGGCATAATAATGAGATAAGATGGTTTTATTGTGACATAATCATCACTAAACCTTAAAATACTGATCATTTCCAGTGGATAATATCAGTGAACGTCCACTAGAAGCCTACTGGAATATAGAAGGGAGGTATTTACTATAAATAGAGCTCTTTTTTGTCTATTTTCCCCTCTGACGCATCAAAACAATAAAACAATTAAGTAAAAAGGTAAAATCCTTATTCTTTATATGTAAATCTCTTATATTATCAAAGACAAAAGGTAATCTTTATTATAATCATCATTTTTGATGCAATTACTTCAATTTGTCAGTTGTTTTGTTATAATTCTCTTAAAAATCTCATTTCCACGTAAAATCAACAAAATTTGTAACCTCTTTTATTTTTATTTGTGAATACAATTTAAAAAAGTTATATTTACAATATTTGGCATAAATTCTTCCAAAATTATCATATTAAATGTCAAAAGTAGTTTATTTTCTCTTATTATAATAATTTCTCTCTATTATTACTATTAATAATTCTTCAATTAATATAAATAGTATTTATATTCATATAGAACTTTAATATTACCAATATTATAGTTTTTAATTTTGTTTTATTAATAAAAAACAATTTTTTACACTTTTATTATTTGTTGGTAACAATAATAAAGTGCTTTTAAATATATTAATTATCAAATATAAATATATTTATTTATTATATTATTAAATTTTTTTAATAGTATAATTATTTTTTATGCCATAATTATAATAATTCTTTATTATTATAATTATTTTTATCTTATTTATTTTATTTATAAGGAAATTCAGAGTAAAATAAGTAAAATATTAGTAACTTTTACTTCTTTTTCCATAGTCAAACCTTACATTTGGGGGCCTGGCTGTGATATTCACTTGAAAAAACCTTTAAAAAGATTCTAATTGGGCTTATCCAATAATAAATTATGATTATAATCACAAAATTATGGAATAATATAATATTTATCTATTTTAAAAGCTATTGAGGCATTTGGAAAGCAATTGTACTGTCTTACATGTGGTTTTTCACATTCTTAGACTTGCAAGAACTTTCTTTGAGTGACTCTACTTACTAAGAAAGAGATTTTATAAATCAAATATAATTTTATATTATAAATTGATTTCAACAAAAAATCATCTTCATTTTTTATCTTATTCTTTCAAAATAAAAATATTAAAATATTAATAAATATAAATACCAAATAAAAAAGTTATTTTTATTCAATTTTTATTCATTTATTTATTTATTTCACTTATTCTGACATATGAAAGCAATTTTTACGTGGAAAATTGCCATATCTTACCAAAAATAACACTTTTTGTATAAAGACTTATATTTATTTGTCTTTTTTAGTGTTTGAAGACTATCCAACAGAGGACAACCAAACCACTGTTGAAAGATTGGTGGAAGAAACTTGCCAAAGTTCCCCAACACCAATTGTCATTAAGAAAAAGAAAGTTAAGAAATTAGACTTTCCAGGACCCACTAACCAGGACTCTGAAGGTGAGTTCCTCCTTTATAAAATTGCCATAAAAAGAAATTCTTGTCCTGAAATCTTCTTATTTTTTATTTCTTACATTATGACTACCAGAAAAGGTTCCCAATACTACATTCAATCAGATGGAGCTGGACTCAGAGGTAGAATTGAGCCCACAAAAGGGAAGAGAAAGGGCACACTCCCCAGTGGAACAGAATCCACACAAGGAAGTGCCTTATCCCAAAGGCAAGTCCCAAAATGCCCATAATATCTGAACCAGAGTTAGAACTAAGTACAAGTCAGTCAAATAGGTACAAATCACATTCAAAGGTCTCAAATAGACATTTACATGAGCCAGTACAAGAAGTACTACAGAGTGTACAAGGACAAGGATTGGGAAAAGTTGCCACAAATACACCAAGGAGTGATGAACTCCTAGCACATCCTCAAAAAATTCCTCAAAGAGGAGGACATAGTGAGATACTCCAATGGATGGAATCCACTATCATCCAAACCTGAAATAAAAAAGATCAAGGAATACCATGCCAAAAAGAAGGATGCAACCAAGGAAGAAGCCCCAGTAGCTTCTACCAGCAAGCCCCAAGAAGGGAAGAATAAAAAGAAAAAGAACTGGAGAAAACCATATTCCCCAAGTTACAGGATTCCAAAAATCCAAAAAGATGCCATGGACAATGTCTTCAACATGGCCAGAACCTTGACGGAATTCAAGGACAAGGAAAAACAAATAATGAGACAACCTCATTTCTCAAAGAAATAAATTGTTCTCCAGATGTTGTAAATACTTTAACAGGAATTAAAAATAGTATTTTATTTCTTAAAAAAAATTAAAACAGTTTATTATCCTTATAAGAAATAAATAATAACTTATCATCTTTAACAATTATTGTTATACAAAATAAAAAAAAGTGGATAACATTAAATTTATTGCTGGAAATAATAAACAAAAAGTCTTAATTGACAATACTCAAAAATGAATACAAGGACAACAGGAATGTTATAAATATATCAAAGATATCAAAGATAAAACTTTGACAATCAATTATGATGTGAGTATTGATAATCTTACAGAAAAATTAAACAAATTAAGTATTTCTGTAGAAAAATTTGAAGAAAAGACTTAATCACACCAAAAATTACTTCTATACCATGTGGAAAAAAGGGATGAAGCAAGAATGAATCTGAAAGATGACATTCAAAGTGAAATAAGACTTATTACTGAATAAATGGATAAAATAAATGAGGCTAACTTGAATATGCCAAGGTTATCAACCACATTTTCTAACATAAAAATTCCTGTTAATCCAAAAGAGGAAATGTCAGGCTGAGTCTATGATAAAGGTGTATATGAGTATTTACAAGCTTTAACTATGACTGTGACACGGTAAAAATGGTTTTAAAAGATGATAAGATTGATAATAAATGATATAATTTAAGATTTAAAGGGCTTTACTATAAAGATATAGTGGTGGTGAGCGCTGTTGAAAGCCCTGGGTGCAGCTTTACCTGTTGGATTACAATAATAAAGACTACAATACTTTAAATTAAGAGTATACCTGATTATTTAACCAAGAGTAAAACTGTTTTTGACAGTTTACTAAGTAGGTTATTCAAGAGCAGGATGAGGAAAGGTTTTTGGCTGTGAAAAGCCCTCCTTTTATCCTGAAATTGAGGTGGAAAGGCTGCTAGACCTTTCCACATAGAGGAAGTGAAGATTTTTCACTCTCCAGGACAGGCTTGTGGTTTGCAAACAGCCTGTATACCCTGTATTGGGCTCAGATGTGGTTTTGAAACCACATCTGGGCAGTTTTCACCAATACAGGGTGAAAATTTTCATCTGGGGACCTCACAGCCTGATTCTGACGTGTATGACGCGTAGAATGCTGTACAGAAGCTGTATGGGACCCCAGTATTGACTGACATATGAGGTATTGAAGTAAAAACATGCTTCTTTATCTATTTGACACCTCATATTCATGGTTATGGGATATTATCCCATGGTAAGGCTGTATCTGACAGCAGGTGGGATTTTGACCTTAAAATGGTCATAACTCTGTCAGTTTTTGAGATATCAAGCTCAACGTTGGTTCATTGAATAGCCCTGTATGAGCTCTACACAATGGTACCCAACTTGACATGGTTATCATTAAATATGACAAAGTTATCCCATGTACAAGTATTTTTGTACATTGGCGTGGTCTGGTCAAAAGCTGTATTAAGCTTGTTTGGCCAATAACTTCTGTTGTAGTTGAGTTATGAGGAAATGGATGGCACCATCAGATAGACCTGATTTTGCTCTTTCCAAAAAGACCCCACTTTAGGTATCTCACACTAAAACTGTAAAAGTTAGATGAGAGGTGAATGTTTTGTTCACCCTTATTTGGTCTGAATTTGACCATAACTCAAGTAATACTGGTGCTGGCTCAGTTTGGCTGGTTACATTGGATAGCCCTGGCTTAGAGCTTCATTTTGAATACCCATTTGATGGGGTTAAGCCTCTCCTTCTAGATTTTAGATGAGAGGTGAAAATTAAGGTTTATGCTCAGCAATAACTTTGAGCAGGAATAACTTTGTTATTTCTTGTCCTATGGTGATGAGACTTATATTTTCAGGAAGAGATGAGTTTCCTCTTTCTTTTGATACCTTTTGAGCTAATTTGGCTCAGTTCCATGTTTTGGTGGTATTTTGGCTATACCATTGGTTTATGGTATTTTGGCTGTCATGCTTGTGCTCTGGTTTTGAGTCACAGGCTGACAGGAAATAACAAATCCATTCATAAAAGACTTTAGTCATCGATAAAATAACCAAGTCTTAATGAAGGAAGCATCTCAATTAAAAGAATGGCCAACACTCACAGGAGAAGGTGAATATGACCATATGTCATTTATTAAAACAATTAACATGTTACAAGAATATTATGCCATACCAGATGAATTGATCACTGCCAGATTACACTCACTGTTTGAGAAATCTGCATAAAGATGGTATTATAGCATAAGGCAAACAAATGGCAAAGATACCTGGTCTTGGTGGAAACAAGAAATAATTACCAAGTGGGCTAATGATTCCTGGAGGTACAAAATAGATAATGCATTTAAAAACTTCTTCTTTGACCCAGACAAGGATAAACCTTTGACTTGGTTCTTAAAGCAAGTTGAAATATTAAATGCACTGTACCCAGAAATGCCGCAAAAAATGGTACACATGAAAATATTTAATAAATGTGGAGGAGAATTGGAAAATGCCCTGAGAAGCAGATGTATAGAGCCATGCTCCACAGAAGATTATATCAATGCACTAGAAGACATAGTGACAAGGAAATTAATTTGTAGAAATTGGAAGAAATTGGACATTAAAAGCCCAAATAAACCATTTATCAAAAAATATAAACCAAGAGAAATTTTCAAGCCCAATACACCCAACAGTAATGAGCAAAGAAAGTGCCACAAATGTGGAGGTATTGGAAACTTAACCAATAATTGCCTTAAAAAAGCAAAAATTAATGAAATTGGGGAAACAGAGGACCAGAATGATAAAGAAGAAGAATCTGATTCTGAAAAGGACCCTGAAGAATCATAAACTTCTGGAAGTGATGAAATTAATATAATTAATGCACAAATCAATAATATTTATTTAATATATGAAGTACTGGATGTCAATTCAAACTTACCACAAGTTGGAACATCTGATATAGGTGTGACAAACATACAAGATGCCAAATTATATAGAGCCAAACTAGCAAAAGGGATGGGATATACAGCTGGAAAATCAAGTATAATTATTGTCATGGTGGAAAACCAAGAGGACAAAGTGAACTTAGATACAGGAGCATATTGTACCTGTGTTGGTAAGAGTTATTTTCAAACAATTGTACCAGATTGGGAAGAAAGAGTTATACCAATACAAGGAGTGAGATTTAGTAGTGCAAGTGAAAGCATGAAGTCCCTTGGAATAATTGACTTAAGGCTCATTTTTCCTCATCCTTCACAATGTATCAGATTGAAAGTAGAGTTTGTAGTAATGGAAAACTGCACTAGTAACCATTTTATACTTGGAAATGACTAGTTGTCAATTTATGGCATAGATATCTCTAACCAAAAAGATAGATATTTTACCATAGGAGATAATAAAAGACAAAAATTTGGCTTCTTCAATAACAAAAAACAAATTAAAGTTATTAAGAATGAATAAAAAAGCCCATAAAAGGATTTTTTCATAGCTGAACAGCTTAAAGAGGCAGAATTCAATCATGAATTAACAGAAAGAATGAAAGAAAAAAATTTTGACCTCTTACTTAAGTGTAAGAAGGCCTTTTCAACTGACAAAGAACCACTAGGTGCCATAATTGGACATGAGGTAGACATAATGCTTAATGTGGAAAAACCTTATCCACCTCTATTAAGAAGACCAGCTTACCCAGCTACCCCAAGAGCTGGAGAAGCTTTAGAAGTACATATTAAAGAATTAATAGACCTTGGAGTATTAAGGAAAGTAGGACATAATGAACAGGTAGAGGTCACTACACCTGTCATTATAACTTGGCATAATGGAAACTCAAGGATGGTAGGGCACTTTAGAGCTCTAAACACCTATACTATCCCTGACAGATATCCAATTCCCATAATCCGTGAGACATTAACACAATTATCTCAGGCTAAGTTCATCACAGCCATGGATTCTCTAAAGGGTTTTCATTAAAATGTCTTATCAGAAAATGCCAAAAGACTACTTAGGATAATAGTTCACTGTGGAATTTTTGAATATCTGAGAATGCCATTTGGTATAAAAAATGCACCTTCCCATTACCAAAGGATGATGAATACCGTATTTCTTGAAGAATTGTCAGAAGGATGGTTTATCATATATATTGATGATATTATAATTTGCTCAGAAACTTGGGATAGTCACTTAACAATACTAGAAAGAGTCTTGCCAAAGATAGTACCAGTGAACATGAAAATCTCCTTGAAAAAGTGTCATTTTGCATACAGTGAACTGAAAGCACTAGAACATGTTGTCTCTGGACTAAGCTTGGGCATAGATAAAAACAAAGTAGCAGCAGTACTACTGAATCCAATTCCCCAAACCAAAAAAGAAATGCAATCATTTCTATGATTTTCTGGTTATTACAGACAGCATATAAAAGACTTTGAAAGAATTGCTAAATCCTTGTATAAGCTCTGTTACCAACAGACAGTCTATGGAATTACTGAAGAAAGAGTCAAGGCATATTAAGAACTAAACAATTCCTTAGCAAATGCCCCATTTCTTTTAATGAAAGATTGGAAACTACCCTTTAAGCTATACATTGATGCTTGTGGAGAAGGACTAGGTGCTGCACTACACCAGACACAAATCATCAATTACAAACCTGTTGAAGGACCAATTTGCTTCATTTCAAGACAAATAAAGACAACAGAAGCAAGGTATTGAGCAAGCAAAATGGAATGCCTCTGCTTATTGTGGGCTTTAGAAAAATTACACTATTATTTGGATGGGACAGTGTTTGATGTAATTACATATTGCAATGCTGTAAGATCTTGATTAAACATGAAAACTCCAAATAGACATATGCTAAGATGGCAAATTGCAATCCAAGAATATGGAGGAAATATGACTATAGTTCATAAATCTAGTAATATTCATAAAAATGCAGATGGTCTTAGCAGATGGGCGCTGGCAAATACACTTGAAAATCCAGCATGGGTACCACAGGAAGAGCACCATATAGAAGGCATATATGTGTCACAAATATTGGCATAGAATTCTTTAACCAAGTTAAAGAAAGCTATAAAATAGACAAAAGCTTCCATATCTTATGCCAACTTCTAATGAAAGACTGTAAAGACCAATCACTTTCATCAAAACTAGATGAAATATGGAAAAAAGCATATGATGAAGGAATATTCCACCTCCTTGATGGAATCCTCTATCATAGAACTAAACATACATGTGTTATAGCTTTAACAGATAGAACTCTGATAAACACTATACTCCATGAATGCCATGATAGTGTTGCAGCTGGACATCTCTCAGAAGACAGAATACTAGAGAGGGTAAAAACCTGCTCTTGGTGGCCAAATTGGAAGAAATATGTTCCATAATACTGCCAAACCTGTGACAGATGCCAGAAATCAAGCAGATCCACAGGAAAGAAATTTTTAATGAGGATCAAACTCCAGGAACCAAAATCCCCCTGGGAAATAGTTCATATTGATTGGGTAACAGCCTTACCTCCAGGAGGAGACAAAGGTTACAATGCATGCCTAGTATTAGTTGACAGATATAGCAAAAACTCCAATGTTATTACCATGTCACAAAGATGATACAGCTATGGACACAGCCATAATGATATGGAATAAAGTTATTAGCCACACAGGGTTCTTCCAAAATATCATAAGTGATGGAGACCCAAAATTCACTTCAGCATTATGGAAAAGCCTCCATAACCTGTTTGGAACAAAATTGTCATTCTCAACAGCTTACCACCCCCAAACTGATGGTCTAGCAGAAAGAATGATATAGAACTTATAAAACATGATCAGGATATTCTGTGCTTATGGACTAGAATTCAAATATTCTGATAGTTTTACCCATGATTGGTATACATTGATACCAGCTCTTGAACTGGCATATAAAACATCAATCCATTCTTCAACTGGCAAAACATCAGAAATGCTAGAAAAAGGCTGGAATCCAAGACTTCCTTATGATACCCTCAAAAAGGACTTGGTATATATACACCCAACAGCAAGTAGCTTCAAATTAATGCTTGAAAAAGCAAGACACCATGAAAACACCTTTATGCAAGATTCTTTCAAGTATGCAAAAGAAAGATGGGATAAAAGTCATCAACCACCTGACATCAAAATATGAGACTTGGTTCTAGTGTCAACTTTGAATTTCAATAATATCAAAGGCCCAAAGAAATTGAAAGATTACTTTTCAGGACCATTTGTGATAAAAGCACTACATGGACCTAATGCTGTGCAACTAGAGCTCACAGGTGAATTAATGAAAAAACACCCAGCTTTCCCTGTAGGTCTGATAAAACCTTACAGCTCAAGTGAAAAAGAACTATTTCCACTAAGAAATAAACCCCCACTTGAAATACCCCCTTTAGAAGAAGGAGAAGAAAAGAAAATTGTGAAATTCCTTAAAGAAATAAGGACAAGAAACAAAAAAGAAAGAGAATACCTTGTAAGGTATAGAAATCCAACTCAAGAAGATAAATGGCTACTTTAGAAATATATAGCAAATTCTGATAAACTATTAAGAAGTTTCAGAAATGAAAGAAAACCTAAAGAATAGAAAATTAAGGATTATTTGGCTTCAAGACTAACAAAGTCTATTGAAGAGGTAGGACATTGGATGATACCCTAGTTAACTATATCAGATTGTGGTACAATCTTTTTTGATGGTAGGGAATGTGATCCTTTGAGATATGACCACATATCCAAAAAGGTCACAACAAAAGCTTTATGATAATTATACTCATAATAATTATCTTAAAACTATTGAAAATGCCATAAATAGGTACAAACTCTGAATTAACTTAGAATGTAATAAGTAAAAATGTGGAATTACTTCCACCATTATATTCCTCATGGTAAAATACACATATATCATTTTTATGGTATATCTGTAAAGTCAATAATTACTGAATAATAAGTAATAATACCCTAAAAAAGACATAAAATCTTATTTAACTCAGAAGCCAATGAAACAACATGTGAAATAAATTGCACCATTGGATTTCCAATGAAAACTACACATAAAACATTTTCATGACTATTCTCTAAAGTCAATACTTAAGGAATTAAGCTGAATATATGCCAGTTTTTGGTCAATGCATATATTCATGGCTTTTAGCTAATATCTCTTGAAATATACATAATAGAGGGTTAATCCAAGGAAAACTCACCACTTGAATACTGTAATAACACAGATATAAGCTTTTTTGACAAGATATAAGCAAGGTTATAACTTGTAAGTGTTTATTGAACAAAATTACTAGAGCTGTTGACCACTTTGGTCCAAACTTAAGAAAAACTATATATTCAGACTCTACTAGCTCATCTGTGAATAATGGTGTTATTTTTATCATAATATTCAAGGTATAAACCCTTGAAATCAAGGTTTGAAGTTTAAAATATTGAATTTCAACAGAAAAGATGAGATACAAGAAAAATCATCAAAAAATAGAGTTTTGATTATTTAGTTGAATTCTCTTGGAATTTTAATGAGGAAATCCCAATCTATCAGAATTCACTCTCAGAATAGCTGTAGGATGTGTAGCTTTAAAGTTATTAATATCAAATTTTAAGCTTAAAATTGATTATGTAAGATCACTTACTGTAATCTTATTTTAAGTTTAACAGTTATATAAGTGATAAAACTGGTTAATACTATTAAATTATGATTAATACTAATGAAATTCACACAGTTTATGCTTCCTCCAAGCCTATGATGTCATCAAACTTAGAGTTATAGTGCTAACTCTAAATAATGGTGTAATAATGAGATAAGATGGTTTGATTGTGACATAATCATCACTAAACCTTAAAATACTGATCATTTCAGTGGATACCATCAGTAAAAGTCCACTAGAAGCCTACTGGACTCTAGAAGGGAGGTATTTACTATAAATAGAGCTTCTTTTACTCTATTTTTCCCTCAGACGCATGAAAACAATAAAACAATTAAATCAAAAGGTAAAATCTTTATTCTTTATACATAAATATTTTATATTATCAAAGACCAAAGGTAATCTTTATTAAAATCATTATTTTTTACATGATTGCTTCAATTTTTCAGTTGTTTTGTTATAATTCTCTTAAAAATCTCATTTCCATGTAAAATCAAGAAAATTTGTAATTTCTTTTATTTTTATTTGTAAATACAATTTAAATAAGTTTTATTTACATTATTTGGCATAAATTCTTCCAAAATTATTATATTAAGGTTCAAAAGTAGGTTATTTTCTCTTATTATAATAATTTCTCTCTATTATTACTATTAATAATTCTTCAATTAATATAAATAGTATTTATATTAATATATAACTTTAATATTAGTAATATTATAGTTATTAATTGTTTTTTATTGATAAAAAACAGCTTTTTACACCTTTATTATTTGTTGGTAACAATAATAAAGTGCTCTTAAATATATTAATTATCAAATATTAATATATTTATTTATTATATTATTCTTTCATAATATAAATTATATTATTCAATTTATTTAATAGTATAATTATTTTTTACACCATAATTATAATTCTTTTTATCTTATTTATTTCATTTATAAGGTCATTCAGAGTAAAATAGGTAAAATATTAGTAATTTTTACTTATTATTTCATATTAAAACCTTACATAAGCTCAGTGGAATCTTATTATTGAAAAAAATTGAAATTATCTAGTACACGAGATTAGGGATACTACTCTATTAAAATATTTCACCTAGTAAAATTAACACCTTTTACCAAGATTTAAAATTAGCTTAACCCTTTGAAATTAAATATCAAAGAATCTTACCTCTTAAATTTAAACAAATAAAACTTCATTTTATTATTAACCACTCTTAAAAAAAACAATAATAAACCTTTTAAAATTATTTTAATCCATTCTAAATTTACCTTAACAAAATTACCTTTATCAACACTCATCAAATTTTCCAGAAAACCTTAAATAACCCATCTTACCAAACATTTATCACTAAGAAAAAACAACTAACCCCAACTTCACCAAAAAAATCAAAATTATATAAACAAGTATTTCATTAAAATCTCAAATTTAACCCAAAATTACTGAAATTATTTTTCATATTATTTATTGAATAGGTCTAATCTGAGACTTCTGAATTTTTTCTTCTGCAGTTGTAAATCCACTTACTAATTTTAATTTGATTTGTGAGCTCCAAGGAAGATTTTTTTGTTAGTATTTTAGGAGGGGAAGGCAATACACCCTTTCCACCCTTGTTTACAGGAATTATTAAAAATTCAAAACTATTTAACTGTGATTTCCCCCTTCAGGTACTACCTCATTTTAATTCAACACAAGAGGAGTTCCAAAAAATACATAAAGTGTTATTCAAAAAATGAAACACTTAATTTTTCTCAAAAAGTAAAGAAAATTTCATTTTAGAATAAAATCAAACTAAAAGTTATAGGATTATGCCAAGGTTATTTTTTTAAAAAATAATAATGATTCTTAATTCAAAAATACTTTGTTTTATAATTAAAAATTTCACAAATATAAAATTTAAAAAAAAAAATTCTTTCAATATTCATAAATTATATCTATAAGTGAGAAAATTTTCTTTACAGAATTTTATTGGCTCAAATAATGATTATATTTACTAAATTTTCATTATAATTTGGTATTTCCTATTTGATATAACTCTTGTTTCATAAATATTGAGATTATTTTCAATTTGAAATAAACAGTATCATTTTAATAAGAGAAGAAAATAAGAGGATATCATGTCTCACTTAATATATTCTTTAATGAGAGAAATCAATTTGATTTTAGGGTGACTCTTTAATTAAATATATATGTTCAGAAAAAACCTCAAGTACTTAAGACATTTTCTAAATAATGAAACAATTTAAAGTAAATTTTTTCTACTTTTAATATTATTTATCTATATTTTTCTATTAATTAGTTGTTAAAGCTTTATTATCTATTTAAATGTTTATGAAAAAGACATTTAAAGGATTTTTTTTTTTCAAAAAACAAAAAAAAAATGAAATTAGTTAAGAAGTAAGAATAAAAATAAATATGGAATTAAAATAATAATTTTATATGAATTTTTTATTTATTAATTTTTGACTAGCCTTACAAAAAAAAATATTATTATTAAGGCACTTTAATTATAAGTTTTTTTTGGTTTGAATTTCTTCCAAAAAATTCCATTTTAAAGTTAAATTTATTTCCTATCACCTAATTGAGTTCAATTTATATCACATTTCAAATTTTAAATAAAACACCTTCTGTCAGTTCTAGCCTCTTCTCTCATGATGATTAGGTGATATAATTCTATTAATCAATTATTGTCTTAAAATTTAATTTAACTGCCATAAATTTCTTTTTATATAAATTTACTTAATTTTTTTTCTTTTTACCAATTTTTTAAGAAATTTTTATAAAGATTATAATAAAAATTTCAAATTCTATTATCACTTTGTATAAAAAAGAAATCTTCACTTTCAATTTTATAATAATATAAATTTAATAAGATTTTATTGAATTTTAAATATTTAATTAATAATTAAAAACTTTATAAAATATTCTAATGTTAAATATAATGTTTAACATAATTTAAAAAACTAAAAAATTGTCTTTGAGGTGTGATATCTTCAAAATTTTCAAAATTAAATGTGGTGTTTAATCTAAAAATATTTTTTTTGGTTATTTTTGGTCATAATATTTTTAAAACTTTAGTTAGATTAATTAAAACTTACCTACTTATGATTAATTTCAAAATTTATTCTATTCATTAATTTATATTTTATTTTGAAATTTAATTAATTGTGTTTTTGATATATAAAAATATTCAGAGTAGTTTTTCTTAATGGCTATATGAAAAAAAAATTTAAGAGTTTTTAGATTTTCAATCTTCTTTTCATTTTGTTTTCTTTAATAAAAGTAATTTATTTTGAGATCAAAAGAAAATTGATTTTTTTTTTATTGAAATTTAATTCATGCATTTTTATTAGTATATTAAAAAATCAGAAAAATTGTCACTTTGGTTTCTTAATGTCACAAATTACAAGTTTTGAATTCAATACAAGAGAAAGTAGTCAATATAAATTCAAAAAGTTGGCTGTGTACACAATTTTAAAATAACCTGCTCATAATTCTCCCCTCCAAAAAGTCTTGTTTATATCTTGCACAGTAGTCCTTAATTTTTTGAAAAAATTGGGCCGGTCTACCTAAAAGTATTATAGTATTTTCTTTCCTTTTCTTTTGAGACAGCAGAAATCATTTTAAATTTTGACTGAAGTACAACTGAAACTAGTTAGATGAATGACTTTTTTTATAAATTTGAGGATATAAATTGGTATAACTTTTTAAGAGAAAATGAATTTCTTCAAATTTAGAAAGCGAAACACTTCCGGCTATAGGGTTATGAAATTTTCGAGTTGAAGGATACGGATGTGTCCAAAGGCTGATTTCTCAAACTACTCTACAGCTCAAGTCACGAAGTTTTAAGGCTTATGAAATGTTCATTAACCATACAACATAAAGAGATTTGAACCAGACAGGAAAGAATATGTAAAGAAACACATGCGAAGAATTGTTATACTACTCATTATTATGAAAACCGATAAGCAAAAGGAAGCATACTTGCTTGTCTCTTTTTCGAGCTATAATACCTATATTTAGCGTTTGGCGTATTTCATCGTTAAAAACTTGGCTGCGGCTATCATGACGATGAAATTAAAGAAGACATGAAGGGCCAGGATACCCAGATCTCTCCACCTATTGGAAAAAGAATAGTTCAGAGGCAGGAAGACTAGTTGTATAGACAAAGGAAAAAATAATCCTTATTTAGCAGAGAACAACTATCAGAAATTGTTTACATCAGGCATTAAACATACACTCATCACCCTTCGCATATTGGCAGTAGTGGCAATCCCCAGTCGAGTCAGGGTTTTGGATGTATCCACCAGTAGTATTGATGTAATTTCTTGTCCATTGGCCACATGTTTGCCCAGCTGGTGGTTGGAAAATGGAGCTATAGAACATGATAAGAAAGTTCAGACCTTGCCATGGCCCTTAGCTCATCAATGTGGGGGCTAGCTTACAATTCAGTGTCTTTGCACACTACGGGTAGGTCATGCAATTCATTAACCACCAATCCTGAAATAATGCGGGTATAAGGATTCAACTCATACATCCCTATAGATATCTCAAATCAGTTGCTTATGATTTGAACTAAGGAAGTGATTTTCACGGAGCCTACAGTATCTCCAAAACTTAGGCATCAAAGGTTGAGGGACCGTCACGCCGCAGAACAAATTCATGGTCACCGCAAGCGGTGCGTTGGTTTGGCTGGCGATGAAACTGCTGGGAGATAAGGCCGCAATGGCTTGGCCTAATGTCACCGCAAACATCTCGACTAGCCAAATCACTGTAAAAATCAAGGAATACCTGTTAAACTCATTCAAAAAACCACGCTTGTTAGTCAGTACTCACTTAAACAGGCGTATCCGGCGTTGCTTGATGAGTTTTTAAAGCCAACGAGAAAATACCATAACAAGAAATATGAGACTGCACAAAGTGTAGAATAAGGTACTTCCGCCATAAATTGGCTGAGAGCAAATACTTCTTCACTATAGGTCTTTGAAGAGGCTTCACGTATGAAAATTATCCTGGCCATGATAAAAGATGGTTGAATTTGAGAGATAATCTAGGATTAAGCCATCAACATGGGTATTAATAACTAGTCCAAGTGTTTGTAAAAGTTCTGCCAAACCACGTACAAGAACCGGCAAAACCCCTACAATGAAAATACTGAAGATCCTGTACTGAAGATCTAATACTCCATTGCCAAGTTGCAAAAACGTTAACCCAACAATCAAACTAATGCTGATATGGTTGAAAAGACGAGTAAATTGGTAATCGGCGTTTCGATAAAAGGACAGGTTTGATCGAGACCAGACAGTTTTGAGCTGGAATAAGAATGGTTGTGCATCTAGATGAAATTGCGAAAGGGTGGGATGAGAAGGAAACATGACCACTGTATGGGGCTATGGGAGAGGCAAGACTAACATTCAGTGGCCGCTAGCGGCATTTCATCTTTCAGACCTTGCTTCTCCCCTTTCATTCCGTATTTCGTTTCGCTATTCAAGGCAGCAATCACACGCTTATTTTCTTCATGTTCAGGACTTTCAAGCCATCTATCAGCCCAGTCCTTCTTACCACCCATTTGTTGGGATGTGCCTGCTCCGATAGCCTCAAGCATAAATTCGGCCGGATTGGCATTTTGAGGACAAACGGCACCATTCCGCTCGAAATATTGACGAATGACATGTGAGTCTTTTCCAATGTCTCCAAAATAAACGCACTTTCCCCCACTTTTGAGTAGCAATAGTCGGTCAAAGTTCTCAAACAAAAGTGCGTTGGGTTGATGGATTGTACATCTAAAAATTGCCAAGCACTTTGAGAAATATGCTCCGACGATAATCAATAAATGGCTGGACTCACAAAATAGCTTGTCCAGCAGAAGCTAATTTTCTTAAGAATCGAACAATATTGTAAGCACTTTGCCCATCTAGGCCTGAGGTTGGTTCATCAAGAAACAACAGTAGTTGTGGTTTGGCTGCTAATTCAACACCAATCGTGACTCGCTTGCGCGCTTCGACGCCTAAACCAAAACCAGGAAAGCCAATCATTGCTAGATACGAGAGGATATGTTGAGAAACAAGATAGAAGGCTTATGAGTGCTAATTAAAGACAAGAACTTTGCAAATCTGAGGGCGTACCATCGGCCAAGTCTTCCAGCTCAAGTAGCTGGATTACCTCTTCTACATAGGCATTCTTTTCTTCAATTGAGATCTTTGCTGGCTGCCTCAGGTAAGCAGAAAATCGAAGAGCTTCTCGTACTGTAGCAGTCCACTCATGAACATCTTGTTGTTCGCAATATGCGGTGCCTCTTTGGAAATCAGCGCCGGGTATCAAACCGCCAATTTTAATGTCTCCTTGGATCACCCCAGTGGTTTTGCGGTTTGCCAACACATCTAGCAGGGTTGTCTTACCAGCACCAGATGATCCCATCAAAGCTGTTAAAGTCCCAGGCTTAACATAACCATAAACTTCATGAAGTAACCTTCTTTGACCACCGGGGACCTTAACATCGTAAGTCAGGGCTTCCCAGGTGAATGGCTTGTTGGAAGTGATCAAGCCTTGTAAATCTTGTTGGGCAGCACCTTTTCTAAATTTCTCCTTGTTGGCTTGTAGTGCCTCATTGAGCTTCTTCCGCTCCGCGTTTTCTTTAGCAAAAACATTGATGGCAGGCATTCCTGCACCCAGAGACAAGTTTTCAACCGCCAGAAACAATAGCAAGGAGAAAAAAGCGATATAGCCACACTATCACATAAAGGATCAATCAGAAACTAATTCTCTTTTATATAAGGTGTAATGATTGAAATGGACACAGAAAGATAAAAACCAACTTCGATACCAAAATTTCTCCAAATGGTGGTCGTCTCGTATTTGAATTGGGCGCGGATATAATCACTCCCAAGTACTATTGGGTTTCCAGGTTTCGAGCCCATCAAGGTGCAAATTTGATTAGGTCCCAAATTGCTTGGGTACCCTGGGCCGTTTGGAAGAATAAAGCTACCTTCGCATGAACTGATGTGTTACCATCCTGAAATCAGATCTCATAAAGTTCAAGCTGGGCAATCTTGATAGTTCAAACGCGCTCACATTTGCATATTTTTGAATTCAGTGGCCATCAAAGCAGCTTAAGAAAAAAACCCATATCGAAGTTCATTTGACTGGTAAACAGCCATGACACTGGATTTAGATTGGGTAAGAGATCACTCACCGAACGCATAATTGACGGGATTAACATAATAAAGCTGGTGTCATCAATAATTTATAGGTAAGCTCCAAGCCATCTTCCGAGAAAAGAAAAGCGATAGAGAAGGATAGCGGAACAGACCCAAATTAACCATTTTTTCATTGCTTCTTCCTGGATCATGTACCCACTGTACAACACCATCGTAATCACCAACGCACTAGCCATTCTAGCTGCGGTGTCAAAGCTGTACGAAATTGCGCCCAAAAACCTGAAAAATGAGCTGAGAGCTAAAAATGTGAAGTAGACTATGACGACGTATGTAAAAAAGGCTTCAAAAGTCCTTGTTAAGCCTGCCATCATATACAACTACAAATCACAAAATGAGTCTCAACAAAACAAGATTGGAATAGAAAATCCATCGAGAAACTTACAATTAATGAAAATAAAAAAGTCTTGGGAGCAGAAAAGGGTATGTCCGAAATAGAATTTGCCAACGCTAGGGCACCTGGCCTAAAGAAGCAGAACCCCGTCTGTCTACGCATGATAGGCCTTCCCAGCATTTGTGAGGGGAGCTCCACAAAAGCTGAAAGATTTACGGATTCAATCAACAAAGTCCCCACTACGATTTAGAAAGCCAACCTCACCAGAAAAGACGTTGAATAGCAATCCAAGAAATAAAACACCACCTCTAAAATGTGATCAAATTTTTTTGTTAATCAATTATTATTTTTGTGCTTCCATCTCATCAATAGACAATTCACGTACCTTGTAAACGCGCCCGCAGAGGTTGTAGGCAAATTGACATACAGGCTTCCAATGATAATAGAAACAGCTATTGATGTCGACCAACTGAAGATGAGTCCCGAGCGATCTTGAAGTTTTAACTGAATATCTCGAATCACTAAAGAACTTAGTTGGTTAAAAAATGATGCCGTGTGAGGGGACTAAGCGGCAATATTTGGTCAAGTCAATAAATTATGAAAAAAGGACTTTAGAAGGATGAGAAATCTCAACCTTTTTAGAAGCCCCACGGCTTTTATCCCGTTTAACAGCATTCAAAAATTCTTCTCGCTCCCTATTTTCATTAGCAACATAGCTACGATGTTGTTCCATTTCACTTTTGACCCGCTGATAAATCTCACTGTCCAAAAACGCCTTTTCCATTTCTTCAGGTGTTTGAGGGACTGTAGCGGGATCCACTCCATCAGCCAATTGCCTTTCATTAACGTCAGTACAGCCAGTGAGAAAATCAGCCGTGGTCTGTCGAGGCTGATTCTTGAAACCCAGGTCGATAAAATATTGACGGGCCTCGGAAGTTGGACCAAAATAAACTTGACGCCCTTCGTTGATGAGACATACTTTATCAAATTGCTCATAAATTCTTTCTCCGGCTTGGTACAGCGTTACGAACATTGTAGTTTTGAAAATGTTGGTTAATACTCGCAGGGCTTTAGCGTATTGAAGCGCAGTAGAAGCATCCAATCCTCTGGTTGAGTTATCCCAGGCAAGAACACATGCCCTTGTGGTCATCATTTCAGCAATTGATACTCGCTTTCTCTCACCACCAGAAACGCCACGGACATGCGAGTTACCAACCACTAAGTTACCAAAGTCAAAAATCATGGTAAGAGAAAAATGGTAATTTAATTGAAAGCCATTAACTAACGCGTATCTTTTGTATGACTAATGCTCAGCATGCGCAAAAGTAAGTCCAAAATCTTTTGCTCAAAGATTCTCCTAGTTTTGTTTGGGAGACGTTGAGCAGGCACTTTAGTGGAAAGGGCAAATTTTAGAGTTTGACCGACAGTAAGTGTGGCATGATGAATGTCGTCCTGGAATCAGGAAAACGAATTAAAATGATATCGTTTGTATGGGTCCGGTTATGAAAAAAGATAGGGAGCCTCACCTCGGGATTATAAACTACTCTGTGTTGTCGAAACCAAAGTGTTCATATTTATCAGCTAATCCTGAATGAGGAATGGTGAAGAAACAAGTAGGGTAGGGTATCAAACGATAAATAAAGCGTGGCGTTCTCACTCTCCCTTGTAATATTTCTCCATTATCTTGGCATCTATTCCACCGTATTTTACCGAACCGCTCACATTCATGAAACCAGCGCGTTGATTTGCGATGACTTTTAAAAAAGTTGAACAACCAGCATTTGGCCGCCCGAGAACAAAACACATTTCACCAGGTTTAACGATCCCATTGAAGTTTTGGATTATTGCCTTTGCTGGACGAGAAGCTCGTTTCCTCTTGTAAAAAATTAGAGGAAACAAGAAATATTCCTTGATAGCATTTGGAAAAGTCCTTATCGGTAAGCGTATTCCACCCATGCCAGTTACTGTGAGATCTGAAAAGATGACGCCAAGACATTTAAAACTAAGTCCACTCTCGTCACGATTTTGGTCTCCTCCGCGCTATGAGAAATGAGCAAGGAACGCTGAAGATTAGAAGAGTGAAAAATGGGGGTTGATAGAGAGACTACAGACCAGAAAGTCTTCCAAATCAAAGGTGTCATTTTGACACCCCTCTTTATCTGGATGAAGACTGTTGAGGTCGGAAAGTGAAGCCGATCTGTATCAACGAAAGCAAGGGAAGGTTGAGTCATCAAGTCATGGTTGGAGATTGTTTGCGTTACCCCAAAGCTATGCTGGAGAATGGGATATATCATTTCATACTGAAACGTCCCACAATGGGATTCAGGAAAAATTTTCTCATTTCTATTTAAATATTTGTATCTTTTCATAATCAAATCATAGTGCTTTCTCTTGGGTGAACACCATTATAGATAGGTGGTATGTTTTCATGTTAATCTGGCGCAAGGCGAGGCGCGTTCATTGCGCCATGAAACCTAAATAGCATGAAATATATGATATACAAAAGAAAGCCAACTCAGAAGAAGCTATCAGGTGTGTGTTTCCATGGCTTCCCATTCCTTGTAGACTGAAAATGAAGAAAACCACACATGGGTGAGAAGGTCAAGATTTTGGGCCTTGCGCCATTCAGGGCGGAGAGGGACAGTCCACGTCAAGTTCCGCAGACAAGCTGCTTTATTGGACAGGTACAAGCCAAATTGAAAATTTTCCAATTCACTCGACCTCCCAAAAACAGCGCATAAGATCTGTTAGCCGTTCTCATGGGTGAACTGTAGGATATTACCATCAACAGCGCCCCTGGGACTCGCAGCCCTCAGTTGATTGCCATCTTGGAATGTTGGAATTTTTACATTTTTAGTAGTTAACATTCCTTATTATTGCCTAGAAGCTATCTTTGTAATAGAAGCTTCTTCACCTTTGTGCAAATCTTGTATTTTGAGTTGAATTTGGTTGGCTTGTGCAGTGCAGTACAAGAAAAAAATGTAAATTAGAAGGAGAAAAAGGGCGACTCACGCTTGAGAGAGTTCATTACTTAATGCTACAAAATTTTCTTGGGCCCAAGCGACATCAATATCTGTTGAATTGACAGTTACGGCTTTTTCTTGCGCTTCGGTCGGACAAGTCTCATTTGGATCTGCTTGTGTTGAATTGGTTTTTGATACATCACTTAGTTGTTCAATTGGCGTATGATTGGGAGAATTTGGCCGAGGTGCGCTTGTAGATAAGGAAGCATTTGGCATAGCTTCTGACTCTGAATCTTCCAAAGAGAGGTTGCCAGGTAGTTGCATGATTCAACTCCCACTTTGATTAATCAATACACCTACTGAGACCAAATGAAGGGTGAAGCAAGAGTAAGTGAATGATTAGCGCAAGTGAAAACAAGGAAGTGCGATTGAAGTTGAAGACCTGTAGGTGAAAAAGTAAGCAGTTTGGAATGAAAAAGAGAAACCTTAGTCTAGTATATTATATATTATAGATCTAGACGTGAGTGATAAAATCTGGAAGAATCTTTTAATTTATAGTCAAATTGAACAAGGCTGAAGCAGCTTTGAAGAAGGAGAACAAGCAGACGAGGAAAATAGGAGAAGGAAAAGATTATGATAGAATCACTGTATTTGAAGTCTATTTAACTTCAAAAAGAGAGAAATATTTTAGACGCAACCTTTCGCCTTGGCAAGCTTCGGGAGACCTGCGTAGTTTGTTGTCGACTACCATGTGTCCCAGCATTTTTTAGTATCACACGGGAGGGAGTTTCATTCAACTGTCATTCTCAGCTGTATAAATGATTAAGTTAAGGAAAGTATAGCTTGACTCAGCCCATTAAGTTAAAATTCAAAGGAAATAAGACGTCGAAAACAAAACCAGGCTCTAATGAGGAGAAACTTCTGTACCGGAACTTCTACATTTCATGAACTTTGCTTGAAACGCGAGAAAGCTCATTGCTGAGTCAGAGTAGCTCCGTTTTCGACTGGCGATAAGTTGAGTTTTGAAGCTTTTGGAGTAGTGAGGGTATGCTCGATGAGATACAAACAAGTTCAGGAAAACCAGCCTTTAAAACAGATCAAATGTACTGGTCTCTGAGCCATTCAAGTTTGGTTTATCGCATGATCATTAATGGAAATCATGGAACAGCTCAAGAAAGATGCGGAGAAGATCAAAAATTCCTGTTATCACCAACTTCAAGCAATAAGTCATAACAGGCAAAGTCAAATAGCTAACCAACTCAGTTTAGGGATGCTTGTCGAACGCAAGGCCACTGATTGGACATACTTTTTCACCATAAATGTAAGTTGGCCCCAAGAAATTCAAGCTAATAAAATGTGGAGATATTGCGGCTCAAGCACTTAGTTTGAGTATGAGACATTGGAGGCAGAAATAGCAATAGCAGACCTATCCACAGAGAGGATTTAGCTTGGACCTGGCGTTTAATTGATCCTAGGTTAGTTTTACGCCGGTGGGGGACGTCTTTGATGGAGAAAGCTCAACCTTAGTAAAAGTAAGAAGTCTTGCCTTAGCTCCCAATTTATGTGGCGGGCAGCAGGATCACTGATGAAGAGAACTAGGACCCTCTAGCTCTGATTTTGGTGATAGGTTGAGCTCAAATCTCAACAAAACTTGACTTCTCAATCTACCTTGCATTCACTAAGGGCCAAAGTTTCTATCACTCACAACTAAGCCATTCAGAATTCGGTCTATTCAAAGTGAAAATCACTCAAATTCGAGTGATCCTTGTTGTAAATATACCAAAAATATAATTTACAAGATGAATATGCATATAACAAGTTAAACCTAATTAGTGATAAATGCAAATACACACAACTATAAATTCAAGATTTCCTCACGATATACATCTTCCTTAGGGGAGATTTTTTCTATATATTTCCTTATTAAAAATTACTAATCATTTATTTTATATTTGATAAAAATTACCAGGTACGCTACTCTCTAAAGGGGAGATTTAAAAAAAAAAAAAAAAAATAGTCACTTGTATTGTAACTAGAGTAGCAATCTATATTAGATTAGTAATTATAATAAGAATATATTGAAATAAACCTAACAACAGGTTATGGGCCTTCGACTGCTAGCAGCGCAATAGTATCCTATTATATACCTCGGAATTTTTTTTTTTTTTTTTCTCTTCTCGACGATTAATATTTATTTTTTTATTTACCTATTATACTATATCACTTACATATTATTTACGTGACACTGGATCCTTCAACCACAAGATCCAGAAAACGTTTTTCGTCTAAAATGACCGACCATTCGAAAGCACTAGATCTCTCCAACCTAAATCTTCAAGACAACAATGACATCATTTCTCGGGCCGACAAACAGGCTGAAATTCTACATTGATTTTCCCAACTCGCAGAAAAAATTCAACCGCGATTAACTATTGATGGGGCAAATTTTAATACCTGGTCAAGGAACATGATTGAGACATGGGTGGCTTGTTTTATGGACGATGGAAATTACTTTGATATTACTGATAGAGACCCCGATCATCGTAGAAACTTAATTGCATTGTCCTTCATTCGAAATAGCACTGAAAGGGCGCTTTTTGAATCAGTTACATCCCGAATCATCATGCCAAATGCCAGGAAAGTTTACCAAGCGATAAAAAATAGGTTCAGCAAGTCGTCTTGGTCATCCATCATCCGACATGCGACTACCATTTTCAACCCGACGGATCAATCTCACGACATTATTAAGCATGCGATTAGCTTAGGCGAAACTATTCAAGCCATTGAAAGCCAATTGGGACCATTGGACAGCAACAAGGTTATGACACTATCTCTATTTTTTTCAGTCCCAACCATGCAATCTCAAATTACTGCGGCGCTCGATACCAGACTGGCTGCCAATCCCAATCTTCAAATTAACATGGAGGATATTCTCGATATTATACAGCAAGTTTCGAATTCTCCCAAGCACTCTTTGAATAATGACGACTTACAGTTGTTGAAGATAGATACATCGAGGGTTCGACCCTTAAAAGGGAAAAGCAGAATTGACGGACAACATATTCCTCCACCCCACACCCCCTCTCCTCCCCCCAATTCATTTTCTAAATTTAATCCCTCTTACTCATCTTCCCCAATATCTCAACGACCAGAAGGATGGAAGAAGAAATGGCTTACTCCGCAAAATCCTTGTTTTTATTGCGGAGAGGCAGGTCATTGGGCACCGGAATGTCCTGCAAGAACAAAAGCAGCATGTGCTAGATTGCACTCGACTCAACCAAAACCAAATGTTGCTAGTTTGGGAGCTGTACCTTTGCTCGAGAACAATGAAGCCTTACTGGACTCGGGAGCGACTCACTCAGTTGTAGGGAATCTCTCTCTCTTCATGAATGTACGACGCATTAATATGAGGCTTTCGGTTGCATCCTCCCATCAATTTAATGTAGATGCCATCGGGGACATTCACTTACTTACACCAGAAGGACCCTTGATCGTCCGTGGGGTTTTATACTGCAAAGATATATGTGGTGTGGTTTTGTCAATTGGGCACCTCATTTCCCAAAAGATATCGATTGAATTTATTGACAATCAATTTATTCTACACCAGGAACCGTACACTTTGAATACTTTCTATCGGAACTCGAGATGGTATCTCAAGGTTCACGATTATATCAAAGAACCATCTATTAATCCAATTGTTATTGCGCCAGTTTGTCCTCCCCCCCCTGTTAATCTCTTAACTAAACCAACAACTCCGTCTATGAATATTAGTACCCTATGGCATCAACGCCTGGGTCATTTGTCTATACGTAATATCAGACGACTATTGCAATTTAAAGCCGCTGATGGTATTCCTCAATGTTCCCTGGACGATGTTAACATCTGTCACTCTTGCTCCATATCTAAAAGCGAGCATCGCCCTTTTCAATCTCCATCACGTAATAATATCAAAGGTCCTGGTGATGTAATTGTTGCAGATTTGATCGGACCATTACCGACTAGTGTAGATAACAAGAAGTACTGCTTATTAATACAAGACTTTTATTCCAGACTGGTAACAGTCATACCTTTATCAGACAAAAGCGAAGCAAAGATTCAACTTCGTTTATGGATGATCCAGTTTATTAATGTCACACAATTCAAGATTAAAGTGATACGTACAGACAATGGTGCTGAATTTGTAAATAATTATTTTGCTGATTTTCTAAAGCAACAGGGAATAATTCATGAAAGATCGATGCCTTATGAACACCACCAAAATGGCAAAATCGAAAGAACCAACAGAGCGATTCTTGAAATTGCTCGAACTTCCCTACTGGCCGCTAATCTAGAGCCTGGGTTATGGCCATTTGCATTCAAACATGCAACATGGATTTATAATCGAACTCTGCACGGCGATAGCAAGCAAACCCCTTACGAGATTGTCAGTAGGAAGAAACCTTCACTTTTACCACTGAGAACATTTGGTGCCAAATCTTACATTCATGATCACAACTATCGAAAAGACCTTTCTCCGAGGGCAGTTATTGGTTATCATCTTGGTATAGCCCCGGATTCAAAAGGCTGGCTTTTCTGGATTCCCGAATCAAAAAGAATTGCGAGAGCTGCAAGTGTGAGATTCGACGAAGGGAATTTTTTTCCATACAATATTTCAAGCAAGGGATTTGCTATGTCTATTCAAGCTGAGAATTTGTTTGATCCTTCCATGATAAAAGAAATAGAACGACAAGATTCCTTCATATCTACGATAAATCATGCACATGACCTTTGTGATGTGATTCCGAATACTTACAACGATGCACTATCCTCAAATGAAAAGATACGATGGCAGGAAGCGATTACGGAAGAACTTAACAGCATGTACCAAGAAGAAGTTTTTGAAAAGGTTTCAATCAGAGAGGCTCTAAAGGAAGTTCCTCACGACAGCATTTTAAGTACCAAGTGGGTTTTTGTTAAAAAATACAAACCTGAACGTTATAAAGCCCGGTTGGTAGCCAGAGGATTCAAGCAAATACATGGTATTAATTTTGATGAGACGTTTGCTCCTACCCCCACCTTTGGAGCATTACGCCTTCTGTTTTCAGTTGCTTGTACTAATAATTGGCCCATTCGGACATTTGATGTCAAGGTCGCTTTTCTTCATAGTCTAATCGATAAACCAGTATATGTATGGCCTCCTAAAGGAATGGATATCCCGAAACACACAATCCTTAAACTACGAAAAGCATTGTATGGCACCAAACAAGCAGCGAGATGTTGGTGGCTCCACCTGAAGGAAATTCTGAGCCGGATTGGATTCACGCCAAATGGTGAAGATCAGAGCACCTATTGTTATGAAACAGACCAAGGTAAAGCGATACTATGGATTCACGTAGACGATGGCGTGCTCACCGCTTCATCGGACAGCATACTCAAAGAAATATCACATGAATTGGATAGGGCTTTGAAAGTGAAATGGGATACTTCGATTTCTAGTTTAGTCGGCATCTCAATTGAACAGACAACGCATGGTTATGAATTTAGTCAGAAGGATCTTATACTCAAGCTACTGGCCCTGAATGGGAGCAATATCACTGCGAAGTCACCTCTACCAGCAAACTGCGATTTGAGATCGAACAAAACTGATAAAATGGACAAAGAGTATTTGAGACATATAGGAATGTTACTATACATTGCACAAGGATTGAGACCTGACATCTGTTACGCAGTGAATTATCTTGCCCGATTCTCTATGGCCACAGACAACAGTCACTGGCAAGCATTGGAACACCTAATAGCTTACCTAAGGGGCACGATGGATAATAAACTTGTCATCTCAAAAGAACGTCAAGAAACAACGGATATCACCTGTTATGTGGATGCGAACTGGGGAGGAGAAGGGAACAGATCAAATCACGGATTCTTAATTGTACATGGCAAGAACCCCATTTCCTGGCAATCCAAGAGACAGGCGACGGTAGCGGCATCCACTGCGCAGGCGGAATATATTGCTTTATCTTTTGCCGCTTGAGAATGTTTATGGTTATCTAATTTATTTGGAAATTTCTTAAATGACAAATCTCCTTTACTGCTATCTGACAATAAAACAGCAATAGGTATTGCAAAAGAGTGTATCAGTAGAAAACAAACACGACATCTAATTCGGGAATTCAACCTTATCAACGAATACTTAGTAAAAAAGAAGCTTGACTTAAAATGGATATCATCTAAAGATCAACTGGCAGACATTCTTACCAAAAGCGTTGGACCTGTGACAACGAAGAACTTTACGAATTTTTTGAATCAGACTTGACAAAATGTTGTTTTGGAGGGGAGTGTTGTAAATATACCAAAAATATAATTTACAAGATGAATATGCATATAACAAGTTAAACCTAATTAGTGATAAATGCAAATACACACAACTATAAATTCAAGATTTCCTCACGATATACATCTTCCTTAGGGGAGATTTTTTCTATATATTTCCTTATTAAAAATTACTAATCATTTATTTTATATTTGATAAAAATTACCAGGTATGCTACTCTCTAAAGGGGAGATTTTTTCTATATATTTCCTTATTAAAAATTACTAATCATTTATTTTATATTTGATAAAAATTACCAGGTACGCTACTCTCTAAAGGGGAGATTTAAAAAAAAAAAAAAAAAAATAGTCACTTGTATTGTAACTAGAGTAGCGATCTATATTAGATTAGTAATTATAATAAGAATATATTGAAATAAACCTAACAACAATCCTGACTTTTTGCACAATGGAAATTAACTGGATTCAGGATTTCTTGATGTAAAATCGGCTTTGGATGTGGCTGTTTGGTTATATTTAAAGCTAAATAAATATGTATCGGATGTCCTTCTAAGTAACTTTCAAGAATTAATTCAAAATTTGATGACATTTAAAAGGAACTTTCTATTCCATTTTACACTTTCTTGTCAATTGGTAAATCTTAAATACCAAATTCGTTTCTATTTATTTTTTCATGAAAATTTAAAACTAAAAAATATTTTCCTAATTATATAGCTTACCAAAGAATTAAGTTTATTTTTTTGGGATGATTTGTTTATTTACTTTGTTATGGTAAAATAGTAACTATCTCATAAACTATTAAGAGATGGCACAGTGTAGCGAAGCTCACTTGTCAGTTCAGGTTCTTCCTGTCACCGCCAATTGATGAGAGGTGAGGAGAGCTTGGGTAATGGACAATGAGCAGCCTTTTAAAGTACAACTAGACAATTTCGGCATGCCGCATGTGCAGTGTAATTCTCCAACTACAAGACACTTTTTGCTACAAAGATATTTGGATGCCGCGTCTTTGTGGCACCTGTATCTTAACACCCTTCCCAAAAATGTTACCTGTTACTCATCTAACTCCCAAAAATGGCGGTGTTGAGAGATGCTTCGTCAATGCATCCGCCTGCATATCTTGTGTCTTGACCCAGTTGACCTCGATGCCAGGCTTTTGGATGGTATCTTTCATGAGGAAAAATTCCCAGTCCAGGTACCTCATGCATTTCTGAAATTTTTTTTTGATTGTCAATGGAGACCTGGATCACTGCCTGATTGTCACGAAAAATGGCTGTCCAGCTGAGAAAGTTGATTCATCGCGTGTGCCAGGTTCTGAATTGAATCTGACAGGGCGACGTATTCCGCTGCACATGTTGATAGAGCCACTACTCCCTGTTGTTTGGAACCCCACAACACAGGCATGTTGCCAACTTTGAGAATAAAACCTGACTGAGACTGCTCCAGGTCTCCCCCAGCCTGCATCACTCCACAGATTGAGTAAAAGTGATCTGGGCTTTAGAACCACACCTCTGTTATGAGTTTTGAGTAGAGAGCCAATAAGGTGATCCAGTAACAGCCAATGCCTCTCCCTAGGACCCATTGAGTGGCATGCTAGGAAGTTGACAGCAAAAGCAAGGTCTGGCCAGGATTCACTAACCAACCTGTAGGGCATCACATTGATGACAGTGTTGTTTTTCTCTAGGCAGGCCCCCAGAGAGGGTGGAAAAGGTGAGTCATGGTGGATAACTTTCCTTGGGTAAGCATCCAGGATGCCATTTGTTAAGCGTTGCTGTGCAATGGCTACTTCACCTTCACCAAATCCACACTCCAGGCCTACTATTTGTGACAGAGAATCTTTCCACTTCACATCTAATTTTGAACACAGTGTTTCCTTGAATTGATGGACTGCCTCCAGTGAGTTGGACAAGATCACACCATTGTCCAAATGTATCCAAATTAAAATTGTGACCTCCTTGTGCTTAAAAAAATACAAAGATTGATCTACCTCTGACATGCTAAAATCCATCCCAGTTAAAACATTGGAGATAAAAATCCACCAACATTTACCTGTCTGCTTCATTCCATAAAGCACTTTTCATAGCCATAGCACCTTGACTGTCAATTTTGGAAGAAAATGAGTTGCCAGGTGTAGAAGTACCACCTGCTTGACCAGGATATATAAGAAAGCCCTGCTGACATCAAAAAAAACTGACCATTTCTTGAGGCATACAATAGCCAGTATCAGTAACAGAAACATTAGTGAGGTGGTGGGAGCGTAGGTCTTGGTGTAGTCAATTCCTGGCCACTGGCAATCACCCCTTGCTACTATTGGAACTCCTCTTGTGTGGGATAAATTGAGGCAGAACCTGAAAGGGGAAATTACAAGAAAACAGTTTTGAATTTCTGTTCAAGATGGTAACCCTTTCTGTGCTTGTGTGTCAGGATAATCTTAACTTCCCTTCCTGAAAAATGCTGAATTGTCTTAACTTGAGCTCACAACCAATTGATTTATTGATGGTGGCTAGTTCAGAAAAGTGTATTAAACAGACTCTATCAGACTTTTCTTAATCTTAAAATATTTCTTTAAACTGTTAAATAAAACACTATTTAATTAACCAACAGAAAAGAAAACTAGCACAAATCACAAAAAGTACTACTACAACAATAATTCAATCTAATCTGGAGACACTACTTTACTAATAATACCAAAAAAAACAATAAAACATTCTTTTTATATGATTTCTTCTTTAATGAAATTCTGATATTAAAAGACTATGTAATAGCCACTCTTTGATAATTCAATTTTATAATCATAAATTTCTTGTTTTTTTTTTAAAAAAAATATAACACTAATTCATTCTTATAATAGATATTTTCATACATAATTCATAAAATTTCCTTTTAGTAATGAAATTATGACTTTATGAAATTAAATAATAATCATGATTCCTTTTAAAAATAGCTAAAGATCCTTTTTTTTTATAAAAGGGATTTTATTTCTTATTTAAAATTGAATTTCCTTAATAAGACTATTTTTTCTTTTAAAATTATAATACCATTATATATGGCCTTTGTATCCTTTATATAATGAAATAATATTAAAAGGTTCTCTTTTTTCTTTAATAAGATTTTTTTTATAATAAGAATAATTTTTTTTGAGACTTCTTTTCTTTTTCTTTTATTACAAGAATATTATATAAGGCCTTTTCATACTTTATATAATAGAGTTATATATTTGTAGACTAGTTAACCTGATAGTCAGGGATGAATTTAAATACAATTTCCACTTTTGAGGGGATAAGAAGCATGAGGGAAAGAGGAAAAATTTTTGGGGAGAGAGGTCCTCTATTTATAATTTTTGAGCTCTCTATGGGAAGTGTTCAAAAAGAGGGACTTAAGATTTTTAAGTTTCTTTTGGCTGGGAAAATTCTTTTGTGGTGTTCCCACCTAAATGATGTCATTTATGTAAATCATTGAATCATTTCTTTGGGTTTATGATATCATTTTTTGGGTTGCTTACTAATTTGAGGTATTTTTTTGCTGGTGCTTATTTGAATTTTGTTACTAATCCTCTATTTTACCTGTACCCCTTAATTCCCTAAGTATTACTAATACTTTCTTAAATCCTTTCTGCTTATTTAATCTATAAATGTATCTTCCTTCTTCTGTCTTGACTGTAGGATTTTGATTTTGAGGCCAATTTGTGAGTTGAAACCTGTTTTTATTTTTTAGTGTTAGGTTTTGGGAATTTTCCAAAATTTGAAAGGATTTTCTAAAATTTCAGCATTTTTAATTCATTTTTTTTATGTCTTCAATTTAACTTGAACCCATGAAATGGCCATTTTTATTGACAAAAGGCATCACCTTACCAACTATAACAAGTATACTTTTGTTTTATTTCCAACAGAGGCTACCCAGAGGGGTAATTCTGCTGTTTACTCCCCAAAAACTTTTTTATTAAGCTGATATGGTATGGCATACCACATCCCCCTCTTGTCACAGGGGCTTTTCTAAATGAAGAGGGCCTGGCACTCAGTAAACAGACTTACTGATGGAGGGATCAAAGGATAAGAGTAATAAGATAAAAGGTAAAGTTAATACTTATAAAGAATGAGCATTAAAAGACATGAAATAAAAACAAAAGAAATAACAAAGAGCCAACCAAAAATAATCCTGAATCACTGTGTCAACCTGTTCAGAAAAGAGAAAAGGATTAATAAGGATATGACCACCAGGACTCTACTGAACAGGTGAGGGAAGGCAAAGACTAACTTAATAATTAATAAAATAATACCTCTGAGTAAGAAATAAAATAATATTAATAAATAAATCAAATATTTTAATTAACTGGGGGAAAAACCCCCAGGTAGGTGAAAGGGGGCTAGTATATGTGAAAAAGTGCCAGATTGGAGTTTGAGTGTTGAGAACCCATGACTGTATGATGGAGGAATCTGTATTTGAGATGTAAACCTGTATTGGTGTATCCAATACAGGTATTTGAACCTGTATTGAGGACAGGCTATGTATTTGGGTTTTGCCTGTATTGAGCTGTATTGAGGTTCGGAACTGTATGGAAGGATCTTCCATGAAACCCCCTTGTTGATTAGGTGTTGGATGATCTTCAATTGGTGATGATTGGTAATTCCCTGCCTGTCTCCATGGCTGTGACATTATCCCCCTCTTGAAAGTGGTGAGCTCTGAGCATCATAAAAGTAATTGAATCTTGATGAGGTCAATTTAAAAAAACTTTCTTCCCCCCAATTACCCAATTTTCATCCCTCATAATTCCCCTTGATCAATCATAACTCCATTTTTTTCATCTTCATGATAAGTGGATGAATTCAGGTTTATGTCCTAAGAACACTCTGCCATTGGAAATTTTTTCTTCATCTTGAAATTGGGCCAAAAATTGGCCCCTTCTTGATTGTGGAAAATTTAAGAAGTCCATTGAATTTTCCCCAATTTTTGTGTTTTCTGGGGTTTTTTGGCCAATTTGGCCAAAATGTGAAAAATGTGCAATTATGACATTATTAAATAATTTAAATAATTTGATGAAGTTTTGATCAAAAAGGGGTGAATTTATAATTTTCATAGTTTTGAAGAATTAATAGCCAGAAATGCACAAAATGTGCAAATATTCCAGTATACTTGAAAATGCCATATTTTGATGGGATTTTGAATAAATGAAGATCTTGAAAGTTTTTGAAACAGAATCAGCCAAAATGCGCAAATGCACCAATTAGTCTTTTTTCTTTAATTTTTGATTTTTCAAAGGACTTTCAAATGATTTGAAGTGATTATGTTCAAATACATAAAAATGGCCAATTTGGCCAATGAAACAGCTTTTATTGATAATTTCCTCTATTTTCTTGTGCTTCACTCCATTCCTGAAGTTCAAGTGGCCATAATTGACTTGCTGATTTGGATTCTTCTGTGATTTTCTTGGTCTTGGATTTGAATCTTGACTTGAAGATGAGTTCAAAACTAACTTCCATTTTTGACTCCAATCACTCTGATTTCCTGTGTTCTGTACTTTATGGTCCTGGTGTCTTTGATCCCTTGAGGGAGCTTTCTGAAGAGAGTATGACCCCTACAGATATTTATGACATTAATAAAACCAATTATTGCTTTAAATATGTTAGGGCTATTGAGACACCCTGCATCAATTGTCAGAAGAAGGGGGTTCCTTGTGTTGAATCTGCTACTGCTAGGTCCACCAGGTGCCAATTCTGAAACCTTGAGAAAAGAAATTGCTCTCAGGCCAACCATAGATTCCCAGAAAATCCCAGAATATTATGGAGAAGCATCAAGAAGGGTGGAATATTTGCATTGGAAGCTCCTGTTGATGAGCCTCCAACCTCTGATGCCACCTCTGGCCACTCCAATTGTGAGTTGAATTGTCAAGTAATTTCTGAGTTACTGACTTCTATGGTTTTCTTTTCTTCTGATTCAGTGAATGGATCCAGAATGAGAGGTGTTCAAAATGGACTAACACCAACAGTTCCTGGGCAGACTCATTCCCCCCCAAGGCAACCACATTGGAGTAGCCCCAGAAGTTCTTATTTTGGTCACCAGAAAGTATGGAAGACTTGGAAAATTGAAAATAAATTTGGTGGTTCAAGATGAAATCTATACTGATGCTGAAGGCAGTGATGAAATTGATGGAGAAGAACTTTAAATTACTACCCCCATTCAAAAAAGAAGAATTAAATCCACCTCAATTTCTCCATTCCCAGCCAGTACCACCATCCATGAAGTGATCACGTCCCCCCAACCACCTCAACCAGGCCATCTGTAAGGTTTGTCTATTAAACTCTTGATAATAGTAACAATATCAAGAGTACTATGACTGTCTGCAATAGAAAAATATAATATAATAAAATATTATAACCACAAATTTAAATATAATTATTAAAAATAATTATATAAAAAAAATAAATTCAATTATTAGTATATGAAATAATAAGAAAAAAAAAATAATTATAATAAATTATAATTATTCTATTATTGTTATAGTCACTGACAATTATAACAATACGCAGTGTAAAGCTCTTAATGAGACAATTACATGTGGAAAATATAAATATTTAAACATTTATAAATAATATATAACTATTATTCATAAAAGAATTATAACAAACACTGTGCAGGAATAATTCTTTTAAAAAATTCTATATAAAAAGACTAATGATAGATAAAAAAAATTATAGAATTTTGGAGAAAACTTACTTATTATATCTATTTAATACAACAAGTCAAACAAAAACAGTTATTATATTAAATAATGAGGATAAGTTAAAATCACGACAAAAATCAATATTTAAAAAGATAAAACAACTTTTTATGATAAAAAATATGATTAAAGAGTTTTTGAGAGGAATTTGTGGATTTTAAAAGATATTTTAAGGACAATAATTTTATAAAATAAAATATATTATAGGTGATTAAAACAATAATCTAATTTCTATGATTTCAATTCTTTAATTTAAGATTTATAAAGAATAAAATACTCAAGAAATATTTTAATGATAAGATTTTATATATAATAAAACTTTACCTGTTTAAATGTCTAATATGATTGGATTGATAATTGATGATGGACAAAAACAGTGATGAAAAGACTCTTTTTATGTCTAAAGAGCAGCTCTCATGATTCATAATGGATATAGAGGCATGCTCAGGTCAAAACTGAAAAACAATGCTTAAAAATAAGGTTCTTAACTTAAGGTAACTTATTTTTAATTCCAATTTAAAGTTACCAGTGTTATTCTTAACTCCAAGTAGCTTTAATCCTCATTTAAGTTAATTACTTCAGGTTTTAATATGAAAGAAGTTTATTGATATTAAAGTTCATCACATGAACAACTTAAAAATAGAGTTTCAAGCCAAAATCTCTTAAACTCAATTTTTAATCAATTCTTAAAGAAATCTTACTTTTCTTTAAGTATAATTAAAAGAGTAAATTTTCAGGCTAATTACCCAGGAAATCTGTTTATAAAAGATACTTAAAATCAAATTTATATATAGATAATATCAAATTGTAAGCTGTGTGAAATCTTCAAGCAAATCCATTAAGAATTGAATTTTTAATGAATTTTTGAAGTTATTACTACTTTTCCACGTAAAATAGAAATACACACTAAACCTTAACTTTTGATAAGGTTTCAATGCTTGTAACCCTAAATTCTTAAGCTCAATTAAGTTTTGATAGTTCTTAAAACCTTAATTTCAAGCCTGCATATTGGGATTTACCCTTTGACAGCTTGGAATTCCTGTCCAAATTGGGATAAAACCAGTTTGAACTTTAAGGTTGGATCAAGGTCTAATCTTAAAGTTTTAATAAGGTTTAAAATACTCAAATACAGGTGGACAACCTTAATTGAATCCTTTCAGATCCAAAAAGTTGGGTACCCCAGCTCTGTTTGGTCTTTTTCCTTTGTCCCACCTTTTTGCATGGATTTTGGCCTTTTATTTATTTAAAGCCATACTATGGCCTTGAACACTTTTAAATTGAGCTCACGCAGGATTTACATTCTGTATGGCAAATCCTTAGCCAATTCAAAAATATACACAACATCTCAATTTTACCTAAAATTCTGGTAAGTTTGCATAAACCTTATGTAACTTTAAATTTAAGCTGATTTAAGCTTAAATTTAACAATTATAAAAAAATGTTAAAAATGTTACATTAGTACTGTGAAATTATTAAATATTCCAATAACATAAGAAATAAGCATTTTTTGGTATAACACCCTGTGAGTGTACCCTAGGTTATTTTTGGTATAGAATCCAAAAAATGACATAATATTTATAACTTTGTTTATCCAAAAAAGTTATACTTATTTCTTGTTATTTTTTATTTTAAATTAAATTGAAAAGTCTGTTGAAGACTAAATCAGCTGTATATAAAATCATTTGTGGCCTTATGGGTATGTTATACATACCTCACAGGCTCACTGTGAGCCTGAAAGCATGTAATGGCTTACCTGCTACACTGCCCTTTATAATTTTTTATTTTATTCAATTATTAGATTCAAAATTTAACCTAATAAATAAAATTTATTATTTTAAATCTTAATGATGTCATAAAATATTATATGACATCATTTAATTTTGTAAATAAATCCTTATTACTTTCTTTTGATGATGTCATAGAAATCTTACTATGAAATCATTTATATTTTTGTATTTACAATAATTAAGAGGATCATTCTTACCTTTGAATGATACCTCAGAGCTCTAAAACATTATATTTTTATAAATTAAAATTACTTACATTCTTATTTTAGAAATATCAGCGCTCTCACAGATAAGTGATTTAATTCATTTTTACACCTTATTATACTGTTGAAGCCTAAATTCCAACAGTACTTAATTAGAAACTTACAGTGACATCTCTGTTATCTCCTCTTAAAAGTATTCCACTTTTAATTGATTTATTAAATTCCTTCTATATAAACTGGAAGTCACAAAAGAGACCCCAGCTTACATTTAATATATTACATTATCATTAGAAATAATTAATTAGTTAATTAATTCTGATAAATTAATTAGACATTGGATACTACCTAATTAGAAATTCTATCTACACTTACTCCATCAGCTGAAAAATCAAAGACTGTTCTGATTTTTTTTGCTTAAAATAATCTATGATGATTTGAAGATTTGATTCCAAATCTCTTTTATTGATACCTTCTTATCTAGCTAGACCCATCTGTTAATTTGTCTAACATGAAATATTTGAATAATACTACCTTTGATCAATCTGTAGTATTAATTTTCAATAACCTGTCTTTGCTCATGAAACACATGAGTACAATCACTCACAACTTATCCATTATGATGACTGATAGCCTTAGCTTTAACAACTATACACCTTGTCGTCAGCACAGAAAACGTACTAATCAATCTGAGGCTTGGTTGAATCGCAAGCATTCAGATAGTAGCAATTTAACATCATTTTCATCAGGAAGTTACAAGAAAAAAGGATTGAATAACATTAAAGCTTCTAATTTAATGTTTTTGAGATCTTGATCAACAAAAGGACTGATAAAGCTCATCATCAAAAAGATATAATCACTGAAACAAATCAAGATACTTGGCCTCGCTCAAATGAAAAGCTAATTACAAATACAGTTTCAGAAGGGACTATTGATAGTAATACAGAAATCAACAGCTTGGATGATACAGCTTCTATTCATACATCAAATCGCTTCAACCTTTATCATAATATTAATAAATCGGATAGCTGCACAAGGTCTCAAAAACATGAAAGTATTGCTGAAAACAATGCTACTAGCAAAGTACTTAATGAAAAAGATTCCAACATTAATAGTAGTAGGAAAACTAAAGCTTATACTAAAAAATAATCTTGCAAGATGATTGATGAAATTAAAATATACTACAGACAACAATAAGAGTAAAACTATTGGTAGTGGAAGAATAATATGTCACTTTAATGAAGAAATTGACCTGAAAGCTACTGAAAACACCATTAACGGTAAAAATAGTAGTAGTGCTATGTGTGATCTGAATACAATACATGATAGTAGCAGTCCACTAACTAAAATCAAAGATATACAAAAGGAAAATACAGATGCGAAATCTACTTCAAAAACCATTGACAGCAATGAGTGTAAAATAGAAAATAAAATTCAAAAATTTATAGCGAAGATGATGATTGGACAATCTACAACACTGAAAGAAACAATATTGAAAGCTCTAAAAAACATGACAACAAACATAGATAGTGCAATAAACATCGATAAATTATTTTTTCCAAATCAAGACTACAATGAAGTAAAGTTTACATTGAAGAAATAAAAAAACGCAAAAAATCATTTTATTTTGAATTTCTCAATGAAGAAGAAATACAAATTTGTAAAAATTTCTATGATTCAAATTATACAACAAGAAAAGAACTTTATTTTAATAATTCAAAAATTCAAAATATGATTATGAAGATTATAAATAAATACAGTTGTTATTATTAATTATAAATTACATTTATCTTTTTTTTAAGTGTTATAAAATGTGAGCCTGAAAGCATGTAATGGCTTACCTGCTACACCATCTGCATCTTAATTTTTTATTTTATTCAATTATTAGGTTCAAACTTTAACCTAAAAATTAAAATTTATTATTTTAAATCTTAATGATGTCATAAAATATTATATGACATCATTTAATTTTGTAAATAAATCATTATTAATTTCTTTTGATGAGGTCATGAAAATCTTACTATGACATCATTTATATTTTTGTATTTACAATATTTAAGAGGATCATTCTGTCAAAGAAAGAAGGTTCCAATCCGTGAGCTAGCGAAACCTGCGGATATATATGACCTCGTCATTACGATCACTTTGCGAGGAATTAAGATCACTAAGTACTTGGATGTCTCCGCGTGATTAAGTGGTAGTTTTTACTATATAAATAATGAGATTTCGCATACTCAGAAAAGAGGGAATCTTATTATTATCTCTATTACTCTATTTATTTTATCTTCTTAAAAACTCACATTAGTAGTTGGAAGTTTGAAACAGTGTTTACACCTTGGTGCTCAATAAGTGGTTTGTTATTGACTCAACTATATGCTCAATACAAACCTTACGCTAATCTATTCATCTAGTGTGTAAACTGTTGAATTTCTTTGAAAGAATATATTTTGTTTATTTATCTTTGTGTTTATAAAGCGCTGATAGGTTAGTGCAGCGCTTCTATAAAACTGTCTACTTTTACTAATGATTAGTCTTATAGTTCTCAAAACAGAGCACATTGATAGTCTTACCTAGCGTATCGAATAGATAATTGTAGTTGTGCACCTTTAGGTACATATTTTTTAT
Source organism: Austropuccinia psidii (assembly GCA_023105745.1). Lineage (NCBI taxonomy): Eukaryota > Fungi > Basidiomycota > Pucciniomycetes > Pucciniales > Sphaerophragmiaceae > Austropuccinia > Austropuccinia psidii. The sequence goes on from JALGQZ010000003.1 coordinate 6,140,856, forward strand.
TACTTTAATACTTTGTCTATTGTCATTAACAAAAACCTTTAGTTATCTGAAATTTTACAGATTTACAGTCTCGATTGCTCGAATCACTTAAAGGTGGACAACTATGCCAGAGAAAGGGAAAGAAACTAACCATATTCCGATCCTAGATGGAAAGAACTTTCCCCTCTGGAGCATCTTAATAGATGTCAAATTATCATCACGAGGACTACGCGATATCGTCAACTCTGATCTATCTCCAAGCTCCGATGCTCTCACAATTAATAATTGGAATCAATCCAACATCGAAGCGGTACAACTGATATTAAGCAAACTTCATCCTGAAGTAATTATATCAGTGGTAGATGCACTAACGGTTAAAAATGCAAAATCCCTTTGGACAAAAATTAATAAAAAGTTTGCATCTCAGACAGTTACGAATCGTGGAAGAACCTGGGTACAATGGGAATGCCTAAGATTCAATGGAAGTATTGAAGAATATGTGAAGGAATGTTCAAGCGTTCTGTTTGACATTGCCGGGATTGGTATCTCTCTACCTCCAGCCATCATGGCATATTCCATACTAGGAAAAATTAGCAGAGATAGCAATTCCTATTATCATGTCATTGACTCAATGGTGTTGACTATGAACTCTGATATAAACCCACAAATAGTATTAGATAAACTATCCAAACTTATTCAACACAAGAATACTAAAGACATATTCAAGAAAGGAATTAAAGGAGAAACGAGTCAAAACTCTGCTCTCCTTACAAATTCAAATAATTTTCCTTATAAAATAACATACGTGTGTCGTAATGGTAAACACAATCCAAAAAACACAACACATAAACCCAAGAGTTGCTGGGTTGAACATCCAGAACTTCGACCTCAACAAAAAAATAGAAACAAGAGAAACACTGATGAGTCTGAAACTCACCAGACCGGAATGGAAGCCCTGTTATCCAACACAGGACTAACCCGAATCTCTCCACACAGCTTAGTGATTGACTGTGGCGCAACACACCACATGTTCCATGATAAAAATATTTTTACTGAACTTAAAATGTTATTGGATGAAAAAATAGTCACAAGGAACCCAAAAAGTAATCTTGTATGCAAAGGAAGGGGAACAGTAGAAATATTAATAGACGATAAACTCATCAAACTCAAAGATTGTCTTTACGTACCAGAAATAATGAGGAATTTAGTTAGCCTACTTGAGCTGTGTAACAAATCCATCACGATCACTACAAAGAATAAATCATTTCATCTCTCTCAAAACAATCAGATATTGCTAAGTGGCCACATTATCAATAAATTGATGATAGTTACTTTTGATCATCCTAGTTCATTTCTAACAAAAATAAAAAATACTCCACCATGGCACCAAAGGCTAGGACATCCTGGGAACCATGTACTAAAATCCCTTGGCTTGTTTAATCTCAATGAGTTACCATGCGATGTTTGCTCAAAAGGAAAAATGACCACTTTACCCTTCAAAGGTCATTTCACAGAAGCAATAAAACCACTCAACTGTCTACATTTAGACGTCGTTGGTCCAATTTCACCTCCGTCAAAATCCGGATACCGATATTTTCTAACTATTATTGACCAGCATACTTCATTCAAGATCACAAGGTTTTTAAAACAAATATCTGAAGTCTTTGGCGAATTCGTTATTCAACAAAAATATTTAGAAAATCTTCATGATAGAAAGGTGAAGAAGCTGGTGACGGATGGTGGTGGGGAATTTGTTAATCAAAATTTCAAGGAATTAGCTGATACTTGTGGAATGATCCATATTGTGTCACCTCCGTACACCCCAGAGCACAATGGCTTCTCCGAAAGGGCAAATAAGACTACTTTAGACAAAGCCAGATGCCTACTGATTAATTCAAACCTCCCCAATCAATATTGGGCTGAAGCCATTAGAACAGCCACTTTTCTTACCAACTTAATTCCAACCGCCTCAAGGAAAAACTACTCTCCATGGTTTCTTTGGAACAATACATCACCAAAGATAAAAAAGATCAGGACGTTTGGATGCAAGGTTATATTTGCCATTCCCAAACACAAACGAACCTGGAAACTTGGACAAGTGGGAGAAACTGGAATTCTGTTGGGGTTTGAAAATGAATCATATCGTATACTCAAGATTAGTGACAACAAAGTATATTATAGTAGGCACGTAGTCTTCTTTGAACACAAATTTCCATCATTAAAAGAGAATACTGTATCTAATACATCCCCTCTCAATATTAGTTGGAATGACTTCCATGAAGAAGAGTACTTCGATTGTCAAGAAAGTATGGAAGAAGAAGAAAGAGTGCCGACTATTCAAGAGGCCACTGACTTGGAAGAAAATGACACAGATAGTTTGAGTGATTGTACACCTCCAGTAGCAAAAAGAATTAAGGTCATAGGACCTAGAAATCCTACACTGATCAACTCCGATATCAGGGAAGAGAACATCCTCCCTTATCCAAGACGACCAGTGGCACTATACACTCAAAATGATCCCCTTTCCTATTATCAAGCCATTTGCTGTCCTTGTGAGCCTTTGAGATATGACCACATACCCAATAAGGTCACAAAAAAGACTCAGAATAATTATACCTTTAATACAATTATATTAAAATTACTTAGAATAATTATACATTAAAAATAATTACTTAAATTTACAAAAAATACCATAAATTGGTACAAAAATTGGTTTAGCTTAAAAACCAATGAATCAACATGTAAAATGAATTATACCATTGGATTCCTTATGGTAAAATACACATATACCATTTTTATGGCATATCTGTAAAGTCAATATTTAATGAATTATAAGGTATAATACCTTATAAAAACCATAAAACCTTGTTTATCTCAAGAACTAATGAAAAAACACGTGAAATAAATTGTACCAGTGGATTTCCCACGAAAAAGCACACATAAAACAATTAATATGCTAATTTCCAAAGTTAATACTTAAGGAATTAACCTGAATATATGCACTTTTTGGTCAACGCATATATTCAAGGATCATAGCTAATATCTCCTAAACTATACATGATAGAATGATTAACCAAAAATAAAGTTACCACGTAATTACTGTAAGAACACAGATATGAACTTTATTTTACAAATTATAAACAAGGTTAAAACCTATGATGAAATATTGATAAAAATCAACAGAGCTGTTGACCACTTTGATGTGAAAGTGTTCCAAACTTAAAAAAAAGTATACAGTTGGATTCTACTAGTTCATTCGTGAAGAATGATGTAATTTTTATTATTAAATTCAGGGTATAACCCCCTGAAATCAAGGTTTGAAGTTTAAAATATTGAATTTCGACAGAAAAGATGAGTTACAAGAAAAATCATCAAAATTAGAGTTTTGATGATGTAATGAAAAGCTCTTGGCAGAATAATAAGGTTATGCCAGGCTATCAGAATTCACTCTCTGAATTGCTGTAGCGTGTAAATATTAAAAGTTATTGAGGATCAAAGTTTGAGCTTAATTTGAGCAGTTATGATCACTCACAGTAACCTTATTGTAAGTTTAAGAGTCTTAAGAGTGATAAAATTGGTGAATACTATTAGTTTATAATTAAAACTGAAAAAATTCACGAAATTTGGGGTTCTGCCAAGCCTCTGATGTCATCAAACTTAGAGTTATAGTGATAACTCTAAATAATGGTGTAATAATGATGTAATATGGTTTGATAATGATGTAATCATCTCCAAACCTTAAAATATTGATTAATTCCAGTGGGTATTATCAGTACACGTCTACTAGAAGCCTGTTGGACTCTAGGAGGGAGGTATTTACTATAAATAGAGCTCTTTTTACTCTATTTTTCCCTCAGACGCATCAAAACCATTAAATCAATTAAATCAAAGGTAATTTCTTTATTCTTTATATATAAAGCTATTATATTATTAAAGACCAAAGACCACCTTGTTGTAATCATCTATTTTGACGTGATTAAATCATTTATTTAATTTTTTTTGCTAAAAATCTCTTTAAAAACTCATTTCCATGTTAAAATCCAGCATAATTTGTAATTTTCTTTATTTTTATTGTAAATACAATTTGAAAAAGTTGTATTTATATTTTTTGGCGTAAAATATTTCAAAATTATTATATTAAGTGTTAAAAGTAGGTTATTTTCTCTTATTATAATAATTTCTCTATTATTACTCTCTTAATAATTCTTTAATTAATATAAATAGTATTTATATTAATTCATAACTTTAATATTAGTAATATTATTGTTATTAATTGTTTTTTATTAATAAAAAGCAATTTTTTACGCCTTTATTATTTGTTGGTAACAATAATAAAGAGCTTTTTAAATATATTAATCATTTTATATTAATATATTTATTTATTATATTATATTTTCATAATATAAATTATATTATTATATTTATTTAATAATATAATTTTTTTACGCCATAATAATAATAATTATTTATTATTATTATATTTTTAATCTTATTTATTCAATTCATTAGGACATTCAGAGTACAATAAGTAATAAATTAGTAATTTTTACTTATTGTTTCATAGTCAAACCTTACATTTGGGGGCCTGGCCGTGATATTTACTTAAAAGACCTTTAAAAAGATTCTAATTGGGTTTATCCAATAATAAGTTATATTTATAATCATAAAATTATATAATAATTTTATATTTTATTGATTTTAAAAGCTATTGAGGCATTTGGAAAGCAATTGTACTGTCTTACACATGGTTTGTTCACATCCTTAGACTTGCAAGAACTTTCTTTGAGTGACTCTAGTGATTAAAAAAGATAGATTATAAATTAAAAATAATTTTTTATAATTTAATTTTGTAAAAGAATCATATTCATTTTTTATTTTATTCTTTAAAAATAAAAATATAAAAAATATTAAAAAATATTAAAAAAACCAATAAAAAAAAGTTATTTTTTTATTTTTATTCATTTCTTTATTCATTTCAAGTTTTTAAAGATATAAAAGCAATTTCTATGTGGAAAATTGCCATATCTTGCCAAAAAATAACACTTCTTATAAAAAGACTTATATTTATTTGTCTTTTTTAGTGTTTGAAGATAACCCAACAGAAGACAACCAAACTACTGTTGAGAGATTGGTGGAAGAAACTTGTCAAAGTTCTCCAACACCAGTTATCACCAAAAGAAAGAAAGCTAAGAAATTAGACTTTCCAGGACCCACCATTCAAGAATCTGAAGGTGAGCACCTCTTTTATAATTGCCATAAAAAGAATTTTTATCATAAAATACTTTTATTTCTTATTTTCTTAAATTATGACTACCAGAAGAGGTTCCCAATACTCCATCCAATCAGATGGAGCTGGACTCAGAGGTAGAACTGATCCCTCAAAAGGGAAAAGAAAGGGCAATATCCCCAGTGGAACAGAATCCACACAAGGAAGTGCCTTATCCCAAAGGCAAGTCTCAGAAATGCCCATGATATCTGAACCTGAATTGGAGCTAAGTATGAGTAGCTCAAATAGGTACAAATCACATTCAGAGGGCTCAAATAGACATCTACATGAGCCAGTACAAGCAGTATTACACAGTGTACAAGGACAAAGATTGGGAAATGCTGCCTCAAATACACCAAGGAGTGATGAACTCCTGGCACATCCTGAAAAAGTTCCTCAAAGAGGAGGAGATAGTGAAATACTCCAATGGATGGAATCCACTGTCATCCAAACCTCAAATCAAAAAAAACCAGGGATTACCACGCCAAAAAGAGGGAGGCAACCAAGGAAGAAGCCCCAGTAGCTTCTATCAGCAAGCCCCAAGCCAGCCCACTTCCCCAAGAAGGGAAGAAGAACAAGAAAAAGCATTGGAGGAAACCATATTCCCCAAGCTACAGGATCCAAAGAATCCAAAAAGATGCCATGGACAATGTTTTCAACATGGCCAGAACCTTGATGAAATTCAAGGACAAGGAAGAGCAAAGAATGAGACAACCTCATTTCCCAAAGAAATAACCTTGTCCAAAGATGTTGTAAATACTTTAACAGAAATTAAAAATAGTATATTACCTCTAAAAGAAATTAAAGATAGTTTATTATCACTACAAGAAATAAATAACAATTTATCTTCTTTAACAAAAATTGTTGTGCAAAACAAGAAAGAAATTGACAACATTAAGTTTATTGTTGAAAATAATAAACCAAAGAATTTAATTGACAATACTCAAAAATTAATACAAGGACAACAAGAACTGTATAAATACATAAAAGATATCAAAGACAAGACTTTGACAATCAATTATGATGTGAGTATTGACAATCTTACAGAAAAATTAAATAAATTAAGTATTTCTGTAGAAGAATTTGAAGAAAAGACTTCATCACACCAAAAATTACTTTTGGACCATGTGGAAAAAAGTGATGAAGCAAGAATGCATCTGAAAGATGATATTCAGAGTGAAATAAGGCTTATTACTGAAAAAATGGATAAAATTAATGAGGCTAATTTAAATATGCCAAAGTTATCAACACCATTTTCTCATATAAGAAGCCCTGTTAAAACAAAAGAGGAATTGTCAAATCCTTTCATAACAGACTTGAGTCAGCAAGATAATAACCAAGTCTTAATGAAGGAAGCACCTCAATTGAAGGAATGGCCAACATTCACAGGAGAAGGTGAATATGACCACATGTCATTTATTAAAACAATTGACATGTTACAAGAAGACTATGCCATACCAGATGAATTAATCACTGCAAGATTACATTCATTGTTTGAGAAATCTGCAAAAAGATGGTATTATGGCATAAGACAAACAAATGGTAAAAATACCTGGTCTTGGTGGAAACAAGAAATAATCACCAAGTGGGCAAATGATGCCTGGAGGTATAAGATAGAAAATGCATTTGAAAACTCTTTCTTTGACCCAGAGAAAGACAAACCTTTAACTTGGTTCTTGAAACAAGTTGAAAGGCTTAATTCACTGTACCCAGAAATGTCACAAAAGATGGTGCACATGAAAATACTTAAAAAATGTGGAGGGGAACTAGAACATGCCCTAAGAAGCAGGTGCATAGAACCATGCTCCACAGAAGAGTATATAAATGCACTAGAAGATATAGTGACAAGAACAAAAATTGGCAGGACTTGGAAAAAATTGGACATTAAAAGCCCAAATAAACCATTTATCAAAAAAGATAAATCAAAAGAATCCCTTAAGCCCAATACATCCAACAATAATGAGCAAAGAAACTGCCATAAATGTGGAGGTATTGGACACTTAGCCAATAATTGCCTTAAAAAAGCAAAGATTAATGAAATTGTGGAAACAGAAAACCACAATGACAAAGAAGAGGAATCAGACTCTGAAAAAGAGACAGAAGAGTCAGAAAGCTCTGAAAGTGATGAAATCAATATAATTAATGCACAAATTAATAATATTGATATAATTTATGAAGTACTGGATGTTAATTCAAACATACCACAAGTTGGAACATCTGACACAAACCTGACAAACATACAAGATGCCAAAATGTATAGAACCAAACCTGCAAGAGGAATGGGATATACAGCTGGAAAATCAAGTATAAGTATTGTTATGGTTGATAACCAAGAAGGAAAAGTTAACTTGGATACAGGAGCATATTGCACTTGTGTTGGCAAAAGTTATTTAAAAACCATTGTCCCAGACTGGCAAGAAAAACTTATGCCAATACAAGGTGTCAAATTTAGTAGTGCAAGTGAGAGCATGAAGCCCCTTGGAATAATTGATTTAACACTAATTTTTCCTCATCCCTCACAATGTGTCAGAATTAAAGTAGAGCTTGTAGTAATGGACAACTGTACTAGTAATCATTTCATACTTGGGAATGACTACTTATCAATCTATGGTATAGATATCTCCAACCAAAAAGATAGATATTTTACCATAGGAGATAACAAAAGACAAAAGTTTGGCTTCTTAAATAACAAAAAACAAATCACAGTTATTAAGAAGGAAGAAAAAAATTCCAGAAAAGGAACTTTTTATATCTGAACAACTTAAAGAGGCAGAATTCAATCAAGAATTAACAGAAAAAATGAAAGAAAAATTGATTGACCTCTTATTTAAGTATAAAAAGGCCTTTGCAACTGACAAAGAGCCACTAGGTGCCATAATTGGACATGAAGTGGATATAATTATTAATGTAGAAAAGCCTTACCCACCTTTATTAAGAAGAACTGCTTATCCAGCCAGTCCAAGGGCTATAGAAGCCTTAGAAGTGCACATTAAAGAATTAATGGACCTTGGAGTATTAAGAAAGGTTGGACATAATGAACAAGTAGAAGTTACTACAACCGTCATTATAACTTGGCATAATGGAAAATCAAGGATGGTAGGAGACTTCAGAGCCCTGAACACTTATACCATTCCAGACAGATATCCAATACCTAGAATCCATGAGACATTGACCCAATTGTCACAAGCTAAGTTCATCACAGCTATGGATGCTCTTAAGGGTTTTCATCAAAATGTCTTAACAGACAATGCCAAGAAACTACTAAGAATAATAGTCCATTGTGGAATTTTTGAATACTTAAGAATGCCATTTGGGATAAAAAATGCACCTTCCAATTATCAAAGAATGATGAATACCATATTCCCTGAAGAATTATCAGAAGGATGGTTAATTATCTATATTGATGATATCATAGTTTGCTCAGAAACTTGGGAAAATCACCTTACAAGACTAGAAAGGGTACTACAAAAAATAGTCCAAGTGAATATGAAAATTTCCTTGAAAAAGTGTCATTTTGCATATAGTGAATTAAAAGCACTAGGACATGTTGTATCTGGACTTAGTCTAGGCATAGACAAAAATAAAGTAGCAGCAGTACTACTCAAACCAATGCCTCAAACCAAAAAAGAAATGCAATAACTTTTAGGATTTTCTGGTTACTATAGACAGCATATAAAGGACTTTGCAAAAATTGCCAAATCCTTATATAAATTATGTGACCAACAAACAGTTTATGAAATGACTGAAGAAAGGGTCAAGGCATATGAAGAATTGAAAAATTCACTAACAAATGCCCCATTTCTTCTAATGCCAGATTGGAAACTACCTTTCAAACTATACATTGATGCTTGTGGAGAAAGATTAGGTGCTGCACTTCACCAAACACAAATTATCAATGATAAACCAGTGGAAGGACCAATTTGTTTCATTTAAAGGCAAATAAAGCCAACAGAAGCAAGGTATGGAGCAAGCCAAATGGAATGCTTATGCCTAGTGTGGGCTTTAGAAAAACTGCATTATTATTTGGATGGCACAGTATTTGATGTAATCACAGACTGTAATGCTGTGAAATCACTATTAAATATGAAGACTCCAAATAGACATATGCTGAGATGGCAAATTGCTATCCAAGAATATAGAGGAAATATGACTATTGTACATAAATCTGGAAATATTCATAAAAATGCAGATGGTCTTAGCAGATGGGCTTTAGTAAATACCCCTGACAATCCAGCATGGGTACCACAAGAAGAGCACCATATAGAAGGAATATGTGTCACAGACATACGCAGAGAATTCTTTAACCAAGTTAAATAAAGCTATAAGACAGACAAAAATTGCCATATCTTAAGCCAACTTCTAATGAAAGACTGCAAAGATCCATCACTTTCATCAAAACTAGATGAAATATGGAAAAAGGCATATGATGAAGGAAGATTCCACCTCCTTGATGGAATCCTTTACCATAGAACAAAACACACATGTGTTATGGCGTTAACAGATAGAACACTAATAAACACTATTTTACATGAGTGTCATGATAGTGTTGCATCTGGACATCTCTCAGAAGATAGGACACTAGAGAGGGTGAAAACCTGCTCTTGGTGGCCAAATTGGAAGAAAGATGTTGCAGAGTACTGCCAAACCTGTGACAGATGTCAAAAAGCCAACAGAGCCACAGGAAGGAAATTTGGAATGATGATCAAAATCCAAGAACCAAAATCCCCATGGGAAATAGTTCATATGGATTGGGTAACAGCACTACCTCCAGGAGGAGACAGGAGCTATAATGCATGTCTAGTGTTAGTTGACAGGTACAGTAAAACTCCCATGTTCTTACCATGTCATAAAGATGACACAGCTATGGATACAGCCATAATGATATGGAATAAAGTCATTAGCCACACAGGCTTATTCCAAAATACTATAAGTGACAGAGACCCCGAGTTCACTTCAGCATTATGGACAAATCTCCATAACTTATTTGGGACAAAGCTATCATTCTCAACAGCTTACCATCTTCAAACTGATGGTTTAGCAGAAAGAATGATACAGACCTTAGAGGACATGATCAGAAGATTCTGTGCTTATGGGCTAGAATTCAAAGATTCTGATGGTTTTACCCATGATTGGTGTACACTAATACCAGCACTTGAACTGGCATATAAGACATCAATCCATTCTTCTACTGGCAAAACACCAGCAATGCTAGAGAAAGGTTGGAATCCAAGACTTCCTTATGAAACCCTCAAAAAGGACTTAGTGGACATACATCCAACAGCAAGCAGTTTTAAGATAATGCTTGACAAAGCAAGACACCATGCAAACAGATGCATGCATGACTCTTTCAAATATGCAAAAGAAAGATGGGACAAAAGTCATAAACCACCTGACTTCAAAATAGGAGATTTGGTATTAGTATCAACTCTTAACTTTAATAACATAAGAGGACCAAAGAAATTGAAAGATTCCTTTGCAGGACCATTTATGGTAAAAGCACTTCATGGACCCAATGCTGTACAATTGGAACTTACAGGTGATTTAATGAATAAACACCCAACTTTCCCTGTAAGTCTTATAAAACCTTACAGCTCAAGTGACAAGGATCTATTTCCACTAAGAAATAAACCCCCAATTGAAATTCCCCCTTTGGAAGAAGGAGAAGAAAAAAGAATTGTAAAAGTCCTTAAAGAAAGAAGGACAAGGAACAAAAAAGAAAGAGAATACCTTGTAAGGTATAGAAATCCAACTCAAGAAGATGAATGGCTACTTGAGAAAGATATAACAAATGCTGATAAGCTATTGAGGAGGTTTAGACATGAAAGAAAACCTAAGGAATAACAAAATCAAGCATTATTGAGCTTCAGGACTGATAAAGTCTAATGAAGAGGTAGGACAGTGGATGATACCCTAATCACACATATCAGATTGTGGTACAATCTTTTTTGGTGGTAGGGAATGTGAGCCTTTGAGATATGACCACATACCCAATAAAGTCACAAAAAAGACTCAGAATAATTATACCTTTAATATAATTATATTAAAATTACTTAGAATAATTATACATTAAAAATAATTACTTAAATATACAAAAAATACCATAAATTGGTACAAAAATTGGTTTAACTTAAAAACCAATGAATCAACATGTAAAATAAATTATACCATTGGATTCCCCATGGTAAAATACACATATACCATTTTTATGGCATACCTGTAAAGTCAATATTTAATGAATTATAAGGTATAATACCTTATAAAAACCATAAAACCTTGTTTATCTCAAGAACTAATGAAACAACATGTGAAATAAATTGTACAAGTGGATTCCCCACGAAAATCCACACATAAAACAATTAATAAGCTAATTTCCAAAGTTAATACTTAAGGAATTAACCTGAATATATGCACTTTTTGGTCAATGCATATATTCAAGGATCATAGCTAATATCTCCTAAACTATACATGATACAATGATTAACCAAAAATAAAGTTACCACGTAATTACTTTAAGAGCACAGATATGAACTTTGTTTTACAAATTATAAACAAGGTTAAAACCTATGATGAAATATTGATAAAAATCAACAGAGCTGTTGACCACTTTGTTGTGAAAGTGTTCCAAACTTAAAAAAAGGTATACAGTTGGATTCTACTAGTTCATTTGTGAAGAATGATGTAATTTTTCTTATTAAAATCAGGGTATAACCCCCTGAAATCAAGGTTTGAAGTTTAAAATATTGAATTTCAACAGAAAAGATGAGTTACAAGAAAAATCATCAAAATTAGAGTTTTGATGATGTAATGAAAAGCTCTTGGCAGAATAATAAGGTTATTCCAGGCTATCAGAATTCACTCTCTGAATTGCTGTAGCGTGTAAATCTTCAAAGTTATTGAGGATCAAAGTTTGAGCTTAATTTGAGCAGTTATGATCACTCACAGTAACCTTAATTTAAGTTTAACAGTCTTAAGAGTGATAAAATTGGTGAATACTATTAGTTTATGATTAAAACTAATAAAATCCACGAAATTTGGGGTTCTTCCAAGCCTCTGATGTCATCAAAGTTAGAGTTATAGTGATAACTCTAAATAATGGTGTAATAATGATGTAATCATCTCCAAACCTTAAAATATTGATCAATTCCAGTGGGTATGATCAGTACACGTCTACTAGAAGCCTGTTGGACTCTAGGAGGGAGGTATTTACTATAAATAGAGCTCTTTTTACTCTATTTTTCCCTCAGACGCATCAAAAACATTAAATCAATGAAATCAAAGGAAATTTCTTTATTCTTTATATATAAAACTATTATATTATTAAAGACCAAAGACAACCTTGTTGTAATCATCTATTTTGATGTGATTAAAGCATTTATTTAATTGTTTTTGCTAAAAATCTCTTTAAAAACTCATTTCCACATTAAAATCCAGAATAATTTGTAATTTTCTTTATTTTTATTGTAAATACAATTTGAAAAAGTTGTATTTATATTTTTTGGCATAAAATATTTCAAAATTGTTATATTAAGTGTTAAAAGTAGGTTATTTTCTCTTATTATAATAATTTCTCTATTATTACTCTCTTAATAATTCTTTAATTAATATAAATAGTATTTATATTAATTCATAACTTTAATATTAGTAATATTATTGTTATTAATTGTTTTTTATTAATAAAAAGCAATTTTTTACACCTTTATTATTTGTTGGTAACAATAATAAAGAGCTTTTTTAAAGATATTAATTATTTTATATTAATATATTTATTTATTATTTTATATTTTCATAATATAAATTATATTATTATATTTATTTAATAATATAATTATTTTACGCCATAATAATAATAATTATTTATTATTATTATATTTTTAATCTTATTTATTCAATTCATTAGGACATTCAGAGTACAATAAGTAATAAATTAGTAATTTTTACTTATTGTTTCATAGTCAAACCTTACAGTCCTACCAGTGAATTATGGACTAAAGTGATAGAGAAAGAATTGACAATGATGAAAAAGCTTGAAGTTTGGGAAGAAGTTCCAATTAAGGATACAATGAAACTGGTCGGGACTACTTGGGTCTTCAAAGCCAAAAGAAACGACCAGAATCAAATCATTGAATACAAGGCGCGATTGTGTGCGCAAGGTTTCTCCCAGATCCAGGGATCAGACTATTCCAAGACATTTGCTCCAACAGGCAGATTAAATTCCCTCTGAACCTTGATTTCATTTTCTGTTTCAAAAAACCTCAACTTTGAACAATTGGATATCAAGAGCGCATTTTTGAATGCACCCTTGGAAGAAGAGGTTTATCTATCCATCCCTCAAGGATTAGATAGTGATAAACAACGAAAGTGTTTGAAATTAAAAAGGGCAATTTATGGACTAAAACAGGCCCCATTGGCCTGGTATAAACGATTATTGTCTTGGTTAATCAGCATTGGATTCAAAATCTCCAAATCGGATTCTTGTGTCTTCTTTTCTGAAGGTAGTGAACTGATTTGGCTCTTCTTACATGTAGACAATATAGGAATTTTTGGAAAAAATTTGACTAACTTCAAAAAAGAAATAGAAAAGGAATTTAAAACTAAAATGTTTTGAAAGGCTGATCTGATGCTGGGTATAAAGATCATTCATGAAAAAAACTCTATCACTTTGTCTCAAAGTCACTACATCGACTCATTACTCGACCTTTACGGAATGAGTAATTGCAAGCCAGTTGGAACTCCATTAGTTCCTAATTCTCATCTTAGTATGGCATCTCTAGACGAGAGAGATTCATTTGAAAAATTAGGTGTCAATTATCGTAGTGCTGTAGGAACTCTCAGTTACCTCAGCTCAGCCACTTGGCCCGATCTCTCTTATCCTGTTAGTGCATTGTCCCAATTTTTAGAAAAGCCAGGTAGTGAACATTGGAAAGCATTTTTACATGTCTTAAAATACTTGAAGGGTACACACGACATGGGACTCACATACCATGGAAACAATAGTGAAGCCCCAGTTGCCTATTCTGATGCTGACTGGGGGAATTGCCGTGTTACCAGACAATCAGTTACGGGGTACTCAATCAAACTCTTTGATAATCTTATTATCTGGAAGACTAGAAAACAACCAACAGTGTCTTTGTCATCGGCCGAAGCAGAGTATAAGTCACTTACTGATTTAGGAAGCGAGCTTATGTGGTTCAAGCAGTTTTGCAAGGAAATCAACATTCTTGATGAAGATAAAGCAATTGTTGTGCATGAAGACAATCAAGGCTTTATTGATACAGCTAATAGTGATTGTAACACCAATACAAGAAGGATGAAGCATATTGATATTCAACTTCATTTTATTCAAGAAATGATTGAAGATAAGAAGATAGAATTGCTTTATACACCTACTGTAGACATGCTTGCTGATTTCCTTACAAAATCAGTATTTCGACCTGCTCTTCGAAGAGCCATGAAAAGTCTAAGGCTGCTCACAAAGGAGGACAAGGGCGGTGTCAAAGAAAGAAGGTCCCAATCCGTGAGCTAGCAAAACCTGCGGATATATATGAACTCGTCATTACGATCACTTTGCGAGGAATTAAGATCACTAAGTACTTGGATGTCTCCACGTGATTAAGTGGTAGTTTTTACTATATAAATAATGAGATTTCGCATACTCAGAAAAGAGGGAATCTTATTATTATCTCTATTACTCTATTTATTTTATCTTCTTAAAAACTCACATTAGTAGTTGGAAGTTTGAAACAGTGTTTACACCTTGGTGCTCAATAAGTGGTTTGTTATTGACTCAACTATATGCTCAATACAAACCTTACGCTAATCTATTCATCTAGTGTGTAAACTGTTGAATTTCTTTGAAAGAATATATTTTGTTTATTTATCTTTGTGTTTATAAAGCGCTGATAGGTTAGTGCAGCGCATCTATAAAACTGTCTACTTTTACTAATGATTAGTCTTATAGTTCTCAAAACAGAGCACATTGATAGTCTTACCTAGCGTATCGAATAGATAATTGTAGTTGTGCACCTTTAGGTACATATTTTTTATTACTTTAATACTTTGTCTATTGTCGTTAATAAAAACCTTTAGTTATCTGAAATTTTACACATTCTTACCTTTAAATCATACCTCAGAGATCTAAAACATCATATTTCTATAAATTAGAATCACTTACATTCTTATTTTAGAAATATCAGCGCTCTCACAAATAAGTGATTTAATTCATTTTTACACCTTATTATACTGTTGAAGCCTAAATTCCAACAGTACTTCATTAGAAAGCTACAGTGACATCCCTGTTATATCCTCTTCACAGCATTTTACTTTTAATTGATTTATTAAATTCCTTTTATATAAACTGAAAGTCACAAAAGAGACCCCAGCTTACACTCACACCATCCACACTTGCCTCTACCTCCCTCAATATTCAACTACCTATGGCCAGCACTTCTAGAGACCCTATTCCTCCAGAACGTGAATCAATCTTTGACTACCATCAACCCTGGAAGATCACTTGAAATTTAACTGAACAAAAGAAGGTGGGCACATCCCTATTTGCAGAGGTGGATGCTTTAACTGAGGTTTTTGTGGATAAAGCTATGAAGAGTGCTGTTCCAGGTGAGCCCACTAGGGCTTTGGCCAGGGAGGCAGTTGCTTATGAAGATTCCTTGGCTGTTAAATTTAGAGAAACCTTGAAGAACGTTTGATGAGGATTATCTGTAGCTGGTATTTATCATTACTAGTGTTTTTCTCTTTGATTATTAGTTAAGCTTACTCCCCAAACAAGACACCGGGGCGAATCTCGTGTCAATCGTCGGCGATTGACTTCACGTCAAGCAAACGTCAAGCAGGATAAAAGTCGAGCTCACGTCAAGCGAAAATCAAGCGAACGTCGAGCACACGTCACACTCTGGTCTTACACCAAATCCTGTGACATCCAATAATATTGGTTCCCCTGTGCCTTCAACTCAGATTCCTCACCGCCTGATCATCCCACAACCGTCCGATGATTGGTAAAAATTACACCAGACCCGCCTGTTTGCACACACACACATCAAAGATGTCCTTCAGCCAGTCTTGATGTAGGCGGGGGGTTTGACTTCACCAGGTCATCCATGAAGTGTGCGTGTGCATGCGTGGGGGCGGGTGCGTTTGCGTGTGCATTGGCGTGTGCGTGTGCGGGTGCGTGTGCGTGTGCATTGGCGCGTGCCGGTGGGTGTGCGTGTGCGTGTGCATTGGCGCGTGCGGGTGCACATGCGGGTGTGGGTACGCAAAAGCCGATTCCGCTTCCAACATGATGATGGCGCAGTTAGAAATTTTGGATGCTGTGAAAGGTGAGTGTGTGGGTCATTTGATCATTGGACTTGGCTTATTCACACTGTACCCAATGTCAAAATAGTAACTTCTTTGTGGCAATGTGAAATAATGGGCTTTGCTTGTCACAATGGCATGTCTCTGTCACTAAATTTTGAGGCAATTATTTCACTAGCAAAATTGCTAATGAATCTGAGAGATTTGCATTTTAGTAGACTAAATATCATGAAATAACGGCTTTATCATTACAAGCAGTCCACATGACAGAGCTTTGTTATCATACAATCCACAGTTACCTTCTATTTCTTCTTCAGATATAATCAAGTGTCCATCATCAAAACCAACAGCTTTATAAATATTCAGATGCGGCCAATCTGGTAGGAAATTCACATCAATCTTCAAAGGTTTTAAAATCAGAAAGTTATTGTTCAGTATGCTAGATGGCTCAGAGACTTTGAAAATGCTATCAATAATACCAAATTGTCGTGAGTTGCCCCTCAGAAAACATATCACACTGTTGCTGATATTTTTGGATTCAGTTGAAAATATATTGTTCCCAATATTAATGTTTGAAACTGGAAAATACCAAGGTGAGACAATCCTTGAAGTGGGAGGACTTGTGGATTGCACGGTAGTGTCTAAGCTGATCCAATCAACTATTTCCCTTGTTGCATGAAAAGTCTGTAAGTACTCAACCAGGCAATCATAATTTTGTTGGTCATGGCGGGATGGCTTGTTATATTTATGGTGATTGAACACGGCAGGTGGCTGTGATTCGAAAAGCTGTTTTATTTCACATGGCACAGATGGGGATTTCAGGAGAACGGAAAGGTTGGAACATCGACAGATATGTTGAAGTAAGGTTTTATCTATATCATCTATTCAGAGTTGCAAAAAGTTAGTCTTATTCAGTTCAGGTGTTTAATCAATGTGAATATATTGATCTTATTAATTGACTTACATATCTTGTTATTTGTTGGCATCTTTGCAAATACTCCAATCAAGCGCTCATAACCCCATGTGGCTGAGGCTTGTGCTGGGCCCCAACGTTGGAAGAGTTCGGGAATATGATCAGCAAAATGATGATTTGGTTTACTTTTCTGTTTTGGGAACAGGTGTTGATTGGAAAGGCGGAATTTTTTCCAATGTTCAGCAAATGCAGTCGCATCATCTATTGAAACAGTCCAGCTTGTGGCAATGTTGATAGCACTAATCAAATGGAATGTATTCTTGGCTAGTTCATTTGCAAGCTCTTCTGACTGACCCATTTTTCTTTGAGTGTTGGCAGATTGGTGTGCATCTAATGACATCTGTTGACTGAGCATTAGAAATGGAATATAGACCTTATATAAGAGAGCCCATTCAGCGGCTTTTAAGCTACCATGAGAGGGGGAACCCATTTTGCGGGGAACTCTTGTCCATGATGAGGGAATTATGGTCTCAGATATGATTTGTCGGAGATGCTCAAGAGCCTCACCCTTGATCTGGTGATCACTCAGTGCAGTGATATCCAATTCAGAGGGTATTTCAGAAGTGGGGATGTAATCGGCATCAAATGAAGGAATCTCCGCAGAACCACTAGATGGATGTTCTGTGTTAGGGGTGGGCATTGAGAAGTAGTTTTTTCGGGTGGAAGTAGTGGGGAGTGGCTCATTTATTATTTTTGCTGCGTCTCTTCTCAGGGAGCGGGCCTCTTTCAATGTGATTTTATCAAGAGAGCTGTTGGAGGTCATGGAATCTGAGTCTGAACTGTTGGTGTCATTGGATTTCCTGCGGGACCTGAAGTAAATTTTTGATTTCGCCTCTGGAATGCACAATTTGAAAGTTGCATGATCCTTCAAAATTCCAAGTATTAAATTATGCATTATGTCAAGATTAACCATTCTGGTTGCATCCCAATACGGAAGGTCTTCCAAAATTGAATATCGCACTCCATACTCAGAGAAAATTGCTTGTCTTTGTTGTGGGGTTGCCCGAAGCCATTTGGCAATGGTTGATTTATGACTTTGGTATGAGCGCGTGTAGTGAAATTGAGGACCAATTTCTTCAATTTGAGCTTTGTGAATGGTGCAGAAATTACAAAAGTGGTTTCCTGAATGGGAAATAAATCCAGTAAGCTTGCGCATGGCAACCACATCCGCAATGGCTGTGAGGATGGCAACACGGATAAAGGATCCTGATGGACCTGTTGAGGTGGGTGCAAAATGGTAACCTTGCCATAGCTCTTTGAGCTCGTTGATGAGTGGCATTAATAGATAATTCAATTGAAGCGCAGTTGGCTCCTTCGGACCAGGGATGATTCCTGCAACATAGACATTCTCGGGCTTCAATCTTTCACTTGGGGGGAGATTAAGACAAATAAGCATGATAGGTCCAATGCTAGCCAACCGGGTTGACTTTCCATGTGCATTAAACCAGTCCACATATATGGAGAAGGCCAATGCACCAGGAATGGACATGAATGGGGGGTCATGGATATTTCTAGTGCCAGTGAAGCGTCTCCAGACCAATCCATCCCAGACGTCACGTTTTGGGGAATCTTCGGGAGTTTGGGATTGTTGATGTTGATGCAGAATGTCCATAATTCCAGCCCGCTGGAGGAATCTGGCAAGCCAATTTTTGAATGGTTGATAAATGAAATGTTTTGTTGGTATAAATTTTTGCTTCATGTTGGTTGTGTTTTGGGTTTGGGGTTCAGATGAATAGATGAATTTGCCTAATGATTGTGTGCAAGGGGGATCATGATCATTTGGGTCATTATGGCGTTGACAGTGGGGTTGGTCAGTTGTGACTGATTCAGTAAGGCCATTAAGAGAGAAACATTGAGGACAACATATATAGTTTTGAATCACTGGCTCCAATTGGAGATGTTCAAATATGGTACTCAGATCTTGAGGTATATGGAATGCAGGAGCGGGGGGACCAGCTGAGCTTGAGATACTGGACTCGATCAGCAGGTTCAGGGCGGGGTTGAGTATGCGTGAAGCCCTGCGGGGTAAATTATACCTTAATGATAGAATGGCAGATATTATCATTCCTAGGTCTTGTGGGGGAAGGGTTTGACTGCCACTATATGGTTTCTGTGCAGTTGAATTGAGACCCGCTGGAGTTGGGAAAGTGCTTTGGGTCAAACGTGAATAATCAGCTGGGAAGATTTGATCCAATAGAATTTGTGGGCACCCAGATCCTGATGCAGAAGTAGGGATGTTTGGAAGAGATTTGGGTGCAATGGTTGATTTGAGCTTTTTAATGTGCTGTTTATATTGGAAAGGTGTGAAGGCAACTCCTTGCCTATCACCCTCAGGGGAAGAATGTGTTTGAGTTGAGCAGTGTTGACACATGCATATACGCATTGAGGAATATGGCCGGGTTGTCATTGTTGCAGGAATTGGGAGTACGGTTGGTTTGTTTATAAATATCTATGGTTGATGTGAAAGTGTTTAGGAGTGTTATTAATTGGAAATAAAATTCAGTGATTATTTATGAAGCGGGAGATGATTTGAGCCAGCTGAGGATTTTATCCCATTTGTAATGGAGCATGAGCTGCAGTGGATAAAGTTTAACATGTCTCATCTGGATGGCGGAATTGGTTAGGCGTTTAATTGGGTAAAATGCCATGCTGCTCAATGCTCATACATATTCTAGTTTATTTACACATTGTGATAGTGCGGGTTTGACCATTGAGGGGGTTCCATTAGTGAAGTGTTACCATTGAATTGAGGGGATTAACATTTAATCCATGTACGCTGGCACGCCATCGTACATGGTTTAAACCTTATTACAGACATAACTATATAACTCTATTACATAAGGGGTTGGAGTGCAGCTAAAGTCTTGGTATTTGGTTTGAGTACGGCGGGCTTTGAATCAGTTGGAATGTGATTTGGATTGTCTTGCCTTTCGTGAAAAGGTGATGTCTCTTTTGTGGGTAAATCCTTCATGAATATACCCCTTTACAGATGTACAATGTTGGGGAATTTCAATGCATATATTGGCAGTTTGGATAATTCACAAAATGTGACAATGGGGAGGCGGAAATGTTACCAAATATGATTACCTATGGATGATGGGTCCCCTTTCAGATCAAGGAAATATCACATTATATGCTGGTAGGCCGTGCAGGGTGGTTTCCGACAAAAGCGGAGGAGCTCAAGAGGAGGCAGGGAGGATTCTCCTCAAAAGAGTCTTATCCGACTTCCACACAACACTTAGTTCCAACTATTCATAGAATTTCTCTATTCTAAATTTGAAAAGATTTCATCTCATATCACTCTATTTTATCATAATACTGAGGTGTTTTATCTAGTTAAAAATATTACTGTACTTTTTCGGCCCTTATGTCATCTTTCAAGTCACATAAATCCCGTTCAGGTTCTGTTCATGACTCAAATAGTGAATCTAGCATAGAATATGTTCAAACACAGTCACCATTGAGTCCCAACATTCCTCTCACAACCCCTATCGCATCCTCAATGAATGTATCAGGTCTTAACATTGATGTGGGCAATCCAAAGGCTCCAACTTCAAGCACTTGGTCGATCCCAAATATTTCCGTCACTCCAATTCCCCCGAATCCCACTAATACACAAATTCATGTGTCTCAGGGGCCAGAAGGCACACCTCAAATCTCCTCACACGCTAATCCCCAATCAAAATTTCCACGTGAGTTCCTCCTTAATCCCGGTCGGAGTCCAGTCGCATCCCAGGATCCCTTTGGCCAAAGTAAACAGCCAACCCTCAATATTCCATCAGGATCGCAGGTTCATGTGGGTGATGAAAGGCGCGTGGATGGGGGGCGACGAAAAAGACCTTTGGAAAATGTAACTTGGAGCGGTCTGTCGGAGGGAAATCCAGTATTGACGCTTCATCAAAGTAAGTCATTTGAATTTTGGAGTAGAAACTTATTCATGATTTGATATGTTTGTTTCATGGGTTAGATATGGAACCTAAAGGCAAGTCAGTCCGATCTCAGGAGCCAATTGAAGATCGTGAGGATGACCAGTCTTCATTAATGTTTTAATGTGTTAACTGATGATTTGCATAGCAGGGGATGAACTTTATGCGTCTTCACCTCTGGTCCATAAAGAGAAAGTCAGTGGACGTCATCATCCATATGCCTCCAAACCAAGAACGGGTCATGCCAGTACATCAAGAGAAACAATGGTGGATGATGAGGATGAGAACATGTCTCCGACTCAAAGTGAAAGAAATGATGAACCAAGGAGGGACAATTTCACAGCGCATGAGCAAGGCACTCAATCAAATAGTGAGTTCACCCATCCTCAGCTGGGCCTCGCCCAGAGTATGCTTGAACAATCCGAGGTCAGACAGCAAAGGAACCAGGCCCGCAAAGCTCACAATGTGGCGAAACGTGCAAGCCAGAAGGAGCAACAAAAATGGCTGAAGGCAGAACTTCCAGAGAATGTCCATGGAATGAGATCAGCAGTACACGCACATTGCCTGTTCCTACTCAAAGTTAGGGATAAGGATTTTTCCTCACTACCAACACCACCCAGCACAGAAGAGCGTGAAATTGCAATTCAAGTGGCTGGTCATCTCGGTTATGTCCCCGAGGATGTGTTCAATGAGCCATCAACACAGGTTCAGTCTCAGGGTTTCCAAAGCTACTGCGAAAATGAGCTCCACAAGCTAGGACTAAAGCGATTCACTTGGGACTGGGAGAGCTCATGGCAACATCCGTTCAACGAGCTGATGTCTATGGTGTTTTACCGTACATTCCGTCTCGCACTTGTCAGCACTGAGTATCATCACTACTGTTGGAACAAGGATCATAACAACTATGGGGTCGTGGCGGCTTTAATGGAGCGATATTTCACTTATTTGAAAAGAGAATGGAAGTCTATTCAAAAGGATGCCGAGTATTTGGTAAAAAAGAAAGAGAATCAAAAGCTCGCAAAGATTCGTCAAAGAGTTAGTTACTGTATCTCTTCTTCATTGTGGACCAAGTCTGATGATGATCTACTTGATTATGTGCAGACCTGTGAGCACCGTCGTGAATGGTGTGATACGGCTAAATTTCCCATCCTAGCATCACAATTCAATGACCCTCGAGTATGCTCAGATACTGAGGAGGTACTGGAAAATGGCCATCAAGTTTACCGCAAAGTGGGATTATGCTGGCGCTCCCAGTTATTTAATGATTTGGTATTGAAAATGGATAGAGACATAGAGTTTTGTAATCGGATTAAAAAAAAGGGTAAAAAAACTATTGATAGATTGCCAGAATTACGATCGACAGATGATGGTGATATTCCGGAAGGCCTATCATTTCAGGTATTTGATCAAGATTGGCTCAAAGGCTGTAGTAAGATGCAGACTAGCGCCCTCAAGATACTTGACATGCCAGTTATTAGGCCTAATGGTGATGCTCTGCAATAACTTAGTAATTGGTCACGGTATAGCACTGTGACAAATTAAAATTTTGTGAATTATTTGTGCAGGTGTAATAAAATCTGATTATTATCTCTTAAGGATGCAACAACTTGCTAAATATGTTAGAATATAGACAATATGAATTGAAATGTATCACCGTCTCCCTTGCAATAATACTCTATTGCTCATTTTCATTGAGGAAATATTGAAGAAGTTCGATCCAGCTCATGGTGTTCATAATTGTGGACCTGTGCCAGAGTCAACAGGAGTTATCAACTTTGTCAATCACAAATTATATAATATCAGTAAGGCTCACGCAGTTAATGATTTTTTCTTTTCTTGGACCTATTGGTAATTGGAATATGGCATTCCCATAAGGAATGATTTCAGAATAGTAATACAATCAAGTGAAAGATGAGCTTGAAAGGTACCTTCCGCATGTTGACCTCAACTGAATGAGGAGTGATATAGTGGATGACCTGTACAGGTCGTTGTTGGCCAATACGATGTAGACGATCAACAGCCTGAGCCTCAATGGCTGGGTTCCAATTGGGCTCCTGGAAATGTGGATGTCAGGGTCCGAAAATCAGGGGAGAATTTTGGGGGGCCCCTCACCATTAAATAGACTACATTAGCACAAGTTATATTGAGGCCAGTTCCAGCCGCGGCAATGGATGCAATGAGTACTTCACATTCAGGATTATTGAAGAAATTCTCAAGCGCCTTGTCCTGCGCTCGTGGTGTAATTGTTCCATCAATTCGTGCTGAAAGGATAGAGTGATGGGCAAGAGCAATACCAATTCTACAATATAAAAAAGTCAGATGGAGTCAATTGGTAATGGATGCATATTAGAATTAACGCACAAATCTAGAAATTGGGTCCATTGGGTATAAACCACCGATTTCGTTGGACCACACCTTGTTTGTTTGTTCTTCATTAAGCTTTGTAGGAGGTGTGCAATTTTACTACTCATCATGCATGTTTCCACATCCACAATAGTTTGTGTGATTCTTGGGGAGTTATCCTGAGTGCTCCTGCCCTCGGGGTCTTCCAGCTCCGCCTCCGCAATTGTGTTAAGCATGATGTGATGGTTACAACATATTCGCAGCTTATTAATATTTCTGAAAAACTCTCCTGGTCCTTTGCTTTTGGATGATAGGAATTCTTCATATAATGTGGAATATTCTTGCTGCATGGTCGGGTTGAGTGGGAGCAGCTCATAATGATGGCTAATAGTGGGGAGAGATTCGAGATGTGTGGTTTTGGTGCGGCGCAAACTTAAATGCCGCAATGCCAAATGCAAAATATCATTGCAACCTTTTGAAAGACTACTCAGGATGAATGGTGACCAGTTATCTTGATCGGCGCTCTGGGGTTGAGTGATGAAGGATATTATGCCCAAAAGGTCATAAATGGTGTTGTGAATAGGTGTGCCCGTTAAACATATTCGACGGGATGAAAGGAGGCTATTAATGGCACGGTGAGTGGCAGTGTATTGAGAGCGAATATAGCTATAAGAGGGGGCAAGGGTTATTGGATATAAAAGGTAATTTGAATCATTTAAGCTCAGCCACTCACTGTGCTTCATCCAAGATTATACGATGCCAATTGATTTGAAAAATGAATGATGTAGAGGGATTGGTTTGCTTAAATTCTTGGGTGATAGTATTGTAAGAAGTGATGATGATATCATATTTTAAGATGTCGGCTTGGGATAATGAGTGACGAGTGGGACCATGGTAGATTTTGGCATGCAGTGCTCCAGCCTGAGCATGCTTGGATATTTCTGATTGCCAGTTGGTAATTAAGCGAGGGGGGCAGATGATCATGGTGGGCGTGGAGCGATGGGGGTTTGCAATCATCCGCTCCTTGGAGGTACCAATTAGAGCAATGGCCTGAATGGTTTTACCTAATCCCATATCATCCGCAAGCAGTCCTCCAAGAGGGGTATTGGTCGAAAGGGATTCAAATGAGCTAACGACCTTGTTTGTAATGATGTGCCTGGCATTAAAAGTGGATCCTGGGGGTGAGGTTGCCCAAAGGTTACGGGCTGATTGGCCATTGGGGATTTCTCGATCCCAGAGAAAAGCTAGTCCGGTCTTTTGATGAGGGAGGAGGGGGGTTTGAATAATGGCATGGGGCGGGGTCATCATGGGGAGGTCTGATCCACTGGGTAATTGTATCAGTTTTTGCTTGGAAATCAATGATGAAACAGCAGGATATGAAGCAGGCGTCGAGTTTGAAGCGGGAAATGTTGGAGTAAAGAGTTGACATTGACAATGAGTAGTACAGTCATATTCTTTGGGCATTTTAAGCTTGAAATCTTGTGTTCGAAAGCTTTCCATTATGAATAGAACGTTTGGATACCATGTGAAGAACATCAATGCTAGATTGGGTTTCTGAGATGAGGAGGGATCATTGGCATCAGTCATAAATACTCCCTCAACGAATAATATTTGAGTAGGATTGGATTGGCAATTTTCAATCCATGCCCCACCAGGACCACAGTGCATGAACGTTTTGGGTGCCCCAAGGAATGGTATCAACATTTGGGAAAGGGTTCCCGGGAGAGAGCCAATAGCATGCTGGTGATTGGGGAGATATATGAATATGTTGTGTTGATTGTGCCATAGGATAATCCAAGAACCTAAGTGGGAATTCTCAGGCTTTAAGGTTATATCACTATTTATTTGAATACGAATATTAATCATCCCAATGCAAAGTGGTTGTGAAGGGGTTGACATGATGGCTATTTTGAATTATTTGGGGACAGTTGGGAACTATATGATCGGGAAGGGTTAGCTAAAGGGAATGAAGAGGAATAAGCGCAGGTGGGGAACTTATATGAGTGGCAGCAACAGGCCAAAAGGGGGATGGCCTGTGGTTACGTGCATGGTCTTGATGGAGGTGGGCCTCTTGGGCTCATAATTTTCATATCCGATTTGGGGCATATATCAAGGCAAGGTGGCCAAAATGTGGGTGCACCATTTGACTGCTGGATCTGCAGCGAGTTACGAAACCTTTGGTGGAACAAGGCTGACATTAGCACATCCGAAATTGGGTGGGTTGTAGCAGCTTATTGTGGAGGGCATATTAGAGGCATGCAGTCATGTTCGCTGGTGTGACAGCGAACAATGAGCGTATCCTCCCCAGGTTAATTGTTCACAGGGAGCTACTGGGCAATGTTGGCAGTTTCAAAGGGCAATCTCACTGTGGGGATGTTTGTGTGTGGGCGGGTGAGATATGTTCGGTGGCATGCCACCGAACATGACTTTGGTTTGGCCTGAAGTTTTTTGCTGACTGATGCATACTGGGCTTTCAGGGGGGAATGTCTGGGATGATCAAAGGGGGCGCCAGCCGTGAGCCGTGATCCACATATACATTCACCCCTATGGCGTTTGAGGCGAGTACTAATCCACCGAGATTGGCATTGGCCTCTTTGCCTCACGCGCGTACAGAACTCCGGAGAAAGAGGCCACACGCCCGAGGAATTTTTTGGCTGCAAGCCAGGTGCCACAACTTGCGCGGGGCGTGTGAGAACGTGAAGAAAATGACCCGCGGTGGGAGATACCCACGCGAACATGACCAGCCTCAGCAATCATAGGCTGGGATTGTTATTCTAATGTGGATGAGGCTGAAGCGAATCCACACTGATTGGCCTCAGGTTTCCACGCGCAAGCGGGTGAGCGTCTGCAGTCAAGCTGACAACCCGACCAAGAAAATAGGCAGCTGGAAGACTGGCAGTAAAATGTCTTCCAGGCGTGTGAAAGTTGCCTGTGTATGACCCATCGGGGGTGCGTATGAAAGCGTGTGGCTGCCCGACAATGAACAAGCGGGCCAGTCATTGTTTGCCCCAACAATGGCACCGGAGTGAATCAACTCTTTGTGTTAGACCCAAATATTAAGTCATCCCATTAAGACCCACTTACATTAATTTGGATTACATGCGCATCTGTGCCGTAGTTAGGCAGAGCTGTCCAACAAGGTGCATCAAAGGGATGCAGGTGAGAGATATGACTCGATGGCTTGACGTTATTACATGTTACATTGTTGAACAGCTTTTTGCTCTGCCCCGCAGTACATTTACAAAGGTGTACTGCGTACTACAGTGTCGACTGTACTGTACAGATCAGGAAGGTGTAATACTACTTGAGCCTGCATCCATCTAGCAAATGTGCATGCACCTTCCGATCGTTTGCATTTACGTAGCTCATGTGCCACATGCTCAGCATTGCGTTTCACCCGATTTGCACACGCAAGCTGAGCATGTCATGGTCAAACGCACCGTGAGAAAGTGCTCAGTAAAGCCATGGAATGAACTCTTTTGCAATAGTTCATTGGAAGGCTCAGTTTGGAGCACTTCACCAAAGCGTGTGAAATGCTGCACCTGGCTGAAATGTCATCCGATGCTGTGCCAAATGCTCAGAGTGCGCGCATACAAAAACGACTGAGCAATGGCTCAGCATGGTGCATTTGATATTGTTATATCTATAGTTCAATCACTGTGCAATTCCAATGTTCAGCCACTGAGCATTTCAATTATGACCCGAAAGCAAACCTGAGCAATGGGTCGAGGCAAGCTCACGCTGTATTCACTTGTCTTGCAGCCCCCCCCTTTGTTCACATACTATTACCAGGCCATATGGCCGGTAATCTCGCCGCGGTCACTTGTGACCAAATGCACCGGGTGCTTTTCTGCATGGGTCACTTGCGGATTGCACCCACAATGCACATTCAACATGGGCCTCACGACCACCCTCCTGGGTGATCGGGTGGCTATTTAAGGAAACAAAGGGGATTTGACTCAGCTTGACAATTCAATAAATTGCAATACTCAGCGGTGCATTTGATATTGTTATATCAATTGTTCAATTACTGTGCAATTAAAATGTTCAGCCACTGAGCATTTCAATTATGACCCGAAAGCAAACCTGAGCAATGGGTCGAGGCAAGCTCACGCTGTATTCACTTGTCTTACAGCCCCCCCCTTTGTTCAAAGACTATCACCAGGCCATAAGGCCGGTGATCTTGCCGCGGTCACTTGTGCATTGCACCCACAATGCACAATCAATAAGGGCCTCACGACCACCCTCCTGGGTGATCGGGTGGCAATTTAAGGAAACAAAGGGGATTTGACTCAGCATGACAATTCAATAAATTGCAATACTCAGCTTGACAATTCAATAAATTGAAATACTCAGCCAGACCCCCATTGTTCTTCTGCCTCACGCGAGCATTTCACTTCTCAGTTGCAGCATTCGCTGAGACTCAGCTTCAATTTTGCCCACACGCCTTGAAGCTGAGACTTTTGCGGGTGCTGCAACTGCTGAGATCGTCTCAGCTTCCCCTTGGTATAAAAGACCATCTTCACACGACACGCACTTCACTTTCTTTCTCACCCGCTCCACTTCGCTCAACCTCACCCGCGTTTGTCCTTCTTGTGCGTATTCCCCCTCGTCTTCCTGCCTTTCCAGTCTTTTCTTTCGCACTCGACTAACCCCACTCCCCTTCCTGCTCGCTTTTTGTTTTTCCTGCTAATACTTTCAGAACCCCACTTCTATCTACTTTGTACGTTTTCTCCAATTAAACTTTAGTCAACATTATGTACCGATATTAATATTTTTCTTTCTTCACGACTTGCTTCCAGACTTTTAAAAACTTCCGACTAGAGCGTTTTTATATTGATTCCGTTTTAAATTTATATAAATCATCGTATGTCTTCCTTTTCTTTCTTGATTGCTTACTTTCTATTCAGTTACTAACCTGTTTTGTTTTGTTTTTAGATGTCGTGCACGTTATGCACCAAGCGGGGTATCCCCTGCATTCGCTCCTCGACGACGAACGACGCTTGTGATGCTTGCCGACAAGCACACAAGAAATGTTCGTTCGTTGTCCGCCCCTTCCGACCACGAGGCCAGACGAGTTCTCGCCCAAGACGCCCTCGCGAGGACTCCTTTGTGGTCGACGATGATGAAACCATTTCCGAGCGTGAATGGACGCCGGGCCCCCAAACAGGCCAACGGGAACGATTCCGGACGATTAGCCCTGTCCCCTCCAGTATCGATTTGTCCACTCCCCCTCCTAGGCCACCATCCGATGGTCACTTCACTCCTCGACCGGAGCGAAGTGATTATCCGGCCGATGAAGGATGGCGATGGCGAGAGGACATTCGAGCTTGGGCTGATCGTCACCATGTCTTGTCACCGATGGGATTCAAACGCCAAAGTAAGTTTTATTTCTCCTCTTTATCTCATTTCTCTTCACGCAATAATACTGACTTTTTTCCATTACTCATAGAACCAAACCCCCCGAATCCCCCCCGACACGACTCTCCCGTTCCCAGTTTGCCTCGCGAGCAAACCCCCCGGCAACCCACTCCAGGCCCGAGTGGCACCCGATGGTCTGAGGAATTATTCCGTGGTAAGCAGCCAAAGTTTCATTTCATTTTCACTTTCACTTTCGAGTCGAGTGAACTGACTCTTACTCCTTTTTTAGAACCCTCCCAAACCGAAGAGCCACCTATTCCTGGCCCGAGTCCATCGTCCCAACCACCTGAGGACGATACGACTCGTGAGCCAGAACCTGAGGTGGCTCCTACGCAATCCACGGAGGAACCTTATGGTAAGTCACCCCTTCTTTCTCTTCGATCCATATTCACCTTTCCTCATTTTTTCTTCGACCGTCTCCAGATCGTCCCGCCACTCCTCGCTCGATCATCATCATCGACGATACGCCCGTGGGATCACCCCATCCCCCTCCCCCTTCTTCTTCACCGACTCCACCATCTTCCCCTTCCACACCAACCCCGGTTCCCTCCCCAGAGATCCCTTCCAGTGCCCCCGAGAACCCCAACGCCTCCTCCCCCCCGGTGCCAAGCTTGTCTCATTCTCACGATGACGCTCGCCAGGAATTCACCGACCTGCGACCGACCCTAATGATTCCTCAAGCCATCGTCCACGATTCGATCAACCGAATCTTGTTGGAGCATCGTCGCTTGCTCCACATGATTCCTTTTGTGGATGCAACTCATCGAAATGAGATGCACCGGGAATTCCGGGAGGAACTAAACTCCCTCCTTGGCAAGGCAATGGAGGCTTATCCAAAGGAGGACATCACCGGGATAGTCTCGAAATACTTAGAAAAATAAAAAAATTTAAAAAAAAATCATTATTTCCTCTATTTATTATTTGTAATACTTTCTTTCATATAAATTTTTTGTATTGAATGATTGTTATTTTCCATTTCTATTACATTCTTTGCTCACGTTAAGTTATATTTTGTTCAATGGTTCAAATATCCTATTGCATGAGAAAACGTTTTATAAGTGCCCTACCAAAGGTTTGAGTGAGTATTTGTTTGTGTGACCCTCTTTTTCTCAAAATGCCCCAATAGTTGCCGTTATCCTCTCCTATATTTTCTTCTCCCATGGTTTAGAGCCATACCCATTCTTAACTGTAAAAAAGCGGGAGGTTCCCGTATGTGAGCAATCGAGTCCAGATTCGTGAAACATGGCCTTTCCTATGGTCACACGCTATTAGTCTTACTCATGTATTGAATTGTTTAAATTGGCTAGAACCTTCACAAGCGTAAGGATTGGCGTGTGACTTGTCGGGAGGCTGCACAGGCGTAAGGATTGGCGTGTGAATTGTTGGGAGCCTGCACAGGCATAAGGATTGGCGTGTGAATTGTTGGGAGCCTGCACAGGCATAAGGATTGGCGTGTGAACTGTTGGGAGCCTGCACAGGCGTAAGAATTTGTCAGCATTGTTGGCAACCCTCCCATGCGTAAGGATTGGCGTGTGAATCGTCGGAAGCCTGTACAGGCGTAAGGAATTTTAGCACCTTTGGGACCCTCCCCAAGCATAAGGATTAGCGTGTGAATTGTTGGGAGCCTGCACAGGCGTAAGAATTGGCGTGTGAATTCTTGGGATCCTGCACAGGCTAAAGAAAATTTCAGCATTGTGGGGAAGCTTCACAAGCGCAAGAATTGGCGTGTGAATCGTCGAAAGCCTGTAAAGGCGTAAGGATTGGCGTGTGAATCGTCGAAAGCCTGTAAAGGCGTAAGGATTGGCGTGTAAACTTTCAGGAGCCTGCACAGGCATAAGGATTGGCGTGTGTAGCGATGGCCCCCCGCATAGGCGTAAGGAACTTTTAGCATTGTCAGAACCTGCACAAGCATGAGGATTCGCGTGTGAAGCATTGGCATCCTGGACAATAGCAACAAACCAGGACCGATGTACGATGGCATGCCACCGTACATAATCCACTTCACCCCTTTTTCATGTGAGACACCCCATCTCCCGCACTCGAATCCATCCAATCCTGGTGTATATTGTCCTCTGCCTTACCTCACCATTACTTACCCAACCCACTTGCAAATCTCCTCATTCTTTGAATCGGCATGAGATTGTATTACCATCCCTGATTTGATAGCCCGCTCTCTCGCCAATCTCATAATAGCCATTGCTTTTTTGCCGCATTGTTTTTGCTAACCTGCTTGAGCATTGTGCGGACATACCCACTAGTGTCGTGCTTTCGTTGTCCTGTGCTGGATCAGTATAATGAACAAATGTACTACTGGCCCACACTACCTGAATGAGCCCATGACATGTGGATAGATCAATCCAAAAATGCTCATTTGGGAAAATCAATTTTCCCCCTGTACACCGCTTTGACGCATCTCTTTGAATTTGGCCGGTCCGCTTATCAGCTTGAAACCACCATCCCGAAGCATACAGCGATGCATCCTTATCAACATGAGGTGCGTTTTTGAATCCATTCATGGTGAAAGTGAGTGCGGAAGTGAACTCGAATGCACCCTGATTTGCCGGAATATCGCCTTCATAGTTGACTTGATCAAAAGACGGAACCCCCAATGAGTTGTAGCAATTTTGAATCTTCTGAAATAAATTATCCCCAACATATTGTAAGGATTGACCTAGAATGCGACCCACCGAGCTAAGATTGGCACCTCGGTCCCGCCATTCATCTTTTGCATTTTCAATTTTGCCAGCACTACCATACAGACCAAATTGTTCATTCTTCGTGGTGCATTTGCGCCACCCAATCGCGAACATAAATCCCTCCAGTAATGCTCCATTTGTTGCAATAGGGTCAGTGAACCTCTTTTCGCGAAATAAGAATTGTGATAATTCATCCCATTGATTGACCTCGACTTCACTCATTGTTGTGAATGGTCGGAATTCAACAAGGGCAATGAGTAATCCGGTTGAAGAGAAAATTGCCACACGGCCAAAGTGAATGCGTTTGATCTGATTGACATCCACAACCCTCCGAATTTCACTTGGGGTGATATTTGCTGATACTGGCATTGATATTTGTGCTGTTGGGCGAGAGGAGGAAAAAAACCTATTCATTCGGGTCGTTTTGCGCTCATTTGTCTTTTGGGATCTGCTACTATTCCCGAGTGGTTGCGGGATCACTATGTGTTGAAGCACACAAGATATCAGATACTGCCAAGGAGCTTTCTTCGGCACACATCCTTTGACTTCCCTGTTGGAGCCCACATGACATTGGCACAATCTGAACCGACTAAAGCCCATGTTCTTCAGTGGGGCCCAATGAGGGTGCCACATAAATGTGGAAGCATATATATATATCTATATATATACACTGAGATTAAGCGAGTAACTCACACTTTCCTTCCTCAGCCCGACGCTTTCTCGCGAGTTCCCTTTTACGCTCTTTTCCTTTTTTCGTGAATGGCATGCTTTCAGCAGAAAATGAAATGAAACCGAATGATTACTGATTTCTTAATATCACCTAAATTGGATTGCGATGGATGAATCTTTTTTAATTGCGGCTAAAAAGAAAGCTCACGCCTGACCTTGGCAAATTCACGATCTCAAATACCTGAACCTGAAAATTGCAGTGGATAGTGCATTATTCAATTTTACACATTGATGTTCCCATGCAATCACTTTCCAATCCAGCAATTTGGAATATTGCAAGCACACGCAAATGCAATTTGCATCGTGCTGCGGATCCCTAGCTATCCTAGTCCTCTTGAAAGACACAGGAACATTTGGCCTATTATGGGCTGGCGGGAAGTGATAAACGCGACTTCCCGCAATGCCCTGCGTGTGCTACTCGCGGGCACAACGCCTGACTCAGCTTGCGTCTTGTCGGAGTCTTCGCAATGATGTACGGAGGCATGCCGCCGTACAATTACTATTGGTACTCAGACTGTGGCATCCGGGCAGTAGTAGGATAGGAAGTCATGATTATTAAATTCATAAATCACTTTGCAAAATTAAATTACAATCTATCTAGTACAAAGCTAATCTAAAACGGGTCAATCCTGGTTGTGAGTTTAGCTGACCTGGGTACCGTCAAGGTGACCTCATCACTTGAACCAAGCCCGCGATTCGCCACCCAGGCATCACCAAAGTCTAATACTAAGCATCGTGCAAAATCAAATCTAAGAGGTACAGTGGGGTTAAAAGACTCTGATGAGAAGAAACTTTTATTCAGTAAATTACATATATACTTATTAGTACGTAGCCACACTGGCTCCACTAGATTTTTACCCTCTGAAAGTTTTGCGGAAATGTCAATTAGTGCTAAAGCCCCTTTAACTGAGCTTGTTCTCCAGTCATCTGAGCATACCATCAAACCACGAACCCCCGCCGCACAGAATGCCGCTAATATACCATAGCAAATTCGATTGATTCCAAGATTCTTGTGACACGCCAAAAGATCTTTGATGGCCTCATTTTTTTTTGAGTTTGTGAGTTTGCCTTTGATGCCATTAACTTCGACCTTTGTATGTGCACATACCATGTTGTATGCAATCATCAAATGGATAACTGTATCCATTAGATCCTCCAGGTTCTTGTGCGGCTTTGTGGATATCTCATTGTCAGCCCCGCCACCTTCAATGCTGAGTTGGGTTGCACGTTGCTTCGATTTACTCAAGCAGGAGGCAAGGTATTCAACTGCTCCCCGTTCAAGTCCAAGAGGATCGGTTGAATTTGATGTTGGTGCAACATATGGTTTGGGTGCAATCACATCGTATGAGACTAAACTAATGGATTCAAACATAACATTTGCCCAAAAATGTTTAACTGGATTGGCGGGGTAAAGAAGGCTCTGAACCATTTTGAAGAAGGAGTGTTCAGATTTTGGGAGATTATCTGGAGGTTTAGCTGATTCCTTCATCAATTTGAGATTCCAAATGTTGTGATCAAAAAACGCTTCTGTTTCGGTTGGCTTAAAAAAATCTAACCCTGTATATTGCAATTTATATCACCAGTCAACAGCCAATAATCAAGTATCATGCACAAAGATAAAAAAAAACTCACCTGCCATCTCAAGGTCCTGCAGCCAAGCCGACATTTTAAGATCTCGGTTACTGATCACCTTAATACCAACGGGCAGGAATGTATGAGCATCCTTTGTTGGTAAATTGTCCCATCTATTTTTGTAAATCCTATTGATAT
The DNA here is from genome assembly GCA_023105745.1 of Austropuccinia psidii. Classification (NCBI taxonomy): domain Eukaryota; kingdom Fungi; phylum Basidiomycota; class Pucciniomycetes; order Pucciniales; family Sphaerophragmiaceae; genus Austropuccinia; species Austropuccinia psidii. The sequence goes on from JALGQZ010000003.1 coordinate 6,175,266, forward strand.
TATCAAGCCCCCTTTTCCATGATTGTTGAGTAATATTGGAATGATAATTCAAAACGCCTGCAAACTCTTCCATGCGGGATAAAAATATTCCTTGAAAATTCGCAGCGGATGACACTTCGGGCTCAGCGTCGGGAATTATATCAGTCATATCTCGTCCCATTGTATCATGTTTAATTGTTTCCCTTTCTTGAAAGGCTTGAATATTCCGAGGAGAGGCGGGAGGGGTTGCATCATGCATTGTTTCATTGGGTATCGGGGGACTTTCAGTATGTGGAGCTTCATCATGGATTGTTTCATTGAGTATTGGGGGGGGTTCAGTATGCGGAGGTTCATTATCAATATGGTCCCCTTCAACATTGATAATTTCATCACCTTGATCGCGAGAATCGTTTGCAGCTTCAAAGGTACGGCGTTTTTTGTTTGTTTTTTTGGTCGCATGTATATTTGGTCTTTTTCCTAATCCTTTGCCTGGAAATCCAATTACGACTCGAGATCCTTCAGGTAGAGATTCTCCCACCTCCACACCTGCCCATATATTGTAAGCAGCTATTTTTATCAATTTTGTTTTGAATTAGTAATGGACTTACGGTTCAAATCCATTTTGAGCAGGCTCATGGCTTCAGCAATCTTTTGACGCACATAATCAGGAATTTTACTATCATTTTGGATTTTTTCGAGCCTTGGGATTGTTTGAGCAATGTTGGAGACAAATTGTTCCTTGGATATAATTTCCACCTCCCCACTGAAAATTACATCATCTTGCCCATCATCTTCTGTCGGTGCACAAGGTTCAACAGTCTTTTCCTTCTCATAACTTTTAAAATTCGGTTTCTGAGAGCTTGGAGGCTGCCCTGAAATAAAGGCTATGAGACAATATCAGGTTTTGAGAGATTTGAAATATTAAAGATGGATGCATACTCACATGCCGGAAGAACTGGTGGATCTTGATTATCTTCATGTGACTGGCTCTCTACTTCAATGCCTAATTCACGACTACTGGCGATATCAGAGATTTCACTTCCACTCTCTGGGGCTGAAGTTGGTCGTTCATTGAATTCTGTTGAATTTCCTGGGGTTCGGGCCATAGCGGAGGTAGTTTATTAAGCAAATAGATGGTGACGAGTTGATTGCTAACTTGTTTGAAATTTTTTTGATAAAAGATCCAAATTCAAGAAAAAAGGTGCAAATGCGATTTGTCGGGAAATTGAAGGAGGCGATGTTTTGCAAATTATTTCATATCATGCAAATGAAATCACTTCCCTGTGAGACATTGAATAAAGTTGACTAGTGAGAAACCTACTAAAGTCAACTTTTGAACTATTCAATGCTCATGAGGTAAGGACTAAGCAAAGTGTTCATTTGATTGATATGAAATAAAATGGTTTTGTCGGCGAAACAGGAGACACAATTCTTGTCTTAAATAGTCCACTTATTAGGTTTTAATTTGTGAGTCTCATGATTTAAACCCTAGCCACAACATGGTGAATATACTGACCAATATCCCCTTAGGTCCTGTTGGCAGAGAAGGCCACTCAGCATATTTCGGCAATTGCGTTCATCGTGTACGCCAACAAGCCACCGTACTGTACACTGTGGATGTAATACGGAAGCGTGAGGAGGGTAAGCGTTGTCGGAGGCATGTCGGGAGGGCACTACATGAGCGTAAGGATGGTAAGCAGTGTCGGGAGAATGTCGGGAGGGAGGGTAAGCGTTGTCGGAGGCATGTCGGGAGGGCACTACATGAGCGTAAGGATGGTAAGCAGTGTTGGGAGAATGTCGGGAGGGAGGGTAACTGTTGTCGGAGTCATGTCGGGAGGGCACTACATGAGCGTAAGGATGGTAAGCAGTGTCGGGAGAATGTCGGGAGGGAGGGTAACTGTTGTCGGAGGCATGTCAGGAGGGCACTACATGAGCGTAAGGATGGTAAGCTGTGTCGGAGGCATGTCGGGAGGGCACTACACAAGCGTAAGGGTCATCAGTGGTGTCGGAGGCATGTCGGGAGGGCACTACATGAGCGTAAGGATGGTAAGCGTTGTCGGAGGCATGTCGGGAGGGTACTACACAAGCGTGAGGATGGTAGGGGCGGGGGTGTGAAAGCGTAAGGAGTGGTGAGGACGGAGAGGGGCGGGCAGTGTCGGAGTCTCATCCGGATGGAGGGCGGTGCGGGTGCGTAAGCATGCTAAGCGTCGGGGAGGCGGAAGCCAATGAGGTGAAATTACACGAACGTTGCGCATAGTGTTGAAATGGGTTTGGGCTTTGAGTGACATTCTCATGTGACACATGTGACGATTGACGTTGTCTTGACGCTGACGTGACGTGACCCACTAAATCCAGTGACTATAAAGTGACACTAACGCGACTGAAGCAAGATTTTATACTGACCGCGGTGCGACGTGAAGTCAATCGCCGACGATTGACGCGAGATTCGCCCTGGTGAGATATGAAATTTATGACTGCTGCTTTTGAAACAAGAAATAAATAAAAATGTACAAAAAAATAAATGAAATAAAATGAAAGGAAAGAATTGAGAGAAAAAGAGAGTAAAGAAAAGAAAATAAAGAAACTTCTGAGGATTGATCTTGGGGTGAGTTGCTTGATTTTGGAAATAATTTTCCTGAAAAGATAAAACCAAAAAATTTATGCTCCCAGAGTGGCCAAGGTGTTTTTTTAAAAGAAGTAGAACTCTCAGAGATGCATACCCAGAGATGGAACTTACGTTCATAGCTTCCACTCCCCACCAAGCATCATAAAGGAATAGAAACTTTGCCATAAATGGATTTAAGCTAAGAAATATCTTGGATTATGGAATGGAATAATTTGGAATAATAAAATATGAAAGAAAGATAAAGTAAAAAAGAAAAGAGAGAATTTGGCCATATCTTGATGAAAGGTCCAAATGCAAGGGTATTGATGTTGCAAGGCCTTCTTAACCTGTCCAAAAAAATTGACAAGTGCTCACAAAGTGGCCAAGGTAATTTTTAAAACATATTTGGGTATAATACCCCCTTAAAGGTGCATTCCAGGAGAGGAACTTACTTTCACAAAGTCCAATACCCACCAAGCACCATAAATCAAACACTTGAGGTATTTGGGCCAGGCTCATCAGGATACAAAGTGTGGAAATCCTTGAAAAGATCTGGGGAGTTGGTAAGGCTAGAAGCTGGTTCCCAAGTTGTTCTTTCTGGGTCTTCATTGAATCCTTTCCACTCCACAAGGTACCATAATCTACCTCTCTTGAGTTTTGAGTCCAGAACCTGAGCCACATCCCATTCATCTTGCTCTTCCACTGTGACTGGTGGTAGTGGCAATTGATGTTGATTTGAGATAGTTGATTGCTTCACTGGTTCTGCAAAGACACATAAAAGACAGGGTGAACTGACTTCCATTGTTGAGTAAGCTTGAGGTGATATGCATGGCTGCCAATCTTCTTCAGAACTTCAAAGGGTCCCAACCATCTTTCTGAAAGTTTCTTGGTGGGTCTTCTTTTCTTGATGCTCTTGGAAGCTAGCCCTACTTTGTTCCCAGGTTGGAAATCAGGTGGAATTGCCCTATTTCTATCTGCATACTTCTTAAAATGCTTTATTTCTGACTCTAATTCTTCTTTGACAACTTGCTGCAATTATTGGAGTTTTGTTGATAACTTTCTAACAGATGTATATTGAGAAATGTGAATTGAGTCAAAGCTGGGATTTCTTCCCTAAATGGTGAAAAAAGGGGATTGCTTTGTTGATGAATGTTCTGCATTATTGTAGGCGAATTCAGCCAGAGGGAGCCAGGTGTGCCAGTCATCTTGATGGTAACTGACATACATCCAAAGATACTATTATAGAACCTGATTTACCCTCTCTGTCTGTCCATCTGTTTCAGGGTTAAAGGAAGTTTAAAGATCTCTTGATCTCTTGAGCTGCTAACATAATTGAGTCCAAAATGATGAAACAAATAAAGAACCTCTATAACTAACAATACTGATTGGAAGACCATGTTTGGAAAAGACATGACTAATGAAGATTTGAGCTAAGTCCAAATAAGTGATTGTTGAATAAGCTGGAGGAAAGATTGTCATTTTTGAGAATCTGTCTACAACTACTAAAATTGAATTAAAGCTTCTTGACAGAGGCAATTGAGTTATAAAGTCCATTGATAATGAACTCCAAGGACCTGATGGAATTTGAAGAGGCTTGAGTAATCCAAACTTCTTATGGTGAATGTTCTTGTTTCTTGAACATCACTGACATGAGGACACATAGTCCTTGATGATTTGATTCATGCGAGCCCAATGAAAATCCCTCTTGATGAGATTGAGGGTCTTCTCCTGGAAAGGGTCGCCAGCCAACAGTGAGTCTTGACGCTTTTGAAGAATATTGAGTTATATTTCTTCATTGCTTGGGATTACCACTCTATCTTTGAATAACAATAATTTGGCTTGAGGCTCAAGAGAATAATATGAAAATGATTCACCTCTTGCCAAGTGCTTGAGTATTTCTTTATAGTCTTTGTCTTGCCATACTTCTTTTTGGATCTGATCAACTAAATCGGAGAAAACTTCAACTTTGATTGAGAAGAATCTCAACTCTTGAATTTCATTTTTCTTGAGAACTTGATGAAAGTTTTGAGGATTCTTGCTGATGAAGTCCACCCCCCTATCTGGGTACATGTTGTCCCAATGTGATAATGCATCTGGTAAAGTGACCAGTATGCATGGGCAGTAAGTGATAAAGAAGTGAAATTCAGAGAGAAACTCTGCCCACCAGGCTTGAAAACAAGTAAGAGCTTTGGAAGACATAAAATATTGAAGGGAAGAGTGGTCTGTCAAGAATTCAGAGGAATCAGAAAGAGAAAGAAGAAAGGCTGTCCAGAACTTGAGAGCACAAACTATGCCAAGGAGTTCCTTGTCATGAATTTCATAGTTGAGCTCATCTGGGAGGAGCTTGCGACTATCAAATGCAATAGGATGCTTTCCTGAATAATTCACCTGACTCAGTACAATACCCAAGGCATAATCAGAAGCAGAAGTCTCTACAATAGTTGGTAGAGAAGGATCAAATTGAGATAGGATAGGAGAAGTGGTGAGAGCTTCTTTGAGTACTTAAAACTGACTAAGAGCTTCCTCATTGAAGATGAAGGAATAATTTTATTTAAGGAGGGAAGTGAGAGCAGAAATTTTCTGGAATAAATTTTAATGAAAAAAAGATAGAAGTTGGAAAAGCCAAGGAAAGATTGAAGTGCCTTGATGTTCTTTGGCTGAGACCAATTGAGGACTTGCTGAACTTTGAAAGAATCCATCTTGAGGCTTTCACTTGAAACAACATAGCCCAAGTATTCCACACTTGAGGCATAATATACACACCTTGAGGCTTTAGCAAAAAAATTATTAACCCTCAGTCTTTGAAGGACAGAGGCCACATGTCTGACATGTTCCTCCTCAGAACTAGAAAATACCATAATATTATCTAAGTAGAATAAAACAAAAATATCCAAGAAATTTGCAAAGATATCATTCAAAAGATTGTGGAATGAAGCAGGAGCATTGGTCAAGCCAAATGGCATAATCAAATACTCATGACTATCATATTTAGTTCTAAAGGCAGTTAAGTGCTCATAGCCCTCTTTAATTCTCAAGAGATTATAAGCACCACACAAATATATCTTGGAGAAGATAGTAGAACTGTTAAAGATGGTAAGAAGCTGATTCATTGGAGGAATATGATACCTGTTCTTCCTAGTGACAGCATTAAGTTTGTGGTAGTCAACACACAAATGAAGGCCACCATCCTTTTTCTTAACAAAAAGTACAGGTGTTCCTTTTGAAGAGGAGCTCGGCCTGATGAAACCTTTCCCTACATTCTCTGACATGTAGGCCCATAATGTTTTTGAATCATGCTTTGATAAAGAGTATATAAACCCAACTCGAGGTAGAAGACCCTCCATTTTGATATAGTTATCACAGGGGCAGTGTGGAGGAAGTCTCTCTGCTTTCACCTTGGAGAATAAATCCAAATATTGTTCATAATCAGGAGGGTCTACCTTAAGCACAGCTTCAATCTCTTCTGGCTCTTCCTCCTCATCCCACTTCTCCTCCAGGGAGGCATGAAAAGATAAAGGAGGAAGTTCCATATCCCCTTGAAAGATATGAAGTGAAGATATAGCAAAATCTTATCCAACATCTTTTATATCTTTGAAGACTTCATCTCTTGATGGAAGTAATGACTGAGAGGGAATGATGGAAGGGATATTGACAGAAGGAGGAAGGGAAGGTGTCTTAAGTTCACCAACCAGAGCAAAACTGTTGACAGCAGTGGAAAAATCATTACTATTAGAGGAAATAATACCACTAGAATCCTTATGACTAGAATCATAGGTGATAAATTCATTTTTCCAATCAATAATGTGATTAAAATGGTAAAGGAAATCATAGCCCAATACTAGGTCTTCTCCCTTGGGTGAATCTATGATAAAGAAATCCAATTCAGAGCTTTGGAATGAAGGAAATTTGACAACCCACTTTTTATAATGGGTGATGAACAGGGAGGTGGATTCATTGAAATCAAAAATGAAGAGAGGAATCTTTTCAGGGAGCTCTGACATGGTCAATGAGTACTTAAGAACAAAATTCTTTGCAATAAAAGAGTTTGTAGCACCATAATCAATGAGAATACTATAAAAATATCAGAGAGAAGAGAAAATAAGAAATTTTAAAGATTTATTGACACTAGTATTCAGAGTGCCCAATTGTGCTCTTGAAGGAAATAAGTGAGAACCATTGCACACATCATGATCCCCATTAAGGCGTTTACCTTCTTTCTAGGGAAGCCTCTTGATGACCCTTGCCTATTTTCAGGCCTCTTGAAGCATTTTCCAATTGGGTTCTTGCCACCATAATAAGTGCATAAGCCTTCTTTAATCCTACTCTCCTTTTTAGAACCAATTAATTTGTTGTCCTTAGTGAGGAGAGCAGCATGAGGCTTGTCTTTGGACACTTGAAAATTCTTCCCCTTCTTGTTCTTCCTGTGATAAGGCTTTTTTGATGATGAACTTTGGAGAGGTTTGGAGGAATTGGATCCACTGATTGGAGGCTTCTTCTCTTTATTACTACCCTTTTCCTTCTTCCTCTCATAGTACCTGGTATCTAATTCTAAAGTGATCTCCATGAGTTCTTGAAGGCTATCAAAGTTTCCAGGGTGAGAAGCTCAATGGTCAAAGAATCTTGATTCCAAGCCTATTCTATACACATGAGTATAGGCCCTTTCCCCCCAGTCTCCAATTCTTGAAATTAAGCTTCTGAAATCTGCTATGTACAAGGAAACATGACCAATTTCTTTCATCCTGAGATTTTCCAACTCTTGTTCAGCTTTCCTGACTTCATTGGGATCACCAAGAAGAGTGAATAACTGGGTTTCAAGTAACTTCAAGCTATTGATGAGATAAGAAGGGTCTTCATTGGAGGTATTTGAGAGGTAAGGTTCAATCCATTTTTCAGCTCTACCAGGGGGAAAAGAGGTTGAGTACAAAATATTCTTCCTGTCAGAGAAGAATTTTTCTGGGTCATTATGGAACATCAATTGACAAGATTTAATAAATCCTCTCAATTTATAAGCCTTAGTACCATCAAAGGAATCAGGTGCCTTCACTGATGAAGTCTTGAATGCTGGGGTTCTTGAAGTGTCCCTTGGGGAAAATTCTTGAGTGAGTTGTCCCATGAATAGAGTCATCTGCTCCATTATTTTGAGAAAATTTGGTTCAACTTGAGAGACAAGAGGTTGATTAGAACGGGCTAGATTTGGAGCTTCAGAAGACTCAGGGGCACCTGCCAAGGCAGCTGCTACTTTAGTTTCTTTGGACTCCTCCTCTTCCACAGAATCCTCCCCTCTTCATTTTCAGCTTTCCCTAACCTGCTTCTAGGCCCTTGAGAAATGCTTGAATAGCCACCCAACAAGCCAGAGAATGATCTTGATCTTCTTGACTTCACCCCTCCTCTTCTGGAGGGTGCTGCTTCTTCCATTGGTGGTCTGCTGTCCAAATTTTCACTCAGTTGATGAACTGATGGTGTGTGGTCAAGAGGAGCGCTTTCTATAGGAGTGAGAACAGCTTGATGTCTTTGAGATCTTGTTCTCTTGGCTGGAGGGCTATGCTGACCTGGAATTATTGAAGAAAGAAAATAAAACTTGATGATACTTGAGAATAAAACAAGGATTGACCAAATCAATAAAATGAGAATCTTAATGAACTTGAGAAATAAATCACAAGTCTTGAAGTGAAATAAATATAAATAAATCTTGAAGAATGAAGATGACAAAATCAAATTCTTATGAACAATCAATTTCAGTCAATAAGTCAAATCAAGTCAATCAATAAATCAAATAAATTAAATAAAATCAATTCAAAATCAAATCAATTATGTCTTGAGAAATTCAATCAATATCTTCAAAACTCAATTCAATTTCTTGAGGAATGAACTTCAAATAAATCAATTAAATCAAAACTTGAGGATAAATCAGCTATCTTGAGGAATCAAATCAGAATCTTTAGGTAAAGTCAATTTCTTGAATAATCAAATCAATAAATCAATAATTCTTGAGAAATTTCAAAGCCAATAAATGATAAACCCAATTCAATGAAAACCTCTGAAATGATGAATGAATTAACGCCAAATTCCAATCAATTAAACCTGATAAAAGAACCTGAATTCAGATGGAAAATGAAAATAAAATTTGATTGAGAATTAAGAATAAAGTGAAATGGTCAGCAAAATTTCAGAAATGAGAAAGAGAATCAATTTTCATTTCAATAAGATGAATGAGATGAAAATTGATGAGAGATAATGCAATCATAAATATCATAAGATCATAGAAATCATAATTGAGAATGAGAGAAATGAATAAAAATTAATGAAAGAAAAGAAGCAATTATGAGTTAATTACAATAATTTCACAGGGGCTCTTCTAAATGAAGAGGGCCTGGAACTCAGTGAACAGACTTACTTATGGAGGGCTCAAGGGAAGTACTCAAAAGATAAGAGCAATAAGATAAAAGGTAAAATTCCTTCGATAAAGAATGAGAATTAAAAGACATGAAATCAAAACAAAAGCAATAGCAAAGAGCCAACCACAAATAATAATGAATCACTGTTTCAATCTTTTCAGAAAAGAGAAAAGGATTAATAAGGATATGACCACCAGGACTCTACTGAACATGTGAGGGAAGGCTAAGACTAACTTAATAATTACTAAAATAATGCCTCTGAGTAAGAAATAAAATAATATTAATAAATAAATTAGATATTTTAATTAACTGGGGAAAAACCCCTAGGTGGGTGAAAGGGGGCTGGTATATGTGAAAAAGTGCCATCTTGGAGCTTGAGTGTTGAGAACCCATGACTGTATGATGGAGGAAGCTGTATTTGAGATGTAAACCTGTATTAGTGTATCCAATACAGGTATTTGCACCTGTATCAAGGACAGGCCTGTATTTGGTGAATACTGTATTTGGGTTTTGCTGGTATTGAGGTTTGAAACTGTATTTGGTGGATTTTCCATGAAACCCCCTTGTTGATTAGGTGTTGGAAGAGATTTAATTGGTGATGATTGGTAATGCCCTACCTATCTCTATGGCTGTGACACCTCTCCATTTAATTCTGTTCCTGGCATTCATTATCCCACTGAAGCTTAATGAAAATTTCCCTATTCTTCTCTTCAAAATTCTATTTTGATCTTGTTTTATTATGGAAAATATGCCATTTATTATGTTTACTGCTCAATTATTTTGAAATTTCTTGTTGATGGTTCTTTATATTTATTTTTAATCTCCCTTCCTTCCTACTTGATTTCATTTATGATCTTTGTTCTTCTTCTTCTTCTTTTATAAAATATAAAATGAGATAGATTCAAATTGAAAAAACTGAATAACTGATTATTTCCCACTACTCCCCTAAACAATTAACATCATAGGAGTGATGTAAAGAAATAAGATACCAGAACTTATTTATTATGTATAAGAGCTCCTATTAACTACATAGAATACTTCTTGATGGTAATTTCCCTCTGTATTTGATAAATCCCTTCCATCTACTAAAACATCCTTTTAATTAACTATTTCCACCAATTTTTTCATAAAATTGAATAAAAGGGAGTTTGACACAGTTTAAGGTCTTGTCCAGGACCATTTTTTATTCCTGAGACTATAATTTGAATAAATTATCTGTACAAGGCAGTTTAAGGTCATACTCAGGACCTTTAATCATATTATCGAAGTTTATTGATAAAAAATGTTAATATAAGATAATTTGGACAGTTTAAAGTCTTGGCTAGGCCCGCTTGATTTTTATGATTATTAAAATACACCAAGACTACATTGATAAAATGATGAATAACCCAATACACAAACTACTTTTCCAATCCAGATCAGATTATTTCATAAAAAAATCTACATGCATTGTCTATAATCATATTAAATTTATATATGCAAGTTGAACTATCAGTAAAATCACACCATTTTCCATTAAATATTGATTTTATGGCTGAGGGTCCAACCACTCTTCATTTTTTTGCTATAAGCACTACCATAAATAATTAACACTTCCATTTTCAAACAACAAAATGAAATGATAATTAAAGCATGCCATTCCTGACTGGAATATTATTATAGAAGCTATAATATTATCAGAGTGAGGGGCAGATTTCCCTCTCCATTTTGATAAATAATAAATAATTTAGAAATATAATAAATTTTCATAATTTACTATATTTAATAATATGAATTGTGCAAATATAGCCCTTTAACTTCTTACTCAGGACTTTGAAAAATGAACAAACATGTAATTAAAGCATGAATCTTATTTTGGTCATTGATCTTATAGATTCACTTTATATTTAACTGCTGCATTTCATATAGCTTTGCCATTTTGATATTTTTTTTTGATAATATTATTGAGAATAAAGTAAAATAAATTTCATTTATTTATATGTTTATAATGTTGAAAATTTAGAATAAATTGAAACATATTTATTAATTATGTTTGATTTTATATGTTGCAGCTTTGAATTTCTTCATGATTTTATTTTAATTATATATATATATATAATATAAATATTGAAAAATTAAAAGAAATATTCAAATACATATGCAACATTGCACATGTAAAAAAACCAATTTGTAACAGGCTGAGTGGCTGCTGCATAGAAGTTGCATAAATTTATTTTTTATATTACTTGTGGGTAGTGTTTGGACTTGTGCTTGTCAATACTCAATTTCCTATCATTATTTTATTATTATTCTTATTTATTTATTATTCATGTTATGGTTTTTTTCCTCCCTTTCATTTCTCTTATCATCTTAATTTGTGTTGTCTTATTTGTTTCTGAATGCCATAATAGGGGTTTTTATTTATTTAATTTGTTTTTTTACATTTTTGAGCCTTTTTGGATTGATTCTTACTTTTCTTTCTTCTTGTTATTTTTATTTTTTTGGTTTTTAGCCTATCATCAATCCATTCAAAAAAACTGGCCAATCTTGTTTTTGTTGCCAAATTTATATCTGATTTTCTTTGATGGATTTCTTTGTGAGCATATTTCTCTTTGTTATTTTACTTATAATAATCTTATATTATTCATACTAATTAATTTAATTTATTTATTATTATTTTTTAGCACCACCAACTTACATCTGACACATCAGAAGAATTAGAAAACTCTTAGGTAAGCTGTTTTTTCTTACCCCCCATTTAACATTCTTTCTTCTCATTATTCAATTTGTTACGACTGACTATTGTTGTTTTTTTTCTCTTCTTTTCTTTTTTTTATAAATAGTTGTTGTTTCTCCTTTTTTTGATAGTAGACAAATCAATATGTCCTATTCACTGGAAGTTTGTCCTAACATTACTGGTGAGCAGAATGTAGTCATCCATTTTAATAACATTTGCTCCAGTTTTAGTTTACCCCTTCCAAGAGGTCTGTTCTTCACTTTATACACCATTTCAAACAATTTACCCCACCTGTCTTTATATAATTCATTACCAAGTCTTTGTTCTCCAAACCCCCTACCTAAAAATGATGACAATCCCAACAGTCCTACCATAATCAGTACAAATTCCAATGATAATTTGTCCTCTGCTGCTACAACCATTCTGAATTTACCTTCCAATTTCATAGCCATAATTTCCCCATTCTCCAATTACTTGTCCCCTCCTCCAATTATACCTAATGTTTTGATCACTTATCCTTCCATGCCTTCCTGGATCCAATCCAAAATTCCTACTGCGCATTTGCCTCCTATTCTCACTGAGTTGAAAATCAACTTTGGTAATTACTTTCTCTTATTCAATGCTGAGATGAAGCATCTTGGTGCTAACATGAACCTCTTCTTTGGTACAACTCCTTCTTTTGATGATACCTTTTGCAAAACATGGCATTATTATGGCTTTGGTTTGTTCCATTGTGCTATGGTACACTTACTTGGAAGAGTATGCTTTCAAATTACATTTTTTTTGGAATTAATCTGTGAATTTATATATATTTAGAATTTTGATACTAATTGCCAAACAACAGCCCCCTTCCAAACACATGTACTTGCCAAATGGACTGTACAAAGGAATTTGCCATTCTGGAGCTCTTAGGCTTATTAATTAAAGCATCAGACCCCCTTTTTTATTTCTTACTATCTCATTGCACTTAGTGGCTTCTTAAAAAATTAAATCAAATAACTATAAAAATGATATAAAAAAAAACTTTGAATCTTGTAAATTAATTGAGAGATAAATGATTAATTAGTTTTCTCTCACTTGCATTATTATCATTATTATCATTGATTAGAATTTCAAATCATTAATCATTTTGTTTTATTATTATTCCCATTTTTTTTGAATTTCTGCTGGAGATTATAACTGCATAATAATAATAAAAGTAATTTTTAAGAAGTTTAATGTCTTACTTAGGACATTAAGCTGTTATTTTGTAATATATTATTATGTTGTTATATAGATATATTTTCTTATTGAATATTATATTTTTTCATTGTATGAATAAGTTTGAAAAAAAATTAAAATCAAAATCCAAAAGTATAAAAAAAATGTAAAATAAAATAAAAAAATCTATAAAAAAAAAAAATAAAAAAAATAAAAAATCAAAAACAATTTTTCTCTTAAAAGAATACTATATATTAAAAATTGTCATTATGTGGAACATTATAGTGAATAAAGTAACAATAAGGGTCCTTTTGTATTATTACTATGTTATTTTCATATGTATATTCTATTTTATCTTCTTATTTTTTGATTCATTTATTCCTTTATATCTTTATTTATTTATTTATTTTTAATTTTTTTATATACCCATGTTATCATCTCAGAAAATTACATGTGAAGAAATAAATTGATACAAATAAGATCAATAAAATACATCTCATAAAGATACATGTATAGGATATAAGCTGAGTGTTAATTCAAATAGTAATAAATTTTTTTATCACATATACATATATATTTATTTTTTTCAATTTATATGATCTTATTTATTAAGAAAAAAAATAGTGATAATACAAATAAGTCAAAATTTAAGATAAAGTGAAGTACTTAGGCCTCATGGAACAATTATCTCTTCCTTTGACCCTTAAATGTTGTCAGCCTGTGACTCAAAACCAGAGCACAAGCATGACAGCCAAAATACCATAAACCAATGGTATAGCCAAAATACCACCAAATCATGGAGCTGAGCCAAATTAGCTCAAAAAGTATCAGAAGAAAGAGGAAACTCACCTCTTTCTGAAAATATAAGTCCCATCACCATAGGACAAGAAATAACAAAGTTATTCCTGCCCAAAGTTACTGCTGAGCATAAACCTTAATTTTCACCTCTCATCTAAAATCTAGAAGGAGAGGCTTAACCCCATCAAATGGGTATTCAAAATGAAGCTCTAAGCCAGGGCTATCCAATGGTACCAGCCAAACTGAGCTAGCACCAGTATTACTTGAGTTATGGTCAAATTCAGACCAAATAAGGGTGAACAAAACATTCACCTCTCATCTAGCTTTTACAGTTTTAGTGTGAGATACCTAAAGTGGGGTCTTTTTGGAAAGAGCACAATCAGGGCTATCTGATGGTGCCATTCATTTCCTCATAACTCAACTAAAACAGAAGTTATTGGCCAAACAAGCTTAATACAGCTTTTGCCCAGACCACGCCAATGTACAAAAATACTTGTACATGGGATAACTTTGTCATATTTAATGCTAACCATGTCAAGTTGGGTACCATTGTGTAGAGCTCATACAGAGCTATTCAATGAACCAACTTTGAGCTTGATATCTCAACAACTGACAGAGTTATGACCATTTTAAGGTCAAAATCCCACCTGCTGTCATATACAGCCTTACCATGGGATAATATCCCATAACCATGAATATGAGGTGTCAAATAGACAAAGAAGCATGTTTTTACTTCAATACCTCATATGTCAGTCAATACTGGGGTCCCATACAGTTTTTGTACAGCATTCTACGCGTCATACACGTCAGAATCAGGCTGTGAGGTCCCCAGATGAAAATTTTCACCCTGTATTGGTGAAAACTGCCCAGATGTGGTTTCAAAACCACATCTGAGCCCAATACAGGGTATACAGGTTGTTTGCAAACCACAAGCCTGTCATAGAGAGTGAAAAATCTTCACTTCCTCTACGTGGAAAGGTCTAGCAGCCTTTCCACCTCAATTTCAGGATAAAAGGAGGGCTTTTCACAGCCAAAAGCCTTTCCTCATCCTGCTCTTGAATAACCTACGTAGTAAACTGTCAAAAACAGTTTTACTCTTGGTTAAATAATCAGGTATAATTATAATCTTTAATTATTGTAGACTTTATTATTGTAATCCAACAGATAAAGCCTGCACCCAGGGTTCTCAATAGCGCTCACCACCACTATTTCTCAATAGTAGAGCCCTTTTATCTTATTATAAACTCTTATAATCTTTTTTAAATCATTTTCTGTCGTGTCACATACACAGTTAAAGTTGTAATTAGCCTAGTTATACCTTTATCATAGTATCATCCTGACAAATGTTATTTTTTTATTTTTATTTATATTATGAAAATTCATTGCTTTATCAGTAGAGAAATATTTATTTATTAAAGAAAATATTTCTTCCTTCAAACGTTATTCATTAGAAGACTTATTTTTGATCTTTATATGGTTCATTTCTAAAGTGAACTGTATATTTATTTTAATATTTTTTTATGAACTTTGAGGTATTATTTAGTTTTTTGTGCTTGAATTTTCTCTTTTGTTACTTCTTTTCATTTCTGCATATTGGAAATTCTGTAACTTGAGGTATTTGAGGTATTTCTTCCTGATATTGAGGAATGGATTATTTTAAAAATTCTGATGTTTGCCTTAATATTTCTTCATCTGAAAGATTATTTTAATTAGATTTTTTGATGATAATTGAGTTTATCATTTATTCTTATTTCTTTCCAAAAGTTTTCCCTCAGAGCTGGAATTGAAGCTCTAGTAACACTTTTTTCTTTTTCTTCAAAGTTTCTTCTAAAAATCAATTCTTCCCAATTAACTTCTTTCTCAGGTATTTGCTGATTTCACAAAGAATAATCATTAAATTTCATATTTTCTTCTTCATTATAGTCTGATAAGGCTGAATTAAATGTTTGATAGCTGTATTGGATTCCTTCATAATTATTCCCTTGATTTTCTGGAAATGTTCAGTATTCTTCATCCATTGGTCTTTTTATGCCATAATTTCTCTTAATATCATCACTGACATAATATAATTTTGCTCTTGAACCAATTTATTCTTCCCTTTTCTGATCATAATGGTATCTCATGGAATACAATCTTTGTAATAATTCATCATATTCTTCCAAATCCAAATTCCCATATTACTTCTCTTCTTTTTCTAGGTTATTAATCTTGTATACTTTACTTCCTTATTGTGATGTTCTCAATGAGTTATTCTTATTTTTTCTTGAAGTGAATTCCTTAGTCTTATTACTATATTGAGCTAATCACAGAATTGTCTTCCTAAAACAACATAATCAATTTTGGTTTCTGAAAATTTTAAATAAGTAGTTTCTCCAGCTGTGAGTGTTACCAAAACCTTTCCATCTGTTTTATTTCTTCAAATATGATTCTTAAATCCATTAATTTTGGTATTCTTGAGTCCCATACCCATTTATGTTTCCATTTTTATAGGTATAATATATAAAGGTGAGGTTTAATCCAAAATTGCCATAATTAATATTGTCTCATAGCCCAGTCTTATATATGTGGTTGGAAATTTTGTGAGCCTTGAGGTATATTTTACATACCCAAATAGGCCACAATTATCTTAAAAAGAGATTTTGAATTATGCACAACTCATAAGTCATGCATATATCCAAAATTCATCATTTTCAATTTCAGAAAAGATGAATAACTTTTTATTGAGTAAGTAAATCCATGGATTTAAGACCAGATTTGGATTCTACACAAAAATTCACCTAGGGTAGCTCCATAGAGTGAATAAGCTCAATTTAAGTATTTGAGGTGGTAAAATGGAAAATACTTCAATACCACATCATTAATACCACATAAAAGATCCGTGAAAATTTTTGTTTTTCTTGATTTTTAGCCAAAATAATGGGAAAGTGAGAAATCCCATGTTACATATACACTAAGAATAGTGTTATGCATGTTTTGAGCACTTAATATCATGGTATTCTTACATGGACTTTTGGTACACCCATAGTGGATATCTCACTTTAAGCTTAAATTACTATTTTGACGTAAAAAATAGGCAAGGGGGACAAAAGACATCAAAGAGAGCCAGGGTACCCAACTTCTGAGGCCTCAGAGGCGTGGATAGCTCCAGAGCATGGATCCATGGCTCATCTTGGCCCAATTGGTAAACTAAAACTCTTTGGGAACTTGGTTACCAAGTTACAACTACTGTAAAACATCAGAAAATAGCAAATAACCTGCTATTTTGACGTGCCAAGGAGGTAATGAGCTACTTACACTCCTGTAACCATGTCAATTACTAATGACTTTCCATGGATAAACCCCAAAAGAGTAATTAAAACCCTTTTGGGACCCATATTCATTGATTTACCTCATAGCAACCAGCAAAACACTGCTATTTGCAATTCTACGTAGAAATGAGGTAAAACCTTCAAAAATTCATTAAAAATACAATTCTTAATGAATCTTTCTGAAACTTTCAGGACTAAAGGAGAACTGTATTATCTATGGTAAAACCAAAAAGAATTACAGTTTTACTAGTAAAATTAAAAGTTTTACTTACAGTCCATTTTTGGATATTCTACGTGAAACACTGAATCTTCAAAAATTCACAGTAATTACAACCTGTGATGAAATTGGCAATAACATTGATAACTTTGAGAAATCAATGATTATTTTAGAATAAAAGAAGATTTACAAGTGTTACTCCTTTTATCCTTAACCATATTGGGGTTGGTAGTCACGTAAAAGCATCAATTAAGTAATTATGATAATCTTACATGACAACAGATGATGCAATCAATAATCCAAAAAGGTTTATTGTTTTCTCACTCACTGGTTTTTCAGTTTGCTCCATGGCACGCCTCTGTGAGCTGTTATTGACTTAAAAGAAGCCTCTTCTTGCTGTTTTTTCCGTATCATCATCATCTTATCAATTTATAAATCTTTATTACCAACAAGTAAGTATTAGTTCAACTATTCTTAAGTGTTTTAATTCTTTCAGAATCAATCAGAAAGACGTGAAATCATAGAATCCAACTATATATTGTTGTAATACTGTTATAAATCCTTTTGATCCCTTAAATCCACAATTCCACGTCAAATTTCTCTACTTTTATTATCAATAAGTTCTTTGGAGTATTAGTGAGTCATTTATCTTTAATTCTTAAAGTTTTTCTCTAGTAATAGTTTTCTTCAAGAATTATCTTTATAATTATTCTTGCAAAAGATAATTATATATTAAAATAATTTTATTATTTTAATAAAGAAGTTTTTATTATTAAATTCTTCTTGTAATTGATTCTTGTAGACAATTACTTGCTCACTGTTAAAATCACTAGTAGTGCTTAACACGTGAAAGAAATAATTTTTAATTATTTAATTGTGGTTATAATAATATTTTATTATTATATTTCATAAGAACAGACATAGTACTGTTGATTAATAGTAATATTATCATCAGTTTCATAGTCACATCTTACATTTGGGGGCCTGGCCGTGATTTTATCCATAGACTTGGCTTTAATCATATTCTAGACTTCATTTTTGTGTTCTAAAAAACCACCATACCTACCACATCTTACATTTGGGGGCCTGGCCGTGTTTTTTGAACCTTGTACCCTTAATTAATATATTTTTAAGCTCTAAAATATATTAATTTAATTAATTTTTTTTCTTTCAATTTGGAGTTAAAATATTTTTATTTTTGAAATTGTTTTAAAATCTTTTTCATTGAGGAATTTGGTTTAATTTTATATTGTTTTTACACGTGGCTTTTTCACATCCAAAAACTTATAAAATTATTCTTTGAGTTACTCTGAATTAATTTTCATTCAAAATCTTAAATTTTAATTTTTTTTCTTTAAAAAGAATAATTTTTTTTTAATATTAAAAAAAAAATATAAAACTTATAAAAAATCTTTAAAAAAATATTTTAAAAAGTATAAAAAATAATTTTTTCTCTTTTATAATTTCTTTTAGTGTCTTTAATCAAATACTGTGCAGCTGGCAACAGACTCAGTAAAAGATATATCACTAGTCCAGAATCTTCAGAAGCAGAATCTGAAGACAGTATTGAGGTGCAGATTGCTAAAAGAGGCACCTTATTCAACTCAGAAAAAGCTAAATTACCACCAAAAGGTGTGTATTTTATCTTATATTTTCACCTTTTATCTTTAAATTGACGTGAAAATGGTGCATACCAGAAATGGAAGCAACTATTCAGTCCAACCAGATGGATGTGGACAAGGAAGAGGCAAGACCAAATCCAGAAGTGCCAAATCTTCCACAAGAAAGGCACATCTGGAGGATGCCAGAGTTGCCCCCCATTCCCCAAGGTCTGTACCAACAGATTTTGACGTGAATTCTGAGCCTGAACTAATTTATGATAATATTTCCAGGGCTGAACCATTTTCAAGTGGCAGCAATAGAAATATATCAGAGCCAGTACAAAAATTGGTTCAGAGCAGCCAAAGAAGAGGAGTGGGAAATCTGCCCAAGCCTTTGGCAGGGGGCCATGAACTCCTACTTACACATCAAGAGCTTTCTGGGTCAGGAGAAGACCATAGAACTCTTAGGAGGTTGGAGCCCCCTGTCTTGCAAAGACAAGGTCAAAAAGATAAAGAATTGGTTGAAGAACCAGAGTCTTTTATCCATAGACCAGAAGAAAGAATTGGAAATGACTCCAACTTTGGAGACAGAGGCACCAGTGGCATCTACCAGCTCCAAACCAGCTCCAGAAGCATCCAAGATCAAGCCCAAAGGACCTCAAAAGAAACAGAGAGGTCCCAAGAACCATCAAGGCAAGGGCAAAGGCAAAGCCAATTGGCACAGACCTTACCCACAAGGGTACAGGATCCCCAGATTGGAGCCTTCAGCCGTGGACAGTGTCTTCAATATGGCCAGAACTCTTATGGAATTCACAGCCAAAGAGCAGGAAAGGATGAACAGGACTTTTCCACGCAAATAAATGATGTACATAGAAGTATTAGTGTAGAAATTGGCAAACTTGAGTCAAAGTTAAAGCAAATTACATTAGACATCAATGATTTAAAGAAAAATGACAAGCAACATTCTGATTGGCATAAATTGACAACTGTCACCCTTGAGTCAATTAGCAATGCTTGTGAAAGAATTGAGAACCAATGTCAAAATAATGACACAGAGGATCTTTCCATCTTTAAAGTAAATGATAGACTTAAAACTCTTGAAGACCATGTCTTACAAATAGTTAAGAACACCAATCAATTTGCTATACATTTAGCAAAAAGTGACAGTGAAAGGCAGAAATTGAAGAATGAAATAATTGCAAGTGTGGAGCAAATTCATAAGAATCATGAACCACATATGCCAAGACATTCTACACCTTTGACTGAAGAAAAACTTTCTGTCAAAGAAAGTTTGACTCCATTCTTAGGAGAGAATGTTATTTCTGCAAAGGATATTTCCAAATTAGAAGAATGGCCAACATTCTCTGGTGAAGGAGAATACAACCACATTGAATTCATCAGGACTATTGATATGTTGCAAGAAGACTTTAATATACCTGATGAAATCATAGTAGGAAAATTACATTGTTTGTTTACCAAGACTGCAAAGAAATGGTATTACAAGATGAGAATAGATCATGGAAAACATGACTGTTCTTGGTGGAAATCTGAAGTGATTACCAAATGGGCCAATAATTCTTGGAGGTTTAAAATGGAGAATGCTTTTGAAAGTGCCATTTTTAACTCAGAAAAAGACAAACCACTTACTTGGTTCTTCAAACAAAAAGACAGATTATCTGCTTTACACCCAGATATGTCTGACACTATGATTAATATGAAAATATTAAGAAAATGTGGAGGAGAACTGGAACATGCTATCAAAAGCAGATGTGTGGAACCCTGTTCAACAGAGGACTACATTAATGCTATGGAAGATATCATTACCAGAACAAGAATTGGTAAAACTTGGGTTAGAAACCCAATAGAGTCCAAAATAGTCTCAAAGATTCCTAGAGAGGAAAGAAGACCAGAAAGACCTGTCTTGAAGTGTCATAAATGTGGAAGTACTTCACATTTAGCCAACACTTGCCCTAAGAAGATAAAGATCAATGAAGTTCAAATCATTGAAGACATTCAGTGTACTGAAGAGAAAGAAGAGTCTGATCAAGATTCTGCAGTCTCTGAAGATACACCAGTAGAGGACTATCCCATTGAAAACATTTCAGCTTTCTTTGAGGTCACAGAAGTCCATACCCACTTGCCACAGTACAGTGAGGATTGCTACAACCTGATCAATATCCAAGATGCCAGAATGTGTAAAACAAAACCTGCTAGAGGAAAGGGTTACACTGCTGGAGCATCCTGTATCACATCAGTTCTAATGGGTGATATTGAAGCCAAAGTAAATCTGGATACAGGGGCATTTTGCACTTGTATTGGCAAGGATTATCTCCAAATTATACTTCCTGAATGGAAAAACCATCTATTACCAATAGAAGGTGTACAGTTCAGTAGTGCCAGTAACAATATGTACCCCTTGGGCATATTGGATACTAATATTGTATTCCCACATCCAGCAGGAAGTGTAAGAATGAAAACTGAGATTGTAGTAATGGATAATTGTACATCTCAGCATATCATTCTTGGAAATGATTACTTGAATATTTATGGTATTGATATAAATAACCATAAAGACAGATATTTCACAATTGGAGATAACAAAAGGCAAAAATTTGCTTTCTCCAATATGCCAAAACAGATATCTGTAGTATCTTCTGTCAGAGATACTTACAAAGATGAATTTGTGTCTAAACAACTTGTTGAAGCACAAATTAATCCATCATTGTCACCAAAGATGAGGAATGAACTTATTGATGTATTATATACATACAATAATGCATTTGCATCTGATAATGAACCATTAGGCGCTATAAGGGGACATGAAATTGATATTACTCTTAATATTGATAGACCATATCCTCCAGTACTTAGAAGACCAGCTTATCCAGCCAGTCCCAGAGCTAGAGAGGCCTTGGAAAAACATATCCAAGAGTTGATCCAACTTGGTGTGCTAAGGAAAGTAGGCCATAATGAGGAAGTTGAAGTGACAACACCTGTTATTATTGCATGGCATAATGATAAGTCAAGAATGGTTGGAGATTTTAGAGCTTTGAATACCTACACAGTTCCAGATAGGTATCCAATCCCTAGGATCCAAGAAACCTTGACTCAATTGTCTAAAGCCAAGTATATAACATCAATGGATGCATTAAAAGGCTTCCATCAAAATGTTTTGACGCCTAAAGCTAGGAAATTACTTAGAATTATCACTCACTGTGGTATTTATGAGTATCTTAGAATGCCATTTGGCATTAAAAATGCTCCATCTCATTATCAAAGAATGATGAATACCATCTTCCCCACAGAATTGTCTGAAGGATGGCTTATCATTTATATTGATGATATTATTATATGTTCTGACTCATGGTCTTTGCACCTTGAAAGACTTGCAAGAGTACTTCATAAAGTTGCAGAAGTGAACATGAAAATTTCACTTAAGAAATGCAATTTTGGTTTTGAAGAACTCAAAGCATTAGGACATGTTGTTTCTGGTTTGAGCTTGGGTATTGACAAGAATAAAGTGGCAGCAGTGTTACTTAAGCCAATACCCCAGAATAAAAAAGAAATGATGTCTTTTCTTGGATTTGCTAGTTACTATAGGCAACACTTGAAAGATTTTGCAATTCTAGCCAAGTCACTTTATAGAATCTGTGATCAACAGACTGTATTTGAAATGACACAGGAAAGAATTAAAGCTTATGAGAAGATAAAGAAAGCCCTTACAGAAGCACCTTTACTCCTCATGCCTGACTGGAATATTCCTTTTAAATTGTACATTGATGCATGTGGGGATGGATTAGGGGCAGCCCTACACCAAGTCCAAATTATTGATGACAAACCTACAGAAGGACCAGTTTGTTATATCTCAAGACAAATCAAACCAACAGAAGCCAGATATGGTGCAAGCCAAATGGAGTGCTTATGTTTGGTATGGGCACTTGAGAAATTACACTATTACCTTGATGGCAGTGTTTTTGAAGTGATAACTGACTGTAATGCCGTGAAATCACTTCTTAACATGAAAACTCCCAACAGACATATGTTGAGATGGCAAATAGCCATTCAAGAATATAGAGGAAACATGACTATAGTTCATAAAGCAGGAAACATTCACAAAAATGCTGATGGACTTAGTAGATGGGCTTTAGCCAACACTCCTGATAACCCAGCTTATGTACCTTTGGAAGCTGAACCACAGATTCCAATTGAAGGGATTAACATAACTGATATTGGGACTGAATTCTTTGAAGAGGTCAGAGAGTCTTATAAACAAGACAAGAATTGCCATATCTTGACTTCTTTATTGGATAAAGACTGCAAAGACACATCTTTGGTCAATACACTAGATGAAGTTTGGAAAAATTCCTATTCTGAAGGAAGATTTCACTTGTTTGATGGGATTATTTACCATAGAACAAAACATTCTTGTGTGATGACATTGTGTAGTAGATTGCTCATCAATACCATTCTTCATGAATGCCATGATAGCATTTACTCTGGACACCTATCAGAAGACAGAACACTTGAAAAGGTGAAGAACTGTGCATGGTGGCCATCTTGGAGAAAAGAAACCATTGAATATTGCCATACCTGTGATAGATGCCAAAAAGCAAACAGGAGTACAGGCAAGAAATTTGGATTAATGATCCATATTCAAGAACCAAAATCCCCTTGGGAAGTTGTTCACATGGATTGGGTCACAGCACTTCCTCCAAGTGGTGACAAAAGTTATAATGCTTGTTTAGTCATTGTAGACAGATATAGCAAAACTCCCATATTCTTACCATGTCATAAAGATGACACTGCTATGGATACAGCTCTTCTTTTATGGAGTAGAGTTATTTCTCATACAGGGTTATTTAAGAATATCATAAGTGACAGAGACCCCAAGTTCACATCTGCACTTTGGACCAATCTTCATAGATTGTTTGGGACTAAGTTATCATTCTCTACAGCATACCACCCTCAAACAGATGGGCTAGCAGAGAGGATGATTCAAACTTTAGAAGACATGATCAGGAGATTTTGTGCTTATGGATTAGAATTTAAATACTCAGATGGCTTTACCCATGACTGGTGCACTCTGATACCTGCATTAGAATTGGCATACAAGACATCAGTCCATTCTTCCACAGGACAAACTCCTGCTATGTTAGAAAAAGGATGGAATCCAAGACTCCCAGCAGACACACTGAGGAAAGACTTGATTGACATTCATCCTACAGCTTCCAGCTTCAAATTAATGCTTGATAAAGTAAAACACCATGCAAAACAAAGTATGGATGATGCTTTTGATTATGCAAAACAGAAGTGGGACAAGAGTCATAAAGTACCAGACTTCAAAGTAGGGGACTTAGTTCTAGTTTCAACCTTGAATTTCAATAATATCAAAGGCCCAAAGAAACTTAAAGATTCTTATGTAGGACCTTTTATTATTGTTGCCTTACATGGAACCAATGCAGTTCAAGTGGAATTGAGTGGTGAATTGGAAAATAAACACCCCACATTTCCAGTCAGCCTGATAAAACCTTATCAACCAGCTGACAAAGAATTGTTTCCTTTAAGGAACCCAACTTCTTTAACTGTGCCCCCTGTGGAACAGAATGAAGACAGAAAGATAAAGAAAGTCATTAAAGAAAGGAGACTTAGGGGTAAAAATCAAAGAGAATATCTTGTCAGATATAGAAATCCAGTACATGAAGATGAATGGATGGCAGAATCAGAAATACCTGACTCAGATAAACTCTTAAGAAGATTTAGACATGAAAGAAGGCCACAAGCCTGAATATGTCTATAAATGTGCTTTAAATTACTTGATCTGAGTAATGTGAAGAGGTTGGACAGTGGACATTAACCCCCTTTTGGGGCCTTATTCTTTTTATCACTAATAAAATTGTAGTACAATTTTATTTTTTGGTGGGAGGGAATGTGAGCCTTGAGGTATATTTTACATACCCAAATAGGCCACAATTATCTTAAAAAGAGATTTTGAATTATGCACAACTCATAAGTCATGCATATATCCAAAATTCATCATTTTCAATTTCAGAAAAGATGAATAACTTTTTATTGAGTAAGTAAATCCATGGATTTAAGACCAGATTTGGATTCTACACAAAAATTCACCTAGGGTAGCTCCATAGAGTGAATAAGCTCAATTTAAGTATTTGAGGTGGTAAAATGGAAAATACTTCAATACCACATCATTAATACCACATAAAAGATCCGTGAAAATTTTTGATTTTCTTGATTTTTAGCCAAAATAATGGGAAAGTGAGAAATCCCATGTTACATATACACTAAGAATAGTGTTATGCATGTTTTGAGCACTTAATATCATGGTATTCTTACATGGACTTTTGGTACACCCATAGTGGATATCTCACTTTAAGCTTAAATTACTATTTTGACGTAAAAAATAGGCAAGGGGGACAAAAGACATCAAAGAGAGCCAGGGTACCCAACTTCTGAGGCCTCAGAGGCGTGGATAGCTCCAGAGCATGGATCCATGGCTCATCTTGGCCCAATTGGTAAACTAAAACTCTTTGGGAACTTGGTTACCAAGTTACAACTACTGTAAAACATCAGAAAATAGCAAATAACCTGCTATTTTGACGTGCCAAGGAGGTAATGAGCTACTTACACTCCTGTAACCATGTCAATTACTAATGACTTTCCATGGATAAACCCCAAAAGAGTAATTAAAACCCTTTTGGGACCCATATTCATTGATTTACCTCATAGCAACCAGCAAAACACTGCTATTTGCAATTCTACGTAGAAATGAGGTAAAACCTTCAAAAATTCATTAAAAATACAATTCTTAATGAATCTTTCTGAAACTTTCAGGACTAAAGGAGAACTGTATTATCTATGGTACAACCAAAAAGAATTACAGTTTTACTAGTAAAATTAAAAGTTTTACTTACAGTCCATTTTTGGATATTCTACGTGAAACACTGAATCTTCAAAAATTCACAGTAATTACAACCTGTGATGAAATTGGCAATAACATTGATAACTTTGAGAAATCAATGATTATTTTAGAATAAAAGAAGATTTACAAGTGTTACTCCTTTTATCCTTAACCATATTGGGGTTGGTAGTCACGTAAAAGCATCAATTAAGTAATTATGATAATCTTACATGACAACAGATGATGCAATCAATAATCCAAAAAGGTTTATTGTTTTCTCACTCACTGGTTTTTCAGTTTGCTCCATGGCACGCCTCTGTGAGCTGTTATTGACTTAAAAGAAGCCTCTTCTTGCTGTTTTTTCCGTATCATCATCTTATCAATTTATTAATCTTTATTACCAACAAGTAAGTATTAGTTCAACTATTCTTAAGTGTTTTAATTCTTTCAGAATCAATCAGAAAGACGTGAAATCATAGAATCCAACTATATATTGTTGTAATACTGTTATAAGTCCTTTTGATCCCTTAAATCCACAATTCCACGTCAAATTTCTCTACTTTTATTATCAATAAGTTCTTTGGAGTATTAGTGAGTCATTTATCTTTAATTCTTAAAGTTTTTCTCTAGTAATAGTTTTCTTCAAGAATTATCTTTATAATTATTCTTGCAAAAGATAATTATATATTAAAATAATTTTATTATTTTAATAAAGAAGTTTTTATTATTAAATTCTTCTTGTAATTGATTCTTGTAGACAATTACTTGCTCACTGTTAAAATCACTAGTAGTGCTTAACACGTGAAAGAAATAATTTTTAATTATTTAATTGTGGTTATAATAATATTTTATTATTATATTTCATAAGAACAGACATAGTACTGTTGATTAATAGTAATATTATCATCAGTTTCATAGTCACATCTTACAAATTTTCTAGAGCTATTATCAAACACCATATTATGATTTTCCATAGGTATATTCTCAGTTGAAGACTTTCCACTGAGATCTTTCCCTTCTAAGTCATATATATTGATCTTAGAATTAATGTTCTCGCTTTCCTTATTTCTCTTTATTTTTTCTTTACTGATTTCTTCTGATAAATCTATAGTATTCAATTCCCTATTGGATTCATTTATGTTGACTTCAGATTGGGTTTCAGTTGATGATCCCTTAGAAAAATCTAGTTCTGGTTCTTTCTGCTTTTATTTTACTTCAGAATTAATAGTGTTGTTCTGACAGTTCATTTGATTATTTATCTCTTCTTCCATGCTCAACTCTTCTTCTGATTTTGGTCCTTCTCCTGAGCATTGACTATCCCATTTAATTGAATCTTGATAATTCCCTTCTATCTTTCTGAATTTTTTTGGAATAATAACTTTGATAATTGGTGTATTTTTTATTTTTGAGCACTGGGGTAATCTTCTTTTGAATTGGTATTTTGTTTCTTCTTCAAAATGGTACCCCATTTTCCAGATCTCTTTGAGATATTCTTGAATGAACTTTTAGCTTTAGAGCCCTTTTTCTGCTCTAGCCCTTTATTTATGCTAGGATATTCTTCTATATTGGGAATATTTTCAAATTTATCTTCCTTCTTCTTCTGCTCTCAAACTTCCAAAATATCTTCTTCATGTAGTCCAGGAATTTCCTGTTCTTCTTCCATTTCTTGCACTTCTTCTGAATTTATTCCTTCAAACCTTGATTATTCATTTTTATCTGGTGCTTCCAACACTTGAGCTTTTTCCATATTACACATTTCCATTCCCTTTGGTGGCTGTGCATGCCATTCTTTTCTTCCTGGTGAACATATAGGTATGCATATTATTCTTCCATCTAATTCCCTGGGACTTGAAATTTCACCCTGAGTCTGTGAGTGTTCAAGTATAATACCATTTTCAGCCAAAAATGGTCTCCAAATTACAGTATGAACTGCCCCTCTGGCTACAAGGAAATGAATTTTTCTTTAATCACCAGATGGTAAAATAAGTAAAGTATGCACAGATAAGCCAAAAATTCACCATGAAAAAAAGGCTACCCCTGCCAGCAGGGGTAGCAGGTCCAACACAGGTCCAACCTGCTTTCAACCTGGGTCTCAACCTTGGTTCTAAGCTTGAAATACTTTTTCAGATAGTTTCAGCCACATATTTGGACATTAAGAATGTTACTCAATTGAAATAAAATATTATGGATTTTCCATGATGTTTGTTTGTAAACTTATACATACCATATTAACTATTCATGAATTTAAGGGGGTCTTGAATGAATCTAATTTTGAACAGGAAAGGAAACTTCTCTCATTAATATCCATGGAAAATATTCAAATTCTTTCTATTTTCCCTCCTTATTGAAAGAATAAACTCACTTCACATGTGCAACCTTTGCCAAAACATTGATTTTTGACTTCTGTTAAAAGAAAAAATAAAACATCATCCATCAGAATTTCCCACCATATCATTTTTTATATACTCTTACCTACTTCATAAGCCTTTGAAAAGTTATAACCCAAGAATTAAATATGTCCTTGATAAACTCAAAATTATTGTTCTTAATACTAATTGATATCCAATACTTGAATCAAAAAACCTTTCCACAAGCATTTGGAGCTTAATTTCTAGCCATTAATATCTTTAAATATGGAGTAGTATTCTTTCATTTGAATATTTGTAGTAATCTTTTGATTATTGAAAATATTCATCTGATCCATTCTTCCAGCTTCACAAAATTATTTCAATGTATTGAGAAATTTTCATTATCAAAGGTATTTTCCAACTTCATTTTAGTAGTACTTTGAGCTTAATCATCCCTATAGTAAATGACAATGGTACTTATTAAGGCTAACTTGGTTCTTATTCCAATTCACTACATGTTTTTTTGAATACCTCGACCTTCTTCACATCCACTCCATTTTCTCAAAAGCTTTCTACACACAGATTTTCAAACAATGCATGTATTAAATATTTATCATTGCCATTCTTGGTTCAAACTCTTCAACTCTCAGATTATTTATTCTTTCAAATTCTCCTTTTTAGCTGAAATCTTATTCATTGTAAAACTTCTTTTCTTAAAAATTGCCAATCATAAACATCAGAATGCTTGTTCAAAAGGAAAAAATCAGATTTCTTTTTGAAATTTTAACTTTCTCTTTTTCTGTTTATTTTCTTAGAGCTGGATTTTTCTGATATTTAAACTGCCTTATCTTTTAATGGTCGGGAAAAATTTGCTTTTGTTTTTAATTTCTTATTTTTTTTATTCATTTTTTTACTTTTTTTAATTTTGCCAAAATATTTCTCATCTTTTTTTCACCTTTGATATTTTCTTTATTCTATCCTTTTTTTGGCACTTTAACAAAAAAATTTCATAAGTTTGTGATTTCATTTCATCTTTTTGTTATTTTTTTAAATTCTTCTATGTGTTTTTGTTATTTTATTTTCTCAATTTTTTTTGAGTTTGGTTTATTTTCCTTCTATTTCATTTTTAATTTTATTTTTTTGATTTATTTCATTTTTTTACAAAATTCAAGTGTGAATTTTTTCAATTTACCTTTTTTTTCTTTTCCTTTGAATTTTTTATGGGTGCAGAGACTCCAAATAAGTGCAAAAGCACTGATTTTGGCCAAACAAAACCCCAAATCAGTTTTTTTTCTGATTTGGAGTTTCTGCACCAATAAAAAAGAGAAAACCAAAAAATTAAAAAAACTCACAAAAAAATTAAACAGAAAATTAAAAAAGAGAAAAAATTGAATTTAAAAAAAAACATCAAAAATTGAAAAAAAGAAATTATAAAAATGATAAAAAGAGATTATAAAATTGGAAATAAACAGGAATAAGTCAAAATTCACAAATATTATTTAAAATTGAAATTTAAAAATTGAAAACAAATCAAAGAAATAAAAATGCAACATAAACAACCAAAATACTTAAATTGCAAAATTGTAAAATGCCAAAACTCAAAGCATTTTAAATTCAAAAAAAAATAAAATAATTATAGAAAAAAAATACCAAAGCTGACTAAAAGTGAAAGAAAGAAATTAATCATGAGACAATCAAATGAAGTTAAGAATTAAAATAAGCCATAACTTTTAAAAGGAAGCCAAGTAGAAGAGGTTAAGCATATCATAATTTAAAAAAATAAAGAAAATAGTTACAAAAAGCATTCATGAATTACAAGGATTAAAATGATTGCAATTTTATTGATTAAATATGGAAAAATTGTAACAGAAAATTATATAAAAAGACAATAAAGACATTGTAATTCATATAAAATACATCACAAACTGGTTGAAAATGGTGTAGAAGCATGAGTGAGAATGGTTATTTAGCAATCGTTACATATATTAAAATCAATGGATTCGGATGTAATAAATACCTGTGAATCAAAATATACTGAATTCAAAAGTGAATTCAAAATTCAGATTTAAATCCCATTATAATCAACAGACATTGAACAAAGGTCAAAGGAAGTATTTTTCTTGAAATGATTGAGAATTTCATAGAGGATCTTTTCTTAGAATATTCCAATAAATGTTATGTGTCTGTGATTTGAATCAATGACCTCAAATTTACTCTTAGGGTTTTTTAAATCCTGGAGTTTACGATTACTGTCAATTTTCAACAATCTTTTATCCAACTTGAATACAACCTTGCCAGTGCATGTGGGTTGGAAAAGCATTTGAGACAAATTTGAATAAATGTGGAAATAAGTTTCATCAAAATTTCTAAATAAGCCAAGAACCAATACAGAAACATCTTTAGGAACAAAATTCTAGTATCATCACTTCTGGAGGCATGATTGTTTTTTAAAATGAACATAAAATCTGACCATTTACTTGTTTCTTTAATACTTTCTACTGGAATTTCAAAGAATCCTCTGATTGTCTTTGGCTCAGATAGCTGAGGAATTTATAATAGGTCTTTTTATTGACATCAGCTATTTTTATCATATTCAAAAATAATACATAAAGAAATTCATTACGATATTCCCTTCTCATTTTTTTTCAAATATTCGACTTCAACAATTCCTCCCACAAATTCATATTATTTGAATCTCTAAATTTGGATATTATAGTGAAAATAATTTGATAATTATTCCCACTGGGATGAAAAACCAAAAAATGGTTTAGAAAATTAACTTAAATTTCTTTAAGAATTCTTATTCTCAATAAGGAAAACAAAGGCCATAGACTATGAATGTAAAATTCTTTTGAATTTTTTTCAGTTTAGTAATAAAATGTTGAAAAAGCAAGATATTTTTGAACAGAAAGTTAGAATTTATTGTGTATGGGAATATAAATTTGTATGAAACAATATTATATACTGAAAATACAACCTTGAGGCTTCAATTTTCCCATTTTTGAGAATAGTGATATAAATGATTTTGGAAGGAAGAAATAAAATAATAATTTTTTTTTAAAAATTTAATTCTTGCCTATATAAGGGCTTAATTGATAGTTGATTGAAAAATGCCAAATAAAAAGCTAGTACCACATTATAGCTTATAAGTATGGATAAATGTATATAAAGATGAGATTTGCAAATTATTGATAGAATTCTTAGCTTAAAGGAAGCATTTTATACTTTCAAAAGCACCATTTGATTAGAAGATCTTGTTCAAGTTCTCTTTTGAGGAGATTGAGAGATCGAATATCAACTTTTGTAGAGAAAACTAATTCTATAAAATTATATGGATATTTGAATTGATAATCTGACATATGCTATTTAATTTTCAGAGCAAATAGAAAAAGATATCTAAAGCTTTCCGCTCATAAGTAACACCTCAAAGGTCCCAATCCTTCAGAATATTTGAGAGGTGGGTTGTTGAAGGAATAATATGCTATACTTTTTAAGTTCAAGAAATGAATATAATGTGACAACTATTTGAAATTCAGGAATTAAATGAGCATATTGAGAAATTTCAGCTGTACCACTAATTTGAGATCATTATATTGATCTTAATATAATCCCTTCAGGTTTTGGAAAATTATTATCATCAATTAATCTTCTATAAGGACCTACACATTGGAGGGGGAGTTTTGAGACTAAGTATATTATTCTGGCTGCTAAATGAGATATTTTTACTGAATTATCATTAAGCTCTTGAATAAGTCATAAAAATCTCTAAAATTCATTACTTTTGCATAATGGAAAATTGATTTTGACAGGAGCATTATTTTTGTTTGTTTTCAATTAAATCTGAATATTGATGTACAAGTGCATTAATTTTTGAAAGGAATTTTCTATCTTGATAAATATTCTTCAAATATTGAATATTATAATTTTGAATCATGAAATATCACCATGGTAATGAATCTATTACTACTAAAAAAGGAAATATAAAATAGATTTTGAACTCAATTGCAAGGATTATTTTAAAGAACCCACCTTTCCTGAGAAAGGTAAGTATGATAAAATTAAATACTGATTTCATGAAAGTTAATTTTCATTCAAAAAAATTACTTCCCTATTTGATATTTAAGGATTTGAAAAACCTTGAAAATTTATTCCTTATCTTTATACTATGGTAGCTTAGTACAAACATTAACTCCCATGAAAACATTTTTCATATAAAGAATAGAAAAATTTAAGCCAAAAAAACCTCTGTTAAATTGGTGTCCTTATGAAGGTTTAGTAATTATTTGACATGTTTCCCGTTTGAAAAGGTATTATAGTCTTCCTGATTTTTCCCTAGAAAAAAATATTGACAGCCCAAGTAAGATTTGGTTCTCCCACCACAGTACGATATTATGATTTTTCTTTTGATAATATACTTTTTTTCAATTATGCAATATTTCATAATATACTTCTATCAATTAGCTTATTTTGAAATGTGTGTATATATTGAATCTTCTGTGAGAAGGTAAGGAATAAATTTTGGGTAATAAGAGGTCTTAGATTATTTCTATCATGGGAAAAGGGTGTGACCGTTATTTGATATTAAATTTTGGTAAAATGGAAATGATATTTGGTTTCAAGTTTCAAAAAGAATATTGGATTTCAAGGAAACAAGAAAGAAAATTATACTTGGTCAGATTTTTGGGAGATAATTATTTTGCATCTGATACTTACAAGAAATTTTCAAAAGTCATTCTCAACTAATAAGGAAGGACATGATATATCTTCATTTGAGTTTTATGTCCAGAAATCAATATTATTTGAGCTATTGAAAGAACATAATAATGAAATGTACATATTTTTTTGTTTTTTTTGAGTGAGTTGAAGAAAATTATGATAGGTAATTATTTAAAAAGATATATTTTGATGTAAATATTTTTAGCTTTGGAAATCTCAAGGTCTGGCAAATGAGGTTTGAGAGAAAGAAGAAACATGAAATTTTGGATATGATAGGAGATAAGGAAAGAGGGTATTTTGATTTTCAGAAATGTAAAGGAAAAAATCTCATGATTCATGTGCTCACATTAATTCTATATTTGTTGATTTCTATTTCAAAGAATTTCATGGAATAAAAGATTATTTAGGATTTCCAGGAGTTACATTGTTGAATTAATATTGTGAATTATATATGAATTTTGAAAATTCTGTTTGGAAGATGACCAAATAATAATAGCAAGTTAGAACCAAGTACAAAGCAAGTTGGAAGCTGGGTTGGACATAGTTTGGACCTGCTACTGCTTCCAGAGGGGATGGATCTTTTGCATGGTGATTTCTGTACTATGTTGTGGTACACCATACAATTTTGTCAGTTTGGATTAATGAAAAAATAATAAATAATAAATTATAGGTAGTATTTTATTTGAGAACTGGAATGAAGAGGGATTTTTAATCACATACAACAAGGAGATTGTAGAATGATGTGAAAGGTAAAAAATATAGGCTAGGAAGAAGAAATTAGACAGTACAAGTGTCACAGTAGTATTACAGAAGGTCAAAATCAAGTTTAAAAAAGTTTCAAAAGGGTTTACTGTAATAAAATTACAGTTACAAGACACCTAGTTACAAAAAAAAAGACAGAAAATACACTAGGATTACTAATCATGGAGATAAGGATACCAGGAAATTCAATTTATTACATAATAAATAACATCATTCCCCCACAATTTCCCAAAAATCTCAAGAACTCAATTGAAAATACAGGTCACCTGGACAAAAGCACAGACTTCCCCATTCAATTACCACTAAATCTTAATTTCACACTTCATGTGATTCAAAACATCAAATGCAAGAACTGAAAAATTCCAAGTCCCCTGTTTTTGAAACTCCCATGCAGGCCCCAAAAACTATAAATAGAGGTCCCTCCCCCCCTCTACTTCTTTTTTCCTCATGGACTAGACAGAGGTCCATCACAAAAAAGTAACTTCTTAATACATTTTTTGAGGAAAATCTCCTCCATCCATCCCCATTCCTAAACTTTTGCTCATTAGACAAGCTCAGTAGCACTTTCTGAGTGATCTATAGTTAATAGTAGTTAATAATTGGTCTACATTAATTCTTAAACTGATCTCATTAAATACCTCCATTTATAATTTTCTCACTAGCCAAGCTCAGTAGAACTTTCCAAGTGATTTAGAGTTAATAGTAGTTAAAAGCTGTTCTAATTTAATTCATAAACTCATCTCATTGACTATCCCATTCCTAAATATTCTCAGCAGCCAAGCTCAGTAGCATTGTCTGGGTGTTTTATAGATAATCCTGGTTAACAGTTGGTCTACATTATTTCATAAATCCATCCCATTGACAAAGCTCTTTACTCATTAGACAAGCTTAGTAGTAAATTGAACTATAATAGTGTCTGTCATTCCAAGTTATCATCATAAAATTATCAACCCTCAGAAAACATAACAGTAGTTTCTGTTATCCCAAGCTATCATCATAAAATTATTAAACCCTCAAAAAAATGAAAGTGGTGTCTTTCATTATTAGTTATCATCTTACCAAAAGTTTCATCATCAAAATTGGAAATCCCTCAAGGTGTTACTGTTCTCATGAAAGGAATTAAAGTATTTTCTTCAAGTTTTATATATTTATTTATTTGTGTTAAGGGTTACTAAACCATTGTTTCCAGATCAAACAAAGTCTGATCAAGTCTGTTGAATATACTTTTCTGACCCAGCCACCATCAAATAAATTGAATTGATTGTGGAGCTCAACTCAATATAGCTCAGCATTATTAGGAAGGGCAGTATAGAGTAGTCTAGCACACAAGAAGAGCAATTTTTACAAGCTTTAACAGAAATTCAAAAAAACTTATTTTAAGTTCCCCTTTAATTTACTGCCTCATTTTATCCCACACAAGAGGAGTTCTCACATTGTAAGATGTGTCTATGAAACTGTTGATAATATTACTATTAATAAACAGTACTATGACTGTTCTTATGAAATATAATAATAAAGAATTATTATAACCACAATTAAATAAGTAAAGCATTCTTTCTTTCACGTGTTATACACTACTAATGATTATAACAGTGAGAAGTAATTATCTACAAGAATCAATTACAAGAAGAATTTAATAATAAAAACTTCTTTTATTAAAATGATAAAATTATTTTAATATATAATTATCTTTTTCAAGATTTATTTTAAAGATAAATCTTGAAGAAAACCAATTTTAGGGAAAAACTTTAATAATTAAAGATAAATCACTCACTAATACTCCAAAGAGCTTATTAAAGATAAAAGTAGAGAGATTTGATGTAAAATTGTGGATTCAATGGATCAAGATGATTTTATAGCAATATTACAACAATATACAGTTGATTTCTATGATTTCACGTCTTTCTGATTATTCTGAAAGAATCAAACACTTAAGAAAAGTTTTAACTAATACTTAATTGTTGGTAACAATGATATAAATGAATAATGTGATGATGATGATCTTGGAAAAAACAGCAGGAGGAGGCCTCTTTTAAGTCTAAGACAGCTCACAGAGGCATGCCATGGAGCAAACCGAAAAAACAGTAAGTGAGAAAACAATAAAACGTTTTGGATTACTGATTCAATCATCTGTTGTCACATAGGATTGTCCTAATTACTTAATTGAGGTTTCTATGTGACTACCAACCCATTTATGGTTAATAATAAAAGGAGTAACATTGGTAAATCTTCTTTTATTCCAAAATAAGCATTTATTTCTCAAAGGTATCAATTTTAGTGGAAATTTAATCCCAGAATGTTTTTTCTGTAAATTTTAACAGATTCTGTGTTTCACGTGGAATGCTCAAAAATGGACTGTAAGTAAAACTTTTAATTTTACATATAGAAGTATAATTCTTTCTGGTTCTTATATGAATTATACAGTTCAAAATTGGTCCTTGAAGTTTCAGAAAGATTAATTAAGAATTGTATTTTTAATGAATTTTTGAAGTTTTTACCTCATTTCTACGTAGAATTGCAAATATCAGTCTATGACTGGTTGCTATGAGGTAAAACAATGGATACTAGTCCAAAAAGGGTTTTAATTACTCTTTTAGGGTTTATCCATTTAAAGTAATTAAGAATTGACATGGTTACAGGAGTCTAAGTAGCTTTTTACCTCCTTGGCACGTCAAAATAGCAGGTTATTTGCTATTCTCATACCGTTTACTGTAGTTGTAACATGGTAACCAAGTTCCCAAAAGGTTTTAGTTTACCAATTAGGCCAAGATAAGCCATGGATCCAAGCTTTGGAGCTGTCCACGCCTCAGAGGCCTCAGGAGTTGGGTACCCTGGCTCTCTTTGATGCCTTTTGTCCCCTTGCCTATTTTTGATGTAAAAATAGAAATTTAACCTTCAAGTGAGATATCCACTATGGGTGTACCAAAAGTGCATGTAAGAATACCATAATATTAAGTTCCCAAAACATGCATAACACTATTCTTAGTGTATATGTAACATGGGATTTCTCACATTCCCATTATTTTGGCGTGAAATGGAGAAAAACAAAACTTTTCACAGATCTTTTATGTGGTATTGATGATGTGGTATTGAAGTATTTTCCATATTACCACCTCAAAGAGTTAATTTGAGCTTATTCACTCTATGGAGCTACCCTAGGTGCATTTATTTGTAGAATACAAATCTGGCCTTAAATCCATGAATTTACTTACCCAATAAAAAGTTATTCATCTTTTATGAAATCAAAAATGATGAATTTTGAATATATGCATGACTTATGGGTTATGCATAGTTCAGAATTTGTCTTCAAGATACCTGTGGCGTATTTGGGTATGTAAAATGTACCTCAAGGCTCACACACATCTTGTGTCCCAACAGTGGCCATGATAGGAATAGAATTCAGTAATTATTCTGATTACCCTTTCAGCAATAAAATTCACCAAATAAATAAAATAAAAACTAGAAAACACTAACCTGTAACAACCACTCATCAGAGGTAAGGGAATTCATACTTACACCCACTCAAACACCTCAAACCAGCAAATCCATTGTGTGTATCAACATTTAGTTTCAGCAATCTTCCTTTCTGAAACATGCATACAGTCTGGTTTATCAATACAGCCTGTCAATAGTTGTACAGGTTGGAATTACCCAATACAGTTTGGATACACCATTTCCAAACTGTATGATCACTCAATACCACCACTCCTCTTGTACAGGCCCTGTACAGCTGTACAGGACCTGTATTGGCCAGACTCAATTCAATCAACATTTATTCCCATGAAGATTCTCTTTCTGGATCTGGGCTGGTGATTCTCACATATACCAGCCCCTCTTTCTGCCCCTGAGGACTTTTCCCAAGTTAATTAATTTAGTTTACTTATTATTTAATAATTATTATTATCGTTATTTTGGGGTATTATAATTATTTAATTTTAAGTTAGTCTTTGCCTTTTCCTTTTTTGCCTGTTCAGTATGAGTTGGGTGGCCATATCCTTATTAACCCTTCTCTTTCCATTCTGACAGGTTGAAACAGTGGACTTGGACTTGTTTGTGGTTGAATCTTTTATTCTCTTACTCTTATTCTTTTGTTGCTACTTTTCTTATATTTCTTTTATTAGTAATTCATCATATTACAATTTTAAGTGTATTCATCTCTTATCATATCCTTGAGCCCTCCATAGGTGAGTCCCAGATTACTGAGTGACAGGCCCTTTCACTTAGAAGAGCCCCTGTGACATTAAATTAGTTAACTGGTATTTGATTCTTTCTTTTCATTCATTTATATGAATTTCTCTCATTCATCAATTATTACTCTTTAATGATCTTATGATTCTCCTGATTATGATTTTTCTATCTTCAATTTTCATCTCATTCATTATCTTCATATGAAAATTGATTCTTATCATTTCTTAATCATTGCTGACCATCTCCTTCCTTTTTAAATTCTATCTCAATAAAATATTTCTTTTGTTTTCTCATTCAGGTCTTATCAGGAGCTATTGCTTGGTTAATTGATTGGTTGATTGATTGGGATTTCTTGGGTTATTGATTCAGCAATTCAGGATTTTATTTGGATTGGACTGATTGACTTTTAATTCCTCAATATAACTGATTTATCTTCAAGAATTGATTATTGATTATTGTTTGATTTTGATTCCTGAAGATATTGATTTGACTGATTGATTCCTCAAGACCTTGAATTGATATTGAAGACATTGACTTATTGATTGATTGTTTAATTCTTCAAGATTATTGATATTTGATTGACTCCTCATATTGACTTAATTGATTGATTGATTGATTGATTGATTGATTGAGTGATTGAATTGTTTTCACCTCAAGACTGTTGATTGATTCCTCAAGATTGTCAAGATCTTATTGATTATTGATTTGGCCAAGAATTGATTCCTTATTGTGAAGTATCATCAAGTGTTTATTATTAATTTCTCAATAATTCCAGTTCAGCATAGCCCTCCAGCCAAGAACACTGGATCTCAAAGAAATCCAGCTGTTCGCACTCCTACAGCAAGGGTTCCTCTTGAATGCACACCATCAGTTTATCAACTGAGTGCAAATTTGGACAGAGGATCACCAATGGAAGGCGCAGCACCCTCCAGAAGCGGGGGAATGAGATCAAGAAGATCAAGATCTTTCTCTGGCCTCTTGGGTGGGTATCCTGGCATGCCTGAAGGTGCAGGAGCAAGACTTGGAGAAGTTGAAGATGAAGGGAGGAGGAGTCTGTGGAAGATTCTGGGGAAACTGAAGTGGAAGATGCCTTGGAAAATGCTCCCGAGGTACCCCAGGGTTCTAATCTAGCCCCCACTTATCAACCTCTTGTCTCTCAATCTGATCCAAGTATCCTCAAGATCATGTAAAAAATGGCTACTATTATGGGACAACTTTCTCAAGCAGCAGCCCCAGGGACAATTCAAAAGCCCCTGCATTAAAGACTTCATCAATGAAAGCACCTGATTCTTTTGATGGTACTCAAGCCCATAAGCTGAGAGGGTTTTTTCAATCCTGTCAGCTGATTTTTCATAATGATCCAGAAAATTTCTTCTCTGACAGGAAGAAAGTTCTGTACTCAGATTATTTTTTCACTGGTAGAGCTGGCAAATGGATTGAACCCTACCTCTCCAATATTTCCAATGAAGATCCTTCCTACCTCCTCAATAATTGGCAGTTATTTGAAACTCAATTATTCACTTTGATTGGTGATCCCGATAAAGTCAGGAAAGCTGAACAAGAGTTGGACAATTTGAGGATGAAGGAAAGTGGTCATGTATCCTTGTACATTGCTGATTTCAGAAGCTTAATGTCAAGAATTGGAGATTGGGGAGAAAAATCTTATATCCATGTTTATAGAAGAGGATTGGCATCAAGACCTTTCGACCAGTTGGCTTCCTAACCTGACAATTTTGATACTCTTCAAGACCTCATGGACATTAACTTGGAATTAGATACCAGATACCATGAGAGGCAGAAAGAGAAGCATAGTCATCAAGAAAAGAAGCCTCCTGTTACTGGATCCAATTCTTCAAGGCCTCCTCAAGACTCATCTTCAAGAAGGCCTCACCATAAGAAGAAGAAGAAGGGCAAGCAATTTCAAGCTTCAAAGGACAATCACCATTCTGCTCTGCTTAATAAGGAAGATAAATTAATTGGTTCTGAAAAGGAGACAAGGATCAAAGAAGGGCTGTGTACTTATTGGGGTGGAAAGCACCCAATTGAAAAATGCTTCAAGAGACCTCAGAACAAGCCTGGGTCATCAAGAGGCTCCCCTAGAAAGCAGGGAAAAGCCTGAGTGGGGATCATAGTGTGTTCAATGGTTCTCACTTATTTCCTTCAAGAGCACAATTGTACACTCTGAATACTAGTGTCAAGAAATATTTCAATTTTCTTATTTTTTCTTCTGTCTCTAATATTTTTTCATAGTATTCTCATTGATTCTGGTGCTACAAACTCTTTTATTGCAAAGAATTTTTTTCTCAAGTACACATTGATTATGTCAGAGCTCCCTGAAAAGATTACTATTTTCATTCTGGATTAAAATGAATCCCCTGCCTTGTTCATCACCCATTATACCAAGTGGGTAGTCTAATTTCCTTCCTTCCCAAGCTTTGAATAGGATCTATTTATCATATATTCACCCAAAGGAGAAGACCTGATATTGGGCTATGATTTCCTCTACCATTTTAGTCCCATTATTGATTGGAAAAATGGATTGATCACCTATGATTCTATTCATAAGGATTCTAGTGGTATTAATGCTTTCGCTAGTAATGCCTTGGCCACTGCTGTCAACAGTGTTGCTCTGGTTGGTGAACTCAAGACACCTTCCCTTCCTTCTTCTGTCCATATCCCTTCCATCATGCCATCTCAGTCATCACTCAAATCAACAGATGAGGTCTTCAACAAGATAAAGAATGTTGGAGAAGATGTTGCTATATCTTCACTTCATCTCTTTCAAGGGGATATGGACCTTCCTCCCTTGTCTTTTCATGCCTCCCTGGAGGAGCAGTGGGATGAGGAGGAAGAGCCAGAAGAAATTAAAACTGTGTTGAAGGTAGTCCCTCCTGCTTATGAACAATATTTGGATGTATTCTACAAGGTGAAAGCAGAGAAACTTCCTCCACACCATTCCTGTAATCATCATATCAAACTGGAGGGTCTTCTACTTCCAGTTGGTGTTATCTACTCACCATCAAAACAAGAGTCAGAGACACTGCAGACCTAAATTTCAGAGAATGTAGAGAAAGGTTTCATGAGGCCAAGCTCCTCTTCAACAGGGGAACCTGTCCTTTTTGTCAAGACAAAGGACGGAGGTCTTTGTTTGTGTGTTGACTACTGCAAACTCAATGCTGTCACTAGGAAGAACAGGTATGCTGTTCCTCCTATGAAACAGCTTCTTACCATATTCAATGGTTCCACTATTTTCTCCAAGATAGATCTGCGTGGTGCATATAATATCCTGAGAATCAAAGAGGGGAATGAGCACTTAACTGCCTTCACAACCAAATATGGTAGTTATGAGTGTGTGGTTATGCCGCTTGGACTTACCAATGCTCCAGCTTCTTTCCAGAATCTTGTGAATGACATATTTGCAGATTTCTTGAATATTTTGTTGTAGTTTGTTTAGATGATATTATGGTCTTGTTCAGTTCTGAGGAGGAACATGTCAAACATGTGGCCTCTGTCCTCCAAAGACTGAGGGACAATAATTTGTTTGCCAAAGCCTCCAAGTGTGTATTCCATGCCTCAAGTGTGGAATACTTGCGCTATGTTGTTTCAAGTGATGGCCTCAAGATGTATTCTTCTAAAGCTCAGCAAATCCTCAATTGGCCTTAGCCAAAGAAAATCAAGGCTCTTCAATCCTTTCTTGGCTTTGTCAATTTCTATTAACATATCATTAAAAATTACTCCAAAAAAA
The DNA here is from genome assembly GCA_023105745.1 of Austropuccinia psidii. Lineage (NCBI taxonomy): Eukaryota > Fungi > Basidiomycota > Pucciniomycetes > Pucciniales > Sphaerophragmiaceae > Austropuccinia > Austropuccinia psidii. The sequence goes on from JALGQZ010000003.1 coordinate 6,216,760, forward strand.
TCACTGCTCTAACTTCTCTTCTCAAAAAAGACTCTCCCTTTATCTTCAATGAGGAAGCTCTTAGTTAGTTTCAAATACTCAAAGAAGCATTCACCACCACTCCTATCCTTTCTCATTTGAATCATTCTCTACCAACTATTGTAGAGACTGATGCTTCTTATTATGCTTTGGGTGCTGTACTGAGCCAGATGAATGACTCAGGAAAGCATCCCATTGCTTTCACAGTAGCAAGCTTCTACCAGCTGAGCTAAACTATGAAATTCATGACAAGGAACTCCTTTGCATAGTTTGGGCTCTCAAGTGCTGGAGAGCTTTTCTTCTTTCTCTTTCCAACTCTTTTGAGGTCTTGACAGAACACTCTTCTCTTCAGTATTCCATGTCTTCCAAAGTTCTTACTTGCCATCAGGCCTGTTGGCCTGAATTCCTTTCTGAGTTTCATTTCACCATTACTTACCGCCCAGGCAGGCTGGCCACTTTACCAGATGCCTTGTCACGTCGGGATGATGTGTACCCAGAGAGGGAGGTGGACTTCATCAGCAAGAATCCACAAAATCTCCATCAAATAGTCAAGCAAGATGGAATTCAACAGTCAAGATTCTTTTCCATCAAAGTTGAAATTTTCTCAGATTTAGTTGACCAAATCCAAAAAGAAGTCTGGCAAGACAAAGACTATAAAGAAATACTCAAGCAAATAGCAAGAGGTGAATCAGTTACAGATTATTCTCTTGAACCTCAAGCGAAGTTATTATTATTCAAAAATAGAGTGGTAATCCCAAGAAATGAAGAAATCCAACTCAATATTCTTAAAAAACGTCATGACTCACTGTTGGCTGGCCATCCTGGCCAGGAGAAGACCCTCAAGCTCATCAAGAGGGAATTTTATTGGGTTGGAATGAATCAATTAATTAAGGACTATGTGTCCTCATGTCAGAAATGTTCAAGAAACAAAAACATTCATCATAAGAAGTTTGGATTACTCAAGCCTCTTCAAATTCCATCTGGTCCTTGGAATTCATTATCAATGGACTTTATCACTGAATTGCCACTGTCAAACAAATTTGACTCAATTTTAGTAGTTGTGGACAAATTCTCAAAAATGGCAATATTCATATCAGCCTATGGATCAATCACTGCCCTGGACCTAGCTCAAATCTTTATTAGTCATGTAGTTTCCAAACATGCCCTTCCAGTAAGTGTTGTTAGTGATAGAGGTTCTTTATTTGTTTCATGATTTTGGACTCAATTTTGTCAGCAGCTCAAGAGATCAAGAGATCTTTCAACTGCTTTCCACCCTGAAACAGATGGACATACAGAGAGGGTAAATCAGATTCTAGAACAGTATCTTTGGATGTATCTCATTTACCATCAAGATGACTGGCACACCTGGCTCCCTCTGGCTGAATTTGCCTACAATAATGCAGAACATTAATCAACAAAGAAACCCCCTTTTTTCATCATTTAGGGAAGAAATCCCAGCTTTGACTCAATCCATATTTCTCAAGACTCACCTGCTGGAAAGTTATCAAAAAAACTCCAATCAGTACAGAAAGTTGTCAAAGAAGAATTAGAGTCAGCAATAAGGAGATTCAAGAAGTATGCAGATAGAAATAGGTCAATCACACCTGATTTCCAACCTGTGGATAAGCTATGGCTAGCTTCCAAGAACATCAAGACTACAAGACCCACCAAGAAACTTTCAGAAAGATGGCTGGGACCCTTTGAGGTCATTAAGAAGATTGGAAGTCACACATACCACCTCAAGTTTTTTCAACAATGGAAGTCAGTTCACCCTGTATTCTATGTGTCACTATTAGAACCAGTGAAGCAATCAACTATCCCAAATTGACATCAATTTCCGCCATCACCAGTTCTAGTGGAGGAGCAAGAAGAATGGGAAGTGACTCATGTTCTGGACTTAAAGCTCAAAAGAGGTAAATTATGGTATCTTGTAGAGTGGAAAGGATTTAGTGAAGACCCAGAAAAAACAACTTGGGAACCAGCTTCCACCTTACCAACTTTCCAGATCTTGTCAACGATTTCCATTCATTGTATTCAGACAAGCCTGGTCCAAATACCTCAAGAGTTTGATTTCTATGGTGCTTGATGGGGAGAAGAAGTTATGAAAGTAAGTTTCTCTCCTGGAATGCACCTTCAAGGGGGTATTCCACTCAAATTTTGTTGTAAGCAACACCTTGGCCACTTTGTGAGCACTTGTCAATTCTTTGGACAGATTCAGGAAGCATGCAACATCAATACCCTCTGATTTGAACCTTATCAAGATATGGCCAAATATCTCTTTTCTTTTCTTTTCCCTTTTATTATGATTTAAATTTATGCCAATCATCATTATTCAAGAAATTCATTACTTTAAAGTAAATTATGGCAATTTGTTTCATTTTATGGTGTTTGGTGGGGAGCGGGAGTTATGAAAGTAAGTTCCATCTCTGATGGTTCTACTTCTTGTAGAACATCACCTTGGACACTCTGTGAGCATCAAATTCTTGTTGTTTATCTTTCAGACAATTCTTGGCCAAGTTCAAGCAACTCACCGCAAGAAGGACAAACCTCAGGAACTTATCTGTTCTTTTTCTCTACTCTCCTTTTCTCTCATTTTTCTTTATTTTTCTTTACTTGTATAATTTTCTTTCTTTTATTTATTTAAAGCAGAGGCATCCCCTCCCAAATCATGTATTGAGAGGTTCTATTTATTTTTTCATTTTGAGTATCTTATACGAGTGGGGATAGAAGTCAAACCAAACACAAAAAAGGAAAAGGAAACTAGTCATCTCTACCCAAATAGTCAAAAGTTCTTTGGAAGGCATTTATCAAATCATCTTCATACCAAGCAAACTCTTCAGCCATCTCCTCAGAAGCAGTCCCTGGAATAGTCCTATCATTAGCATAAATGATCACTCCCTACTATTTCTGCCAACCCTCCTGAATAAACTGGCCACAGCATCTTGATTTTCACTCGCCGTATTTGGATCCTCCCCAGTAACTTTGATAGGCCATCAATCCCGGCATTGAAACACTTGAGCAGCAGGAAATGGAAAAGGAGAGAGTTCTTCCCTCCTTCTACTGGTACTGGCCATAGGTTGGGGTTGTTGAGAGGTGACCATGGGTGAGCTTCTGGGCTGTGGAATGGGGGATGGTCTTACTGCTTGATTTAAGGCAGGCCTGGTGTGGGAAGGGTTGGGTGAGGCAGGAGGAATTGTGGCAAGAGTATGCTGGAAGTTTCTGGGGGTATTGTGGATGATCTGGCTCTGGAGTCTCTTGGCAGGAGGATGGGAAGGGGAAGAATTGACTGGATGACCAGCAGAATGGGGAACCATCTCAACTTCTTCACCATCAAGTTCATCACTACCTTCAGCATCTGGATTGGGTTGGGAATCGGCAATTCTTCTTATTTGTTTCGCCACTCCTTCATTATTGATCCTAGAGATTGGGACTTCTGAACTGGAGTCTATGGGCCTACCACCAACTGGAAGGGGCCCCCCAACACTGGTCCATCTGGCCACATCCCTTTGCCTAGAACCAGTTACTCAAGAATCAAGATATCAGTATCCATTCAAGAAATAAAATTTTGTCACTCACAAGCAGAATACCCTGAAGTTGCATCAGGAGTAGGGGCTTCAGACACTAGGAACTCTTTCCCAAAGGACCATCTTTCTTACTCCATAAATACCTCCTTGCATTTGAAACTTGTCTCTCAGTTTGACAGCATGGCTTCTTTCCAATTTAGCAATAGTGACATTTTGAAGACCTAGGATTTTAAAGTTCAAAACAATCCTTACCCTTGGCCAAACATTCAGTACAAGCATGATCAAGAATTTCAACTGCCTTGTAGCTGTCATAAGCTTGGGAGGGATCGAAATGCACAGAAGAGGCCATTGAGGGTGAAGCCGATTGACTGAGGATGCCAGAACCACAAAGGACAGATGGTGGCAGTTCAGAAGGGGAAGATTCAGTTAGTTCAGTCAGTTTGGAACTCATGGCTGAGAATATGCAAGCAGAAGATTCAGCATGTCAGAATCAGTCCACTTCAAGCCCAAAGAAAATGGCCTCAAGGTAATGGGGCCATAGCTCAATTATGGTCCCTCCTTAAAGCCTCCAAGGTGATGGTTCAAGACCCCTTTGGGGCTGAATTCATCACCCAGGACTTCCCTTGCAACTTTGGGGAGGCCAGGATCTTGATGGTCCAGGACCCTCTCAATGGGTCCAGGCCATGTAGGTGAAGCATTGGTCCCTGGGGGCCTCTAATAGCCCCCACGACCCACGGACCGCGGACCATAGGACCCTAAGAGCCCCAAATGGCCAAAAAAGGCCATAAAGTCACTAAATCAAGAAATGTACCCAAGACCCAGAAAAGGACAAAAAGGGCCATAAATTAAGATTTCATCAAAAATCACCATGGGAAGGGCCAAGACCCAAATACTATGGTAAGGCCAAAGAGTATTCAAAACCATATTGAGGAATTTCTAAGGTTATTGGGGACAAGACCCCCTGGAAACTTTTTTTGAAGACAATTCCAGTCAAGGAAAGGAAGGGCCCAACATCAGAAGAGCTCAATGGCATTCATTTTGGGATACAACCCAAGGCCATTCCCTGAAAGGAAGGACTGACTGAATCAAAGAAGAAAGAAGCATATTTTGAAGTGGAAGAACTTACTCAAGTTAAAGAAGGGGGAATTCAAATCAACTTGACAGGGAAGATAGGAAAGGAGATTTTCAGGAAGATAATTGAAAAGAAATTTCTTGAAAAAATGAGGGGATATTGAGATGCCAATCAACAGTGGCAGGGTATTATGGTGTTCAGGAGCCCACCAGTTTCAAGACAGGGATAATGTAACAACCACTCATCAGGGGTAAGGGCATTCATAATTAAACCCACTCAACCACCTCAAACCACCAAATCCACTGTGTGTATCAACATTCAGTTTCAGCAATCTTCCTTGCTGAAACATGCATACAGTCTGGTTTATCAATACAGCCTGTCAGTACCTGTACAGGCTGTCATTACCCAACACATTTTGGATACAACATTTCCAAACTGTATGATCACTCAGTACCACCACTCCTCTTGTACAGGCCCTGTACAGTTGTACAGGACCTGTATTGGCCAGACTCAATTCAATCATCATTTATTCCCATGAAAATTCTCTTTCTGGATCTGGGCTGGTGATTCTCACATATACCAGCCCCTCTTTCTGCCCCTGGGCACTTTTCCCCAGTTAATTAATTTAGTTTATTTATTATTTAATAGTTATTATTATCTTTATTTTAGGGTATTATAATTATTTAATTTTTAGTTAGTCTTTGCCTGTACAGTATGAGTTGGGTGGCCATATCCTTATCAACCCTTCTCTTTCCATTCTGAAAGGTTGAAACAGTGGACTTGGACTTGTTTGTGGTTGGCTCTTTTATTCTCTTACTCGTATTCTTTTGTTGCTTCTTTTCTTATATTTATTTTATTAGTAATTCATCATATTACACTCTTAAGTGTATTCATCTCTTATCATATCCTTGATCCCTCCATAAGTGAGTCCCAGTTTACTGAGCTCCAGGCCCTCTTCACTTAGATGAGCCCCTGTGACATAATCCTAAAAATCAAAAATCATCATCATCATCCTCATATAATTATTATTATCCACTCAAAAACGCAACACCCACAGGACGAGAATCTCAAGTAGAATACAGTAATCTCATCCCAAAACCAAGAACAGAAGAAAAGCAAAAGGAGAAGCTCAGGAATTTATTCTTCAATATTGTTCAAGAATCAGCAAAAGGAATAAATCAATCAAAAGAGCTAGAAGGAAAATACTATAAATTAGATATGGATAAAAAATCCACTTCAAATTTACAACCATTTCCAACTGAGGATACTGTGGAAGAACAGTATTCTGTGGAAAGTGAAGATTAGGATCAAAATGAAATGATTTAAAGCCTGATGAATAAAATGCAATAATTTCTATTCAATAGAAGAAAAAAGAAAGGAAAAGGGGGGTTATCTACAACTTATAAACCTGGAGGAAGCCCTAGTGAATCATCATTAACAAGACATGTAAGAACAGAAGAGTCACCATAATCACCTACACCTGGACCTAGAGCCACATCCACACCAGCCACAGGAGCCAGAACTTAATCTATCCCCAGAAGAGTATTTGTATCTACACCTACTCACCCAAGCCGATTACCTCAATAGATCACATGGGTTAAAAAGCCTATAGTATAAATAAGAGCTAAGGATTATAACCTTATTTTTGATGGAAATGGGGTAGAAATATTTATCAAGATAGTAGAGGAAGCTTCTGAAATTTAAGGAGCTAGTGGAGAAGATATAGAAAGACAAGTGATATTTGTGTCAGCCTCAGAAGATGTTAAAGATAAAACTGAATCTATGCAAGGATATGAAGAAAACCATTGGAAAAAGCTCAAAGACAAAATTATGACAGAATGGGGAAGAGTAGAATTTGATAGGAGGTATAGAACAGAGTCCTTGGAAAATGTATTTAATATTACTAAGAAAGAAGGAGGAATAAGCACATTATCACAATAAAAAAGAGGTTTACTAGTGAATATGAAAAAATTCTTAATTAACTTTATAAATATGGGTACCTCACAAAGGAAGTGGAATGTAATGAAGAACTTTATGAAAGTCTGTCTTCTGATATCTGTGAGCCTTGGAGGCATTTTTATATACCCAAAAGACCACAAACAATAAAAAATGATACAACTGTAAATAAAAGAAAATTTCTTTGTATTATAAAGTACATAATTAATATATAGATATAAAATTTTAATTATAACTTAAAATTAAAATTAATTTGAAATTCAAAATTTTGACAATACATTTTTACTTGAAAAAATTAAGTAAAAATGAATTTTTAACAAAAATATTAAAATCAAAATAATTTTGGAAAAAAGTTGAATACAAATTATTATATCTTTTTATCTGATAAATAAAAATATCAAAATTATTTCACCATCTTATTCCCCCAAAAAAATAAGGTGGAGTCACCCCTGGGTGAAATTTCTGTAACTAAGCTCTACATAAGCTGAAATCATGTTTTTAGTATTTTCTGTACAAAATTTGAAAATTCTCAAAACCTCAATTTAATTAACATCAGATGTGGTTTTAACAATCAGTTTTTGTGTTAAAATTGAGGTGTTGTGTGTAGTTTAGAAGCTATGAGGAATTGAAGTATATTCGATTGAAATATCAAAATGTGCACATGTATTACATGAGTGAACTTTAATTTACATATGAGGTATCAATTGTTACAGTTGTGTACTGTAAAAACTCAATTGAATTACATATGTAAATTACAAGTATAATACATGATGAGGAACTAAAGAAAAAATAAATTTGAAAGTTTAATTTTGGGGGGAAGAAAGGAATATTGGCTCTAGACGGGGAGCCATACCCCCAAATTCATTTCTGACAGGCAGGATATGTCAAAATTAATGCAAACGTTCATCACTTTTGGCCTGGAATTGAGTCACAGGGTCCGTGTCTCAATTGATGATGAGGCTCTGATACCAACCAGCAAAGTTTTAACTGTTTCCAAGAGGGTAAACCTACCCTTAAGTTAAAAAAATCATAGTGAAAGCTGTTTCAACTGGTTTTGACATATCTTACTCACACTATGACATGTTTCAAAGGCTTGAAACCAAGTATTACTATAGCAATGGATGACTTAAGGGTCCAAAATGGCTAAAACCATCCCTTTTTTGGTCTAAACCAGGGTTAAATGATGCCATAATTGGCTTTTCTGTTGTAAGAGTGTTTTTCACGACTGAAAAGAGTAAATTTGACCTTTAGAGTAAGAAAATTGGTGGCTACAAAAGAATGTCTTCTTTACTCCACTTTTATCTTAATGTTACAATCTTTTACTTTTATAATTGGTTTAAAGACTATTAAACCAATCAATAAAAGATTCCAACCACCTTTTGAAATCATTTTAAACCTTTTAACCACGTGAAAAAAAATCATTATAACAATTTTTTGTAACCTTTATAATCATTTTTACCCTTGAACCACTCCATAGCTGAATTAAAGCATCTTAAATCACTGTTAGCTTTGTCACTTTGTTTCCAAATTCACTCTGGTCACTTTTGGGCATGTTTTCTCTTAAATAATCTTTTTAAAGTAGTTGTTCTTATATATATTTCAAGCAGTTCTTTTCTCAATTAATTCCAATTGAAATTTCTCTTGAAGAAATTTCTTTTGTTGCCTTAAATATCTCTTCTAGAGTATTTTTGGATAAATTTTTATTTTTTTTAAAACAATAAATCTCTATAATATTATTGCTTTATACTTCTAAAGCTAAAAACAATAAAATTCACATGTTTTCTTTTAAAACTTTAATTCCAAACATTTTTAATCATATTTTACCTTGTACAAATTTTGAGGACAGTAAAAGTACTTCATTTTTAATCAGACTTTCATATCTGCACCTTACAATATCAGA